>OZ024863.1:18656471-18711471 GCA_964017155.1 Oasisia sp. SBJ-2009
ACCAACTTCGCTGGGCTGGCCACTGTATTTGAATGTCGGAAAACCGTCTCCCCGACAAATACTTTTGCATAACTAATACATGGTGTGAGAACAGAGACATCGATTCAAAGACACTGCTAAACATGATATGAAGAAAGGCCAATTTGACATCAATGCCTGGGAACTAGCTGCGGACCGTTCACTTTGGCGTCGTAGCATACTCCAGGCAACGGCCAAATTCGAGACAAACCGTCTCCTTCACGAGGCGGAGAAATGGTAGAGGAGATAGGAGAGGAAGATGCCTCAACATCTTCACGTCTCCTTCCCATCTGGCACCTCCTGCCCACACTGCAACAAAATCTGCAGATCAAGAATCGGGCTCTTGAGTCACTACAGGACACATGACCGACCATTGGAAGATGTCATCCTCGTTTCGAGGGACTGCTGGCGACATTTCATGATGTGTTCGAAGAAAGAGAATCTTGGCTAACTTCTTGGAAGGGAAAACCGCAATAGACCAGTTGACATATCAGGTGAGGATGTTAGATACAGGCATTACATACTGTAGACCCCTTTATTGCAAATTATTACCCAATCATCATTTCCTAACTGTGTTTTTCGACACATTTTGAGGGAGGTCAACTGCATACTTTGGAACCTCTAAACTACTGTCACTGGGTCGACCCCTGGATCTTCCTGGGCCCACGATAGTGTCGGATGCCTAGGGCTCATGGATGTCTTAATCCTCCACTGTCGTGGCAAATACCCAATTCACTCTGACTGAGCCTTCACACGGCACTGTTCTCATCCCATCGTATTGCCGTTGGAAATTGGAATTCCTACAAAGTAACCTACATAGTAGATATACCGGATCTTGCTGATAACTAGAAATGTGCTGTAGCAGTCTTGAATTTTAACGGTATAAAAAAAGCAATTTTAACAGATTATTTAATCAGTAATGTATACAATTTGATTTATCGTATGTTTGATTTTATCGACATACTAAGAAATAATGTACACAAATAATGTTTTATTTTGCTAATAACAATTTCAATCATAATGCTACTTATAAACTACTTTTGCTGAATTTTACATTTTAAATGAAAGTGTGTACAGTATACGAAGTTGTTGACCCGCACAAAGATTAATGATCCCAGAAAGGTCAACTGCTGCTGATTTAGGGCCTACTGACTGGTCTACGTTTTTCAGTCGTATTCTTCTTCAGGTTCTCACGGTTAAGAAACTCTGCTAATGATTCCGTCCCACAATTTTCCCAGAGGAGCCGAACTTCATGGCAACAACTAGCTGGGGAACTAAAGAAGGAGAACTATAGATATTTTACTTGTTTTTACTAAAAAAAATGTCTCAAACGCATATATGCAACGCGCGCAAGACGCACACACACGCACAGTCGCACACTCGCGCGTAAGCAGGCACGGGCATACATACGTACGCGCGCGCACACATGCGCATAGGTAGGTAGGCCTTTGCCAAATCTTAGAACCGTGGATCGAATCATTAACATTGAAATTTCCGCCTATCGGCTATGCTATGTTCGGCGTTTCCACCAGAATGTATTAATCTTCTGCTCGACGTGCGCTCCCCGCCAAACAAGACGGAAGGAAAAGAAAAAATCTCGGAGCGCTCTTTTTCCGCGAAAATTGACTTTGAAATCTAGGGGCGCGTGATTTATTGATGTGTCCTGCGCGTGTTCCGTCGCCTGGATTTGTTATAAAGTGTTCCGTCCCACGCCTTCCTAACGAATCATTATTCATTCATGGCGCCCGAAAGTCCAACCATACATAGTTCTTCTTCACAGACTGTCTTCACGGACGTAACATATATCATTATTGAGAACGGAAAATGCCGCAATATGTCCCGTAATCTGTTTTGACAACGATTCCGTTATCAGGAGTAATTTAGTGACACTATAGTTTGTGCATTTAGACATGCACCGGGGTTTAAATGCCAAGCCCAGGCCTACGCACACTACGATTAGGCCTATACTAAATTAGGAGGGCATCGATCTACTGTGCAGGTCTACTTGTGACCCGAGTCGTTACTCAGTCCGGTGTCGTTAATTCCAGCAAAGATGCGTATATTGATCAATGTTTTACACGTCTTCTTGTGAAACGACAGCGCTTGAGGCTAGATGTCTTGGAGAAGCCTAAAGATGTTTCGTGTATGCAAAAGGTTAATGGTACACAATTAACTAGAGATATTCTCGCGAACAATTTAAAACTGTAATTTTATTTAATTATTTATGAGTATCAGGTGTATAATGACCAAAGTAGCGACTAAGACGTCATGGCAGATTAAACGGATCTTAAATGTCGAGCCTGTAAAATAAAGATTAATTAGTACGCCATCTAGTCGCATAGTATAATTGTTATTAAAAAAAAAATCCAACACCAAAAGGGGCCATTGACAAATGACCCGCTCCCTTTAAACTGCCACTGACAGGTATTAGGAATTACACAATCGTGGAGAGAGAGAAATTAGCATACATTTTATACCGAATTGGATTGACTGTTCAGAGAATGCTAAGAACAGAACCAGCAGGCATGAATGGAGAAAATTATAGGTGTTTAATTTAATTTGAGTGCTAAACGGGTGCAGAATACAGCGAAAGACAAAAGTGGAAATGTAAAAGGTTGGCCAGTACAAACCGGTCCATTCGCACGGCATTCTCGAGATCGGTGTTAATCATAATGGAGGTAGCGTGTTAGTGAGTATCATGTGCATGTTTTGGTGGGCTTAAATTCCCGATGAAAAAGATGACTGCACCGGCATTGTGTGCGGGCTGGCGATTGAATCATATTCTTTTTCCCATAAATGTCTCTCTCTTGTTGTTTTAAGTCGTGACGCCACATAGTGATATGTTTCAGACGCTGCAATATAACCAGGTGATTCCTATTATTAGATAGTTGACATCGCTATGCTTTCATAGATCACAACCGGGTTTTCCGCTAGGTTGGGTCGAAGTATGATGAAACAACTATCAGGCCACGCCACTTGTTTGCATTATGTGTTATTATGCTTGCTGTGTGACAAGGAGACGTTATTTCTGCCTGATCAACTTCTGTCAAGATCATCAAATAAATACGATAGACCGGTCTATGGTATTTTTACATTATCTGCATGTGCGCTCGGCCGAGTTAATCCACCTATAATCCTATTCGATCATGAAAGACAACATATGCTTAAGTACGCGATCTTGGCGGAGAGTCAATTGTTAGATCAGAGGACCGAGTCAGCCACGCAGCCACGGGCTGATGCTATCATGTTATTGTCAGTGTCTTTTTGTAGAGAGTTTGTTTACAAGCCGTTTATCTGTTCTCCCTGGTGTCTAGGTGAGGAGATTCAAGCCATTTTCACGCAGTGAATAAACATGTCGCCTGTCTATTACAGAACCGACCGCTGAGAATCCAAGACGTCCATGACAGAAGAATTCTTGGCAGAAGCGTCCGCGACACAAGCTAGAGCCCAAAACAGAAGCATCTGCGACAGAATAGTACCAGGCTGAAACATTCAAGGCAGAAGCAACAACGACACGACTCAGTCAGTTCGGTTAATTACTTCGCCTGATGCCTCGCTTTAATGAACGAATGTTGCGGTAAATGGTTCATCGCCGTCGCCAGACAGTGAAGGTGAACAGCGTGCAGTATATTGGTGCGTCGGTAGGTTCGAACTACTTCACCAAGTTATATCAGTTCAGAACTGGTCTGGTGACAAACGATTAATCACATGACTACATCAACTCTCGGACTGCCTGTCTTCAGCCGAAACGTACAGCAGTGGCCTAATGCTGGTAGCTATCGGCAACATTCTAGTCACATATGTGTGGTTGATACATAATTCTGTGCTGAGTGGACAAAGAAGAAAGTGATGAAGAAGAAGGCGATAACGAAGAAGAAAACGACGTAGGAGACTAAAACGTAGAAAAGAAGAAGGATGATTAGTACCTCTTCCCTCTTCTAATATAAAATGTTTAAGTATATTATACACATTATCACACTACCACTGCCAACGTAGGCGTTTAGCAAAACCTTGACCCGCGGGAGGTTTCCAGCTGGTTCGAGAGACCCGCGGCGCTACGAGTGTAGGGTTGTCACGCACAACGGGATATCATCATGGTCTATCGTACATTAGTGCTCGCTGGCTGAACCGTTGAGTGGTTGTGACAAGACGTGTGATTTTGTGTGTGAGGATTTCCACTGAATTGGTAGGCCGGTTGCTTTTCTAGTCTAGAAGTTACTGAGTTTCTAATTTAGATATGTATAGGCCTATTACGACACTCATTTTCTGATTACTGTATTTGCTACTTCGGGAAGAAAAGAGCTAAAGGGCAAAATGTACGATGCATTTTTTTTCGCGAACGTTTCGATAACGTAGAATTACCAGTAACACAATAAGCACCGCTTAGACGTGACACACTGATTGAAAAGGGTTGTCGATTTTCATGACGATGTCGTGTGGTATTAAGACAGCGCTGGTTTTGTGGTGTAGTGGTTATCTCGTCTGCTTTACACGCAGAAGGTCGCGAGTTCGAACCTCGCCAGAACCTTCGAAGTTTTTGTTTGCTGAAAAACGAAACCAACTGATAATTAACCTAGATTTGTTATGAGACAATAGACACAATACCATACGAAAATGGAACGCTGTCTTAATGAAGGATAGTGTGAGTTTAGTGTACTTAATTACTTACACAACAGACATTCATTTACAATTTTTTTGGTGAAACTGCAATCGTGGATCTTATAACAAGACGACGTATGATATATTTACAAATTGTATAAATGAGCCTAGTAGTAAAATAGTTAATTTACACCAATCAATGTTTTCCATATTAACTTAATTGGCCGGATACACGTTGACACCCAGTTAATAAACACAAAAGAATTCAGCGAAAGTACTAATCGATTCGTTAATAGTAAGAAAATAGTCGAGGAATAAGGCCGTATAGTCATGATTAATTTAGTATGACTGGAGGCCGGGCCGTACTATTGTGTGCACCGTCATGTGAATGTAGGTATCTCACCACGCTACAACAACTACCTACACGACATAGGGTATATACAACATACCTTTCGTAAAATATTCAGTGACTGCAACGTGAATATTTAAACACTGCAAAAACCATACAAGAAACACAGACACATCCATTACCAATACATGCAACTGTAAACATTTGTGTAATGGCCCACAAAACGACGCTGAACAAGACCATCGCTCTGTCTACGCCCAGATTGTCTATTTCATTGTGTTGTAGCTAGGAACAATTCACGTAGTTTTTGTTGCAGACGAGAAACCTGGTCCTTTCGCAAATTGGGAGCGACGTTTCGGCCATTTGTTATAAAGAATTCCAAATCGATCAAGACATCACGCAAATGAATGTAGACGAATTAACTACAAGCGAAATTATTTCTCTAAAACATGTAATGCATCTGTATTGAAAGTGTTAATTCGTGATAAAAAATTACTTGTTACCATTGCACCGGCGCAACAGGTTCCGGCTTCTAGGAGATAACTGAGCGCAACCGACTGGAACATTGGAAAGCAGCAGGAATAACTCGCATCATCATCGATCAGTAAATCAAGCATCCAGAGAAGACGCACTCAGCAGTCAGCATGTAGGAGGATGGCTCAGTGAACCAACATCCGTGCCCGGATGATGAGTGATGACTGCAAGCAAATCTACTGCAAACAATTTTCGCGTCAAAACTCATCAATGGCGTGTAATTGACTTGAAAGTCGCGCCAACTTTGCCGCGAACACGTCACGGGGTACTGCTTGTTGACAACACGCAGTCATGTGAAAACTGCAAGAAAACCATCTAAAATGCAGGTTTATAGCGACGTCTAATGTAGGTATCTATACACAAAATACATCTACAATCTACATTCAGCCTACTACAACACAATCGTCTAATTACCATAAGTATCTACTTTCGTTGTATCTTGAGAATGTGCTTGCAAGAAAGAGTGCGTGTGCGTGTGCGTGTGCGTGTGCGTGTGCGTGTGCGTGTGCGTGTGCGTGTGCGTGTGCGTGTGCGTGTGCGTGTGCGTGTGCGTGTGCGTGTGCGTGTGCGTGTGCGTGTGCGTGTGCGTGTGCGTGTGCGTGTGCGTGTGCGTGTGCGTGTGCGTGTGCGTGTGCGTGTGCGTGTGCGTGTGCGTGTGCGTGTGCGTGTGCGTGTGCGTGTGCGTGTGCGTGTGCGTGTGCGTGTGCGTGTGCGTGTGCGTTTGCGTGGGCGTGCGCGTGCGTGCGTGCGTGCGTGCGTGCGTGCGTGCGTGCGCGCGCACTTGTGTCATGTGTATGAATATGCGCGTTTACAGAGGAACGTTATCTACGCCAAAACATTGACAACGTAACGATTGACCACAGCTGGTATTTTTTATCATACAGTAGTGACACCTAGCGATCAATCGCTGGAAATTTTTGACCACTCATCGGGAGACTGGATGCTCAGACGTGCTGAAATGTATAATAAGCCCTTTATTATAATAAATCATAATAACGATCTACATTGTGCACGTTTCGTGCAAAGCGTATCCTGGTACCAATATGACACGACATGTTTTTGTTTTATGTCCACAAAGTTTAATCGAAGCGAGCCGTCTCAAACGATGTCAATCGATACGCATTCGTGTTCAGTGCCACTGTAGTTTGGTGGTGATCAATTAAATCGTTTGATCATTCATGCGTGGCGGACGTCATCGTACTGTCCTCTTGTTACGCGATGGCGGACTTCTTTGCTGACTGCCTACACTAAGCCTACCCTGGCTACAGCGTCACGGCAAGTGCTTCCGCGTCCTCCCACGTGCCAAGAGGAAATATTAGCAAACAAATAATTTTAGTTCTTAGGTGGTTTTCTCCAAACAGCCCAAACTTGGGCGAACGCAGGAATTCTCTAGAAATAGTGAGTCCACTACAGGTTACACATTTACCCCCCTGTGTGGGATCTTTTACATCCCCTGGCATAGACACCAGATAGAAGGGACCACCGGCTTTTAGTTTCTCAATGTGCTATATATGTAAGCGGAATTATCCATCAAGTTATACAACTGGGGCAATTATTTACGAAATAGGGCGGAGGATTACAAGTCAGTGTGTGACTCCCTTAATCGGCAGCTCGATCTGCGTCTATTACAAATCTACATGTAGAAGTGGACCAAGGCTTCAACCGTTCAACGAAAATTCAAGTTACGCAATTATCTAGAAAGGTGGGACTTTTATAATGCATTTACCAAACAAGTAAAGTCCGTCGGCAAATGTCAACAAATTCAATCTTGTATTTGTTTTGGGTATAATCTTGGCAAATGGTTTTAAAGACATCTAAATAGTATTTAGAACTTAAAAACTCGTTGCCGTGATTTCTATTGGTCCCATAATGATTTAGCGGCAATTTTTTTAATAGCCGTCAAATTTAATTTACCCTTAGTTTAATAACTGTTTCATCTAGAGCAATATTTGTGGTGTGTGGTTATATTTTGTTTTATGACAAGGATTTCAAATATAGCAGTTTTGGAATTCTTCGGCTTCACCTCCGCCATTTTAAAAGATGGCGGTCGTCAAGACAAATGTCACAATATCTCGAAAACTACGTTACATCAAGCAGTAATCCACTGAAAACGTCGAGGTGATGACCAAGTGAAGGTTGTCTTTGACAATTATACGAAAGTATCCTCACTGAAGAAAGCAACACAATGCAGAGGCAGGGATACGATCTAACGAATACGAATACGAATACATTTATTTCAGGTAAAAACCCATATACAATTGGTACATACATTAGCACATCTACGTAGAGTCGTAGATGTAACACTTCAAATATGTTAAAAAATTAATAGATAAAAATATAAAGTTATAAGTTAGATAAGTGTAAAATTGTATAAAAAACACCAAATAAAATAATTAGCAATATACAGGATGTGATTGTATAATAAATATGCAATTAATTCAGGTAAATATTAAACGTAAGTTATATAAACAACTTACTGACTTTAAAAATATATATAATAATAATAAATAAATAATAATTTATTATATGCGAGACATGATGACTATCTTACAGATTAACCGTGTATAACGAATTGGCCCAGCTAATCCACATTGGGCCATTTACTATTTCAAAACAATTGTACATAACCCTAATCAAGTCGTTATTTATGTTAAAAATGCGTTTTTTTAAACCGTAAATGTTCTTACGCAATAGGGCGTCAAATGTGTCTATAGCATTACCAGCAAACATGCCACTCGCGCTGTCCCGTCGGCTATATCCCAAAATCCGTCTATGCATATTGTTGTAGGCAACTTTAGCTTTTAAATAAGAGCCCTTATTAAAGTTAACCCATAATTGGCAGCAATAAGTTGTACAACAATACGCATGAAACAGATGTAGTTTAACACCCACGGAACAGTGGTGAAATTTTCTGATAATGCTATTAGACCTAGCATAAAAATTACGTAGATGTCTTAAAATATCACCGTCATCTTTCAGGTCATTGCATATTATCACACCTAAATATTTTACTTCTTTGTCATATACAAGCTTGTTTACATTCATATATATATATCTGGACATTTCAGTTTAAAACCACGTGGTTTGAAGACCATACATAACGACTTGATAGGGTTATATTCAACATCAGTTTCAAGGCCGAACTTTGCACATATGTTCAGCAAACCCTGAAGCCCACTAGGATTAGGAGCAATAACACATATGTCATCAGCATAGAACACGTGATTAATGCAGCAGTTGTGTATTTGGCAACCTCATCATGCTGTCGGTCGCGAAGCGACAAAGACTGCTTCCATCACTTGACTCTTGCTCTCCATTTGTCTCTCTGCTGTGAGAGTGATGTCCAGGAGTCGATCTTTATGTCTCTCAGCTTCAGGTTTCTCTTGATGGTATCTTTGAACCGGAGACGAGGGCGCCCTCTCTTTCTGTGACCAGAAGACAGTTGGGAGTAGAGAACCTGCTTCGGTAGCCTGTCTGATGACATCCTCATGAGGTGTCCAGTCCACCGGAGATTCTTTCTGATCAGAAGATCTTCCATAGATGGCAGCCCTGTCCGTTCGAGTATTTCCTTGTTTGTCACTTTGTCCATCCAGGTTATCCTCATGATCGAACGCAGATGTCGCATCATGAAGGCATGCAACTTTTTCACCTGTCGTCTGTACACTGTCCAGGCCTCGGCTCCGTATAGGAGGGTGGACAGCACAATTGCACGGTATATCTTGCCTTTAACCCGCATGGACACATGGTGGTTGTTCCAGAGTCTCTGGCGTAGTCGGCCGAAAGATGCACTAGCCTTGGCCATCCTCCTCTGTATTTCATCGTCAATGCATCCGTCACTTGATATAGTGCTTCCGAGGTAGGTGAATTCCATAACAGAGTTCAGCTTGTTTCCATCAACCATGATATCCTCCTCTCGGGTTCTTGTAGAGTTGGGTTGGTACAGCACCTCGGTCTTCTTGATGTTAATCTTCAGGCCGAACTTCTTTGACGCATTGGAAAAAGCATCCACTATTTTCTGCATCTCTTCAGCAGAGTGTGCAACCAGTGCACTGTCATCTGCGAATAGCAGCTCCCTCATCAGTATCCGTGTAGTCTTGGTCTTCGCTCTGAAGTGTGCGACGTTGAATAGGTCAGCGCTCGGTCTGGACTGTATGTAGATGCCATCCCACATGTCTCGGAAAGCATTGTCGAGCATTGCTGATAGGAAGATGGAAAAGAGCGTGGGCGCCAGTACACAGCCTTGCTTGACCCCATTTGTGACCCTGAACGATTCCGAGACTTCCCCTCCAACATTAACAGTCGCCATCATTCCGGTATGTAGTGCCTCGATCATTGTTGTGAACTTCTCTGGGCAGCCATACTTCTTCAGTAGCTGCCATAGTCCGGTCCTCCCAACTGTATCGAACGCCTTACTGAAGTCGACAAATACCATGTACAGTGGTCGGTCCTGCTCAATGCACTTTTCTTGTAGTTGTCGGAGACAAAATATCATATCCACGGTGCTCCGGTTACCTCTGAAGCCACATTGTGTCTCCGGAACTACCTCTGGTGTTAGGTGGGTAGATAGTCTGTTGAGGAGGATCCTGGCGAAGATCTTGCCTGCTATGGAAAGAAGAGAGATTCCTCTATAGTTCCCACAGTCTGTTCGATCACCTTTCTTGTAGATGGTTATAATGCTTGCATCCTTCCATGCTTGTGGTACAGAACCCATCTCCCAGGCATTGGTGATTAGTTGGTGCAGTCTGCTGAACAGATTGTCTCCTCCATGCTTCCATACTTCTGCAGGAATTCCATCTCCTCCAGGTGCTTTGTCATCTTTCAGGCTGGCGATTGCTCTAGCCATCTCATCCATAGTTGGAATCTCATCAAGGCTTGTCTTGGTAATGCGCTGCGGGATGTTGTCCAGAGCTTCGTGATCTATGTCGCCAGGGACGTTGAGCAGGAGATGGACAGTGCTCTCGCCCACTGGGAGGAGAAGGAAAACTCAACACCAGACGAGGAATGGGCAGCTCTGCAGCAGGTTGTGTACAACAAGAGTGTTGCAAACCAGGAGCACTAGATCCACCACTGCAGCATACAAAGATGCCTGCAGACTGCTACAAAAACACACCCGTGCACTGAAGTCGGACTGGTGGGAAAGGAAAGCAGTGGAGCTGCAGAGAGCTGCCGACAGTAACAACATGAAGGGCTTCTACAATGGACTGAAGGAAGTGTGGGGACCCAAAAAGAAGGGACCTGTTCAACTAAAATCAACAGACGGAATGGAAACCTTCTCTGACAGCAAGAGAGTTGTGGCAAGATGGAGTGAACACTTCCAGAAGCTACTATGTCATCAGCATAGAACACGTGATTAATGCAGCAGTTGTGTATTTGGCAACCTATACCAGCACTATTTAGCATATTGCTCAGATCATCAATGTACACGATAAATAAATATGGGGACAAAATCCCACCTTGTCGAACACCATTCGAAACATTAAAAAACTCTGATGTTGTAGAACCCCATTTTATACAGAAAGTTTGGGTTCTGTACCAGTACAACAGGATACGTATAAGTATAACAGGCACACCTCGATTAAGCAATTTTCTAAAAAGCGTCCAATGGTTGACTCTGTCAAATGCTTTTGAAGCGTCTAAAAAACATGAATATACAGGGCTATTGTTACTTTTGTAGTACTGAATAACATTTTTTAAAGCAAATATACAGTGGTCAGTGGAGTGTCCCTTCTTAAATCCAAATTGATTGTCGGTTGTATTAAGATATGGTGTCAACATCTCCAGCAATATAATTTCCAATATTTCCGCGGCAACGGTTACAAGCGCAATTGGTCTGTAGTTGTTTACATTGCTCGTGTCTCCAGACTTATTTTTTATCAATGGAATTATAATAGTTTTCATAAAGTCATCAGGTAGATGACCATGAGAAATCACTCTATTATAAAAAATGGACAACAGTATTGTTATGCGCCTATCTGAATGAATAAAATGTTCGGCAGATAGCCCATCGTTACCACATGCTTTTCCACATTTTAACTTATCAATAGCATTTTTTACCATGCAAGGAGTTATGACTAAGTTATTTTCATAACACAAATATTCTGTGTTATGTACACGCTCTTTCACATTTTGCATATTTGCATCGGTGGATACATTATTTAATAAGGACTCAAAATGTGTTTTCCACATGGCGGATATGGCCGTAGGTTCATTAGCGCCATTGACAGTTGTAGCATTGGATAAACTTTTTTTGTATGTTTTGGATACGTTTTTCCAAAAACATAGTAGATGTGCATCAGACCTCTCGATACCTGACTGAAAATGTCATCGACATAAGAACTGCTGAGAACCTAATGACCACGACACACAATGATGTCAAAACACACTCCAACTGTCTACAGGTGTGAACATAAGCGAAGAAGCAGACAGTCCCATGGTTCAACATACCGTGGAAGTTGCAGAAACAGATTCGTAGTCTATCTATTCTCCCATGACACTGATGTCTTGCTTTTGGCTCTTTGCTGTACCAGCTTCCCAGCATTTCTTCCACCAAGGCTTCAAGCCGAACTGTACTTGCTGCACTGGCTGGATTTGCAGGAGCAGAACCGTCCGCTGAAGTGGTCAAAGGTCGTGAAGTGTTCTTGTGCACACGATTATGTCCTAGATGGCTCTACATGACCCACGTAAAGGACCTCAGGTGGCATCTGATCAAACTACTTAACCATGAACACGGATTAGACAAACTCCGACGTAACCATGGTGCATTGTTGGATAAGTAAGGTAAGGTAAGCATGGCGTGTTCATGGGACGTAGTCTTAGATACAATCATCCCCGAATCTCTGGATCTTGGATAGCAGCAGCAAGATGGCTGACTGTAGTCAGTGAAAAGGAAGGAAACACTAGCTCCAGAATCCAGACCAGGGTCGTTTTTGCAGTTGACGCAATACAGCTGTACAATTATAAAATGCCATCTTGACGCATATCACATAGACATGCATATTCATCAAATTTGGCTGCGCGAAAGGTTGTTCAGGGCAGGGTCGGTGCTTAAAAAAAGCTATGAAAAAATAACAGATTTTGTCGGGAGCCATCTTTTAAAATGGTAGTTATCACAAAATGACGAATAGCTGAAAGTCAATAAAGGGCAAAAGTAATACAATGGAAATAATCATATCTAAAAACCCTACATTTTGGCATAGATTTTGTGGCTCTAACTTAGATAGTTCTTAAATGGATAAAATGGTTTAGCCGGAAGCTATCTTTAAAAATGGCGGATATATGAATGTCAATGACGGTCAAGTGTATATTGTTATATATCGTTATCTCCTAAGCTATCCAATATCTGATTATCGTCAACATTACTGCTCGACGCGTGACGTAGTTTTTGAGATATTGTGACATTTGTATTGACAACCACCATCTTTAAAAATGGCGGAGGTGAAAGACAAGAGAATTCCAAAAATGTCAAATTTGAAAACCGTGTCCCATAAAACATATGATATATCCACACCCCATGCAATTATGGCTCTAGATGAAACAGTTGTTAAAATAAGAGGAAATTAAATTTGGCGGCCATTTTTTAAAATGGCCGCTAAATCATTATGGGACCAAATACGTTTTTAAGTTCTATATACTATTTAGATGATTTTAAATCCATTTGCCAAGATGATACCCAAAAATATGCTTAGCTGTTTTCTCGCACGTCTCGCGATGTTGGTACGGTTCTGACAGCGCTGGTTCTGTGGTGTAGTGGTTATCACGTCTGCTTTACACGCAGAAGGTCGCGAGTTCGAACCTCGCCAGAACCTTCGAAGTTTTTGTTTGCTGAAAAATCACTCACGTAATGTTGCGTGTATTTATTTATAACAAAACAAATTTCGTTTCTTCCTCTGCGACCCGGTCATAATAATACATTTTATCCTTTACTGTGATGCAATAAGTGTAGGCCGTGGATATAGCACCGACAATCGGTCCATTAACGCACGACTATTGCGCCGAAGGTCGATTTGGACCAAACCACTATTCCAAAATAGGTATGTGAGGTTGTCACCGCTCCGAGGCCGTAACAATGGGAGCCCGACTTGTATAAAACCCACGTATTACCAGAGAGGGTAAAGGATTGAATTGTCTTTGGTATTACCCTGACTCTATCCCAAACTCACACCCCCATTTTGGAATAGTGGTTCGGTCCAAATCTTCTCTGCACCGTCAAACAGACATGGTCATAGTACTTAAATCTTTCGCCGCTTTTTCAAAAGTTTTTGGCGTCGTTTTCTTTGCCGCGTTCTAAGTTATGGTGTCTCTCATATAAATTGACTACGCGTTTGTTGCACAAACAAATGTAGCGCATTCTGCAATTCGACAAACGTTCGAACAGATGCGCCCACTTTATTTATTTTGGAACGACCTAGTCAGGGACTCTCATCAAGCTGCCAGAGAAACTTTTCTCATCTGGCGGTCTGCTGGGAGTCCGAGACATGGTTCTTTGTATGACTTAATGACAATTAAACGTGCCCAGTTTAAACGCAACAAAAGACATTGCGAAAAAAATGCTGAATCTCTTAAAGCGGAGCGTCTAGCTTCCAATCTGAGCAGCCATGATTTTAAAAACTTTTGGAAGGGCATCAAACAAGCAAACAATGCCAGGTTACCTAACCCCAGTAATGTTGGAGGTGCCTGTGGTGCTGAAAACGTCAGAGAGATGTGGCTTCAACATTACCAATCACTGCTTAACTCTGTACCCGAGTCTACTGTTCACATTCATAAGATTGACATGTATTGTAGCAATATTCAACTTAGCGACAATATGGTTGTTAAAGTTAAAGAACTACAAGAATTAATAATTGCTATGCCTGTTGGTAAAGCCTGTGGCTATGACCATATCAGTAATGAACATTTTAAGTATGCTAACGAAAAACTACATATTCTTATGTCTTTGTTGTATAGCAGTCTGTTAATACATGGTTTTTTTACCTGATACTATGATGACAACAATCATAGCTCCTATCATTAAAAATAAATCTGGTGATTTGTCAGACAATAATAACTATAGACCCATTGCCCTTGCCACACTAGCTGGCAAACTATTTGAATCATTAATATTATCCAGGGCTATCCCATTTCTCATTACATGTGACAATCAATTTGGATTTAAAAAGCATCACTCTACTGAGATGCTCATATTTCTGTTAAAAGAACTTTTTCGAAACTATATTGCTAATGGGTCTTCTATGTATGTTACTATGTTGGATGCCTCCAAAGCCTTCGACAAAGTTAACCACAGCAAGCTATTTGGTAAATTAATTGATCGTGGCTGTCCAGCTTTTATTGTACGCATTCTATACCACTGGTACGGTACCCAACAATTTACCATCAGATGGTGTCAGGGATTTTCTAGCTTTTTTACTGTTTCCAATGGTGTTAAACAGGGTGGAATCCTTTCCCCCCATCTTTTCAATGTGTACATGGACGACTTAAGCGTTAATCTAAACAAATTATATATTGGTTGTCTTTATGCTGGCACCTTAATCAACCACTTGATGTATGCTGATGACCTCTGTATTTTTTCTCCCAGTGTTGCTGGTTTGAGAAAACTTACTGATTGTTGTGCCAAGTATGGCGAATTGTTCAATATTACTTATAATGCCAAGAAGTCCTTTTGTATGGTTATTGACAACCAATCCCAGGACAGGAAACATTTTCATTGTATCCATCTCGATAACCATCCATTACCTTATACTACAAAATGTAAATATCTTGGTCATATAATCAACAATAACTTGACTGATGATGACGACATAGCCAGACAAAAAAGATGCCTTTATGCCCAAGCCAATGTATTAGCTCGAAAATTTTGTCTTTGTAATATTTCTACCAAAATTATTTTATTTCAAGCATACTGTGCTCCTATGTATACTTCTAGTCTTTGGTGCACATTCAAAAAATATAGCCTCAAAAGCATTACTGTCGCATACAATAATAGCCTCAGAATTTTACTAAACTTACCCTCAAGATGTAGTGCAAGTTTTATGTTTGCCACCAACTATATTAAATCCTTCAATGAACGCATTCGTTCATCAATTTTCAGTCTTTTATGTCGTCTTCATCAGTCAGATAATATCCTTTTTATTAATTACCTTCATACCGACATTCATTTTAAGAGCCATTTGTACTCATACTGGAGGTCTTTATTGTACACATGTCATTAGTATTGTATTTATTTTTGAATCATTTTTTATTTTATATTTATTTTTACAACTTATTTAATTCATTTCCTCATATATTTAGACATAACTTTTTAAATTTTACACTTATATTTTTACGTTGATCTCATTGCTTTGATTGTATTATATGTATTGTACTTTTTTTTTTTTTATTGTATTTTATGTATACATATATGGACGTCTTGTCTGAAATAAACCTTATTATTATTATTTTAACGAAACATCTGTCACCAGCAACGACGGCATGCGCATTCCTATGCGGCAATGCACAATTTGCACATGCGTCGAAAAAACGTCGGTGCAGTAGTCCCACAACTTTAGGTGCAATATAAACTACGATAATGATATTATTCTTGGTGTATCAACAACAATATCTCGGTATACTTAATTTAATTATGTGGAGTAATATTGGGTCGCATATCATGAAACACATCAATCCAAAATGTTCACAAATGCACTACCAGAAATAATAAACCCAATTAATATTTTTTACAAATGTTTTATGACAACCAAGCAAGGCATAAACAATGCTAAAGAAAGCAAACTAGTCTTTCTTGATAACCTTCAAGTTAGCTTTGAAAACGTTTACAAAGACCATGTTTGCTGTCACAAGTTTTGTCTAGTGTGCCGTCTTGTACACAGCTTCACCATCATGTTGCTGGGGCCGGCAGTGCGTGGACAGTACGTAACGCTTCCCAAGGAGCAGCTATACCGGTAACGTCGCACACTCTGTACATATTCGGCTGCCATCTATTGATGTTCAGCATGTATTCACAGGTCTCAATGATGCCAAAGAACACATGGTTCTTATCCTGCAATTCATCATATCATCATTTTGTGAGAATATACAAGTCAGTTGACATAATTTATAAAGCAACAGCTTGGGTTTAACATTAAACAATAGTTTGCTAATTGTAACAGTGTGTACACTTTCTTATGCACGAGCTGAGCAGTCAGCCATTTGATAAAATTAGATAATCCATTTCACACCATCAACAACTGTTCAATAACTTTAATACATCGCTTAAATATGATGACAAACCACTTATCATCCGTCCCACCCACCTATCAACTACAGGTGTATTATTTTCACAGAAACAAACACTTCCATCTCCATGAAAACTTCTCCTCTGTACAAGTACAACAGTTCTAGCAACTTACGAGGCACAAGAACAACTTCATAACAACTCAACGTGGATTAGCTGCCTTGCATATGCCAAAATTATTGTTCCAGATCTACAGCATAGACGTATAACAAGTACAACTTCAAGTTCTTCCTTCAGTCAATGATACAGTACATGATACGCTAAACTATGACAGAACTACAGCAGCAGCACCTAACACTACTGGTAACTTAGCCTCAGTTCACAATAAATCACATACTTATAACATCTAAATACTTCACAAAGTAAATGAAAGAAACTTTCAGTTGTTGACATTTTTCTTCTGCCTTTGACATTTATCTTGAAAAGTGTTAAGAGATGCTTAGTAATTATTAAAATGTTGGCGGTTTGAGAAATAGTACTCTAAATTACTAAAACAGATGTGTACGAAAACAAGTGTCGAGCTATAGCAGCATGAGATATCATAAGGGTCACTATGAAACAAAACAATCTGGTTGTCTTACCCACTGGTATATCCCTCAAACAATCATTACCCGGTACTCCTTGTAGCATATTCAACCATCTGTATACAACTACCCCTGTACACAATTAACTAACACTTTTGTTTTGATACAGGCAAGTTTCCAGGATTCATGAATAGCAGAAGTTTTATTTTAAATTATTACACAGATCAACTTCCAAAATCAATCTTTGACAATTCAAATTTAACTGTGAAACCATTGAAACAATGCATGTGCAATTCCTCCAACTTTTAGTGAACAAAGCTGTACAGAATAATGGAGGGCCTACCCGGCATGGCAAGGCTGGTGTAAATTTGAATTATTTAAAAAAGAAACACCCAAGTAATTATCCACTATTTTACATATAGTCATTACCACTAACAGTAACAATTCGCACACACGTTGCTGTTGGCTTCTTTCAAAAGGTTGCATCATTTTGTGACATCAGTGAAGTCAGTATATGAGGATGCATGACTTCAGAAATATTTGAAAACAATTATAAAACTTAGAATAATAGGAGAATCATGTTGTGGATAATCGAAACTATGGTGTCATTTCTGTAACTCAAAAAACCTCTTATTTCTAGGTGATAATGGCAAACTTTTAAAACCTCTCATTTAAGTGCAGTACACACTATAGCAGATTCTTTACTTAGAATAGGAGCAAACATCATAACCCCATATTATTTCAAGGGTTAAGAATTCAGTAGTTTTTATTTGATGTAATACATAAAATAGAATGAATCCATTTGGGTTTCTTGTTTGAACATTTTTGACAAGATATTTGTCAAGTCCACGACGACAAACATTTCAAATTGTTTCATACCAAACAGTGAAACGACTAAACGCACATGGACTAGATATTCCAAATTCAGTGGTGTTTGTTGCAATAGACAGTTGGCATAAATAAATGTACTGCAGCTCTTAAAACAGCCTCATTTCATCATATAGAAATAAATATTTGCAGGGTAAAATCCTACATTTTGGTCAAACCAACTCAAATTTAATGACTGTCATTTTCAGATGTGATAATATTTTCTGCAACTGTCAAAACTCATGCAAATGTTTCCTTTCGCAATGTATTTGGAATGTTTAAAACATTAGCCGTGTTTCATCACGCATTGCTTGCTCACCAAGACTTGAAACAGCAGAGCTCATGTATACTGACAGCACCAAATGGGTATAACTTAACTAACCATTAATTGCAAGAAGAGAGTTACATTATATTCAACAAAACTGTCAGTCACACACTCATCTCATTTCAGTTATACTAAAACGTTTAATTACAAAATCAAAACTCACATCAAAATGTATAATTGTAACAGTGATCATTTTATAAAAGTGATCAACTTACGAACCTGTACAACCAATCATGATTGAAAGAATGTTTCATTGTCATAGTCAGACCAACATGCACGGTGTTAAGAACTTTTAGCTGCAGATAATAATTCTCAATCAAATTTGTATTTCTAGGATGTCATAGTAAATTTCTGTGATGATTTCTGTTGTAACAGTACCCATATCTATCCACAACATTTTATCAGCTCAATACTCAGGGTGGCACATACATATATAAAACAATGACAAACTAGACGTTTTATATACAAAATGTTCACAGGGACGAAAAGCAAGTGAGGTTAAGATGGATACCTTCAGAAGGAAACGCCAGAGATTAAAGGACAAACAAATTTAACTTTTACGTGGCATACACCTAATAGAGTTAATATAAAGTAACAATTTCCACATATACTAAATTTTTTAACGCCAGCGGTTTACCAGAAAAATATTTTTTAACACCCAGCCATCCAAATTCTATGCGCTACCCCATCTTAGACGAAGAATGACGTCACGACGGTGATCGAGGCGCTCTCCACGTAGATTCCCTGCATAGGGTTTGGCTGTTGTCATGAAATGGCTGCAACTCGGCAACGCGCGTAACATGCTGATGACGGTAAATATAAAGTTGTCTATTATTGTTATCGCTGAAATCATCCCATCAACTGATGATACATGACTACATCAAAGCATTTCTCCTAAAATTGGACCGAGCAAAGTGAACTGTACTTGGACTGGAGGGATTCCAAACAGTACGCCCGCAAATGTGAATCCATTTCTTCAATACTACCGGTTGTTTCAACTATTATTGCAACCGTATGCCGAACAGTAAGGCATAATTACTAAAGTTTACCATAGATTTAACCACAGATTTAGATACACGTCTATAAGCAGCTGCTAGATGTCACGCCAACTGAACGAACTGTCGAAGACTCGAAGTTGTTGACCCTTAACAACGTCGCAGGTTAAGGGTCAGACATAGAATGCCGCGCGCTGAATGGCCAAGTCAATTTAACCCTTCACTTAATGGCGGCGTCTAGACCATCGTGGATTTCGTTAGAATTTTAGACTTTAAAGTCACATTCTGAGTAAACCGCTGACGTTAAAAAATTGAGTATATGTGGAAATTGTTACTTTATATTAACTCTATTAGGTGTATGCCACGAAACAGTTAACTTTTTTTTGCCTTTAACAAAACAACAGAAGAGTGACACAAAGGAACAAACAGAAACATCATAGGACTAATCAAACTGACCTACAACGACGCACCAGATACCTGTGCAGTAATATCTATACAGATACATGTGTGAATGTCAAGACTAATCCACACGAGTGAGTTCAAACTGACTACGAGAGATCCGCCATCCACACGTGACTAGAAGGGGAACAGCCACACTCCAACTGCCTTCGCACGCGCCTATGTTTAACCACCAACATCAGTTCTGTTATTGGCCAACTGTCTCTTCTTGCACAGGGCAGTTCCTGCAGCAGCTAATCACGGCTGTACTTCGGAGTTGTCCGCCTCACTCGTTTATTCGACACGTTCTCGTCACTGAAGATGTCATGCTTCATCTCGGTCGCCAGTGACTGAAAGAAACACCCACACATTAGACATCACTAGCAACCATCGTCAACATCAGCCTTTAGACACCACTAGCAACCATCGTCAACATCAGCCTTTAGACACCACTAGCAACCATCGTCAACACCAGCCTTTAGACACCACTAGCAACCATCGTCAACATCAGCCTTTAGACACCACTAGCAACCATCGTCAACACCAGCCTTTAGACACCACTAGCAACCATCGTCAACACCAGCCTTTAGACACCACTAGCAACCATCGTCAACACCAGCCTTTAGACACCACTAGCAACCATCGTCAACATCAGCCTTTAGACACCACTAGCAACCATCGTCAACATCAGCCTTTAGACATCACTAGCAACCATCGTCAACATCAGCCTTTAGACATCACTAGCAACCATCGTCAACATCAGCCTTTAGACATCACTAGCAACCATCGTCAACATCAGCCTTTAGACATCACTAGCAACCATCGTCAACACCAGCCTTTAGACATCACTAGCAACCATCGTCAACACCAGCCTTTAGACACCACTAGCAACCATCGTCAACACCAGCCTTTAGACATCACTAGCAACCATCGTCAACACCAGCCTTTAGACATCACTAGCAACCATCGTCAACACCAGTCTTTAGACACCACTAGCAACCATCGTCAACACCAACACATTAGACATCACTAGCAACCATCGTCAACACCAACACATTAGACATCACTAGCAACCATCGTCAACACCAGCCTTTAGACATCACTAGCAACCATCGTCAACACCAGCCTTTAGACATCACTAGCAACCATCGTCAAACGGTTAACTGTGACAGTTCTACAACACAAACTAACATATCTTCAACCGAACACTGACACTCCCTTGTCAGACAGAGCTGCTAAATGTAGTTTTAAATGGAAAATTATGCAATGGCTCAATTTCCCATTTACATGGTTCAATGATGAACACAATAATTACGTGAAAATCCTAGCAAGCAGTACCCTGTAGTGCAAGTTTGTCAGGTATATCTAAAAAATTTGCTAGATTGAAGTAAAGCCACAAATTAGAATTAACAATCTCTGCTGAGCCTGATTTCAAACAGGGTTTGGCTGTTTAAGTTTTGGACTACACCCTTGAACAAAGATCTGACTGAGCCAGATGAATGGTAGACACATACTATGCGTGACTTGACCCTCTTTGGCAACTCTTCTTGTTCTGACCAGATGTTCTCTCTCTTCAGCGTAATCTCAGACCCATCCTCAAACTCCACCTGAGGCAACAGTCACAACAGTTACACAGAAATTAAAACCACCACGTCGTTGCTTTCTGGCTACCATCAAACACACTTCAGGCAACACTTCTAGATTTTTTTGTCTAGCTAACAGACAAAAAATCTTGCTTGAGTCCTGTAAATAATTTCACGCAAAAATGCACCTTTCCAACAGATGGTGAGGTAATATATAAATAGTTTTATATTTCGGCAAAATCATAAAACATACAAAATTAAAATTGACCTGATCAGTCAGAAAATACCCACACTGGTTGGCACTACGCTGGGCTAAGGTTTTCACAAATTTCCCCAATTTCACAACGTAAATTCTTTGAGTGGCTTTAATGATTTTAACAAAGAAATGAAACACTGCAATTTACTACAGCATTGTACTTGTTCACAACGGGCCAAATCAAATGGAGCTTTAAAAATAAACTGCTGGTGAGTTTCTACTTGCACGAGATGTTGTACTCACCGTGTACATGTCCTGTGAGTTAGTTCCCCTGAAGGTGGCGTCGTAGAGCACTCCGTCGGGCCAGTGGACCTGCACCGCCTGGCCCCGTGGTGGTGGCCCCGCCTCCAGACACTCAAAGTTCTGTTGGCCCATAAAAAATTACTTGCTTTATGAAGTCTGGCACAGGCTATTCAATCTATATTATAGGTTGTTTATATTATGACATAAGGGATATAATGTACGTGACTTGAACAACAAAATGAGTGTCATTGCACCTTCTATGGTGTTCCAATTATTGGTGACCCATGACAGAAGATATAGTCTGCTACGGGTCACCAATTGGCGGAATCCTTGGGTCTTCACAGTGACTGCTTTAGCAAGATACATTTCCTACACATTACTGTCATATTTACAAAAATAGAATTAACTTTTCTTGGCAAAATTAAAAATCCCAAAATCGAGACATGTAAATACAACGAACGAATTGAGGAGCAACTTAAATGTAAGTTGTGGTCGAGGTGACCAACGTACCACAATGTCTTCTGGGAAGAGGTCATGGCTGAACGACCCGTCGGCAAAGTCGACCTCATAGAAGACCTGCACCTTTGTGTCGATCACTTGACACTTGTAGTAGCGGCCATTCTTATGTTTTGCAATGACAGTGTCCCCGTGCTTGACTGGTGGAAGAGTCCGGTGCTTTGGCTGAAGGACGTGTCAAACTTTCCATAAGAGGGTCAACATACGAGGTAAGACATTTAGAGAAGACTTCTCTCACAGAAGGCCCTGGCTATCTTGTAATATCCCTCGAGATAAATTTGTTTATAGTTTCAGTTGGAGAGTTGCATTTACCATTGAAAAACTAAGATTGTCACTGGTTTGAGAGAATTAAAGGTATTTAGTTTCGACTAAGTACGGTTATTTCAAAATAGCTCTATACAGTGATATACAGCGGTAAATGGAAGATATGAAGCCTTACAACTAGTGCTATTTACATACAAAGAGAAATAAAACATTTCTGCTTTTAATTACACATTTCTCAGACTTGAATTTTTCAGAAAATATTGACATGTTACTGTGACTGGAAGGAATTTGTTGCCAAATGAGTAAACAATATAGGAAGAAAATTTAGTATTTAAATAAAGATGGCCACTAAAAAGCACATCTGTACTGGTCATAAACATATTTAATAATCAACTTTTTATACTGCATATATACCATGTTACAAATGATAATGACAACAATGACAACCAACATGAAAGTGTTTTAACAGGCTGCCAAAAGAAGCAGAGGTCCAGATGGCAAACCGACAAAGAAGGCCATTAGATTACTGGGAGTCCAGCATATTTCTAATTTGACATGTAAAGTTAGTTTTCAACGTGCAGGAGAAGGTGGCGACTGACCTCACTGCGACTGCTGCAGTGTTTCAGACAGCTGATGTAGACGGGGAACGGCCAGTCACTGAACTCAAATGCTGCACCTGCAGAGTGTGCGCATGTCACGTGGAATGCAGTGGTGCAGCGGCCAGTAGAGCACTGTGCACACGCACCCGCATGTTCACGCACTACGTGTTGGCAGTGCACACAACGCTACAATGTAACAACAGGGTTACATTAGTCAACGTTCACTCTGACCAACTTCTGTCATCTGATAAGGCCACAGCTGATTATCTTAAACCTGTCTATATGTTAATTGTGAATGTTTTTTCTATAAGTCTTGGGAATATCTGTTCCCATACAAATCTGGACAAAGATTATACTTTGATTTCCATACTTGTAAAATATGTATCTCAGTCTTATGAAATGTTTCATCAAATATATATATTTCACACACACACATATATATATATCTGTCTTACTGTTTGTTTCTTACAGATCACATGTTCATGGGCCATGGTACCATTTGTTTCTTATTGGTAATCAACATTTTGTTGTTTATTTCAAGTAATTCCTGCTTTCTTATAGAGCATACGTTGATACTGATCAAATTGTTACTACCCCTGAGCGCAGTGGCTCAGGGGTAGACCTCCGGACTCTCGACTAAGAGAACCCGGGTTCGAATCCTGTGCTGCGGTGTTAAAACCTTGGGCAAGTTTTTTCACTCTACATTGCTCCAGTTCACTCAGCTGTATAAATGAGTACCTGGCAATAGACAGTGGTGGATATGTGTACGCGCAGCCTTTCGCACATTAATTGTAGCATGTGGCTGGATGCTTCCCAGAGAAGTTGAGATGGTATTTGATTGAACAGGTCTGCCAGGGAAGTAATGTGTAAAAGCGCTTTGAGCAGTTCTATGGACTGGATACTGCGCTATATAAAAACGTACCTTTACTTTTTTTTATTACTACCTGTTTCATTTCAGATCATATGTTCATACCAGTCTAGCGGCTGTCGCCTTTCATTTGGTCACTAAACAGGTACTTTATTGATCTAAATACTATTTAGTTTCTGTCCCAACCAAGTCACATCACATCTGTTTGTGTGTAATTATTTCTGACATACCCCATCGTCTTGTTCTACCAGTACAGTATGTCTCAATTTCTTCCCTCTTTTTACGTCATTACATCATCACAGACATCTCTGCCCTCCACTCACCAGTTTCTTCCTGGCTGCGGGCACCTTGTCTACGTTGATTGGCCCTCGACGGGTGACGTCCTCAAACATCACTTCTGGGATAGTGAGGGCGCACACTAGATGCGCCCAATGCCCGTCTGTTGTAGGCTTCAGTGCCCCGCCCCTCAGCATACACAGACAACACGCCTGGACAGAGAAACAACCCCGGTCTGTCAACAACACCCCACTCAACAGCATACACAGACAACACTATGAGACAGAGAAACAACCCCATTACAAGAAATGGTTTGTTACAGTGAATAAGATGACTGAATAAGATCCTTTTACAGTAAAATGGTCGGTTAGATTTACAGTAAACATAATGCGACTGTCATGAGTGACTGAATGTCCCTTACAGCGAGTGGCTGGTGCTTGTTGCAGCGGTCACACATCCACTCTGTCCCAGCGTCCTCCTCAACGCCATAGCAACCTGCAATGTAAACAATCACTGCAGGCTGTGCTATTACAGCAACCTTGTACATCTAATACACATTAGTTCCCAGTCTGTGTCTGGATTATTGAATGTTCTGGTTAAATGGTCATATACAGGGTATATTAACATACTGGAATTATGTTCCTGTGAAATGACCGTCAGATGCTGAGGTGTGAGAACTATAAGGTTTCACTGTACATACATACTGAAGGCTGGGTGAATTGGAGCAACATGATGTAAGTGAACTTGCCCAAGTTTCAACACCACAGCACAGGTTCGAACCTAGGTTGACATTCTGGCGTCCGAAGCTCTAGCCACTGCACCACTGCACCACTACACGTGCCGAGATGCTGTCAACATTCTCCCACAATGAGAAGCACACTTACTGGCATGAACACAGATCTTGCACTCGGTACACGTGAGCAGCTTGCTCTCTCCTGGTATATCTACATTGCTGTTCCTGCCAGGAGGGTTCTGGTTGTCGATATTTGTTACGAAGCACGTGTTGGGTACGAGAGGTTGTGAACAGTGGGCCTTGTTCACGGGAAGACAGTGTCCCGGGCCGGAGCTGTCATCGCTGTCTGACGAAGACGATGGGTCAGGTCTCACCTGCAAAAGTATGGGGAAGTTTGAACTATGGAAAATGTTAAAGCATGCAGCAAGCACTCGTTAACTTTGCTTACTGCCTTAGTTTCTCACTCAACTCAATCCCGACATGAAACTGTTTCATTGTACATATAACATATTACACTGCACTTTATACAAGATCATGTTGACTGTATAATTGTTATATTTTTTGCAGCCAAAACATTGTACAATGTTGCTACAACCGTGGGTTATTAGTAATAGTTACACACTTTCTCCGGAAACAAATATGGACAGTTGAAGAACCAATGAAGGTAAACCAACAGGAACAAATTGTTAGAAATTTATCTTTTACAGAAATAAATAATGTTATCAAGGATGTGGCATGCAGACGGCACTGGGCCAACGAACCTGTCTGAAGAGTCGACACACACTGCAGAATGGCTCCACCTCAGCACAGGTCTCGTTGTATGTGCGTTCAACGTCCATGTCATGTGGCCAGACTTGGAAGAGACGCTTCACATCCCGCATCCATGACTCCACACGCTTGTCAGACATCAACTCCTCCAGTTCTAGAAATGTTAAAATAATTACCACTGCTGCAGCAAGGCATATGTTACACACATAAAGTTGATTTTTTGTAGTAAATCTCTATTTAACCTACCTTGTTTGTTCTATTAAGCGTACATGCGCTATTTAGCATATGCCCCTTTTAGCACTGCCTGACACCAATCTGTCTACATGTACCATGAAAAAACATATCATATTAGATCCATCATTTATTGTAATTACTTCCCTCTTAACTAATGACCCAGTTACAACATAAGAAAGTTGATATAACTAAGTAGTGGTCAAATTCTACTAAAATGGCTGTTTCAAAAGATCTGGGCAGTCGAATATTAGATATAATCCTAGTTTAAACTACACAATTTCCTGGTATCAGCAACCAAACTTTAAATCTGTAAGTTGTGCTATGTTGATTTCCAATAGTCATTCAATCTGTGTTAAATTTGAAAATAATTCTAGATTAAACGTGGCAACAAAACTATTTCCCCCATTAATAAATGGAAGGTAAAACAATATTTCAAAAGTGTTAACGAACAATTGTACCAATGAATATTTCTTTCACAGGACATTAAACTGACAAAACCATTTTCCTTTCTTTCAGAGTACAATAGTTAAAACGACACACTCGGTCACATAAACACAACACACCAGCGATTCTCTTGGCTTTTGGGTCCTCCTTTGGCGACGGCTTCCCACCTTCTTTTGTTGTTGACTTGTCACGACCTGTCTTTGCCACGACACCAGACTTAGTGGTCTTGTCCTTCCGCTTACATGTCTGAAAGCAGAAGTTACTTGTCAAGCCTGCACAAGGTCAACAACAGCAGCACTGATGTCCTCTGCTAGATTGTGTTCTTGACAAATGCATCATGCAATAACACGAAACACACTCTGACTTGGTAAGTGACTAAGGACCAATATTTTCGCAGTGTCACTGACATTTTCTTTCTATTAGACACAGTTGGTGAGGAGTAGCATGGATGAGTCATTTGTTAGTACTCACAGGAAGCTCAGTTTGTTTGTGGCACCGCTACTAAGCTTGAAAGAACTGTATTTCTGCATAGTGACTACAGTCGCAATAAACTTCTACAGCAGCTACATCCTCAGGAACAGAAATTCAAAGGTGCTACAAACCCGAATAATTAAGCGTTATGTCACAACGACACACACACACGTCATCATCAGAACGAGGTTCACAAACAAAAAGTTGTTCTATACATCCTTTATCAAGTTATCACACCACCAGATTTAAATCTCTCGACTGGACAGAGATGAAGCCACGGAAAGATCTGACAAACCTTTTTGGCCACCTCCGTGTCTGTTGTAGTTGGCTGTGCCGAAGTCTCACTGGGGGTGACATCAGTGCGACTGCTGAAGTACGCGTGCTCCAGCGCAGTGGCATTCATCGAGTCCAAGTCTGCCGGCATTGTCTCCGAGTACATGGGGACATCATACTCGTCACTGGTCAACACATCGTCCAGTGGCATTGGTGGGGAGTCGGTATTCTCCCCACCCCCCACCACCTCCTCGGTCAGTTCGAAGTTGTCGCTGACGACGTCGCTGGCGCTAGTCTGACCCGACTCGAGACTACCAACGCTGCTGAGGAACGGAGCCGAGCTCGTCGTCATTGCCACTGCTGCTATCGTCGTCGGTGGCGCCACCTGCTGGGACATGACACTGAACTGGAGTGGCTGGCGCTGCACCGACGTTCCAACCACTCCCAGCAAGTTTTTTGTCTGCTGACTAGTGTTAGCCGGCGCCAGACACACGAGCTGGTTGCCGATGAGATGCAGCTGCCCGCCCGAGGCCGCTAGCAACTGCGCCGGATTGGCGATGACGGTCTGCACGCCGTTCTGCTGAGCCACAACGCTGCAAGGTGGCGCCACAGTCGATCGGAGGAGCGAGACCGCGGCGACGTTTCCCGGTGAGATGACCGAACCGTTCTTGACACCACCACCAGCTGCTGTCACATTTGTCATAACAAGACGAGTGCCTGTCTGTGCAGGCACGCAGTTCACTCCACTGCCGCTGGTCGACGTCAGTGTGGTCACCGTGTGAACTGGCCCTGTAGGCTGTAGTAGAGCCCGTGTAGTGTTTGTCACCTCGGGAGACGTGACAGCCTTTGTCGTGTCACCCGTTGTGTTGGTCTCGTTCTTCTTTGTCATTTGCTCCTTAATGCTTGCCATGATCTTGGCGATGACAGCGTCTTGCACGGCTTTGTCATTCTGCTCCTTCGTGCTGGCGACCTTTGTCTCCGGGACTACTATGGCGGATTTCTTGTGCTTGCCTTTAGCAGTTGTTGGCGGCTTTGGAACGGGCGAGTCTTCCTTGAGGAGCGCTGTCGGGATGTCTCCAAACTCCTGCGAGAGAGGGTGACGTTTCTTCGACACAACACCCGTGTCAATTGCCTTTACTTTCCGTTTCCTCTGTTCTGGCCTGCAGGGAAAATATTGATAAGTTCAACAGAACCCCAACACAACATCATAGTGAAATGTGTACACAGTACACACACACACACAAACCACACACACAAAATGCTTTCAATTTTCAGTGTAAGTTTTTCTATTTGGCCCAAATGTATTAAGGTTCTTCAAATTATTTGGTTGATTATACAAAGGGTGGAAAATAAAGCAAACTATCGATATATCATCAATCAGTGCAATACCATCAATACGACAGTGATTAACTAGTAATGATTGACAGTAAAAGCAGCCAGCAAAGCTACTGCGTCACTGCATTATAGATTGTAAACATGTTTTCAACTAACACTTTTAGTTCTTTTCGTTGATATCACAGCAATGTCATTCACAGATTCACAACACTAAATGAACTACCACCCAAGGTAGAGATGGCATCCACCATCAGTCATGGTCTGGGACAGCTTCCCTAGCAATACAGACAAACCTTTCGAGAGTTACCGACTGCTATGAACCTGCCTCAAAAAGTAGTTTTCCGTATGAACATGCTTACTCTGCACCGATGATGCCGAGTTCGAGAAGGTCAGTCTTTGCCTGTGCTCCGCCACGCCCCGAGTGAGGGTACAGCTTACTCTGGTCGTCCTCGGGGTGGGGCGCCAAGTCCTTGCCCTCCTTCCACAGCTCGTACTTGTCTGGCTGGTAGCGCTTCACAAAGCAGTCCATACTGATGCGCACCATGTCCCGACTACAGTTGCACTGTAACATACACATAGCTACATGTACAGACACAACTGTCAATGAAAACATCTAACTACCAGTTCATGCTGATGTGCACCCATGCTGAGGTGTGACAGTTTACCATAAAATACAATGCAAAAACTTTTGTACTTTGCCTGCAAAAGATACAAAGATGAAAATTCCAAGCTGGGACACATTCTCTATTGTCCAAGTCAGTGGAATTTCATTCGAATCGAATATCCTTGAAATTTCAAATACAAATCGAATATCGAATACAAATATTCAGTGGCTTCAAATTCGATTAGAATACCGAATGGTGTCGAGATGTCTTGCCTGGCCATATGCATCAATCTTTTGTTTATTTTCTGTATGTATGTACATATGTATATATATATATATATATATATACACGGATGTGTATCTATGGATATGAATCATGTATGCAAAAACAAAATATTGTAACACCGTAATTAATTTTTTAGATCTATTTATATTTGATGTCTTAAATTATATATTATTCCATTCTAATGTTCTTTGCACGTTTTATGTACCCATTTCAATTTCCACGAGCGAAATAAACTATTATTACATTATTATTACCTAGGATTATACATGTGGACAACATTATAACAGAGGCCTGAAAGGATATAGAACAAGAGAGTAGGCATTAAACACTCACCAGAACACATCGTTTCCCATACTCAATCCAACGCTTTGTTGCAAAGTTTGTAGACTCGGCACAATTGTAGCCGTTGTTGAAGCCGGCATGGTATCCATAGGGGAAGGTAATCATGAACTCACCTGGGTAATGGACAATCTGAAAGTGCAACTACCTGCTGTCAAACTAGAATGACCAGAAGCAGTCACATCTACCAACAATAACCATGTGGCACTCTCATGCATCACTCTGCTCTTTCTCCTCATGTCTCAAATGAGACTGACATCAGCACTGATCCTTGATTCAGTTATCCTGAGCACAAATTTAATTATGTACATCTACCCACTACAACTGTAGTGAATGAAACATTTACTCCCGAGTTCAGCTCCTGAAAGCTCAGAAAACTTGAATTTTAGTTATGCCTAGAAGCAAGTAAAGAAATTACGTGAAACTCAGGTCAGCTATGCCTTTCATCATATTACATGTTTGTATGAAATAGCTAGGGTACCTTATCAAAGGGAATGGAATATTTCCTGAGGACACTGGGTGAGATTACAGTCATCTTGTGGCGCATGAAGCCTGCACACGTCTGGGCTGTACTCGGGAAGAAGCCTGCAAACAGGACGTTGATTATCTGAGTAGTAATAAACATATCACTGATGTAATAGTACGATTAAGAATATTTAGTGTAACTGATTACAATTATCTCTGCGTGTAACCTCAAGAATTCATGATGTAGACAATCACTCATTTTTACTATAAAACAAATGGTCCCAATTTGAATATTATCTTCTGGAAACATTGCAATTATCAATGAAACATCCTGATTCTGACCATGTTCTATCGGGCATACTGTGAAAGCCTGTTGAATAAATGACAACGCCATAATGTTCCAAACAAATTTCATAATTACACAACTAGCAATGTTTATTTACTTCTATGTTTCGACCACCATCGGCGGCCTTCTTCTGGAACTGAATGTTCAATGGTCACTGGTGGTCAAAACGTAGAAGTAGAACATTCCTAGTTGTGTAATTATGAAATTGTTTGAAATAATATACTGCCAAGTTGATGAAAATATTCACGAAAATAAGGCTATAACGCTGTACAGACTTAAATTTCAACATAACAACACGTACCTGCTGCGAGCCGCTCCAGACGGCGACCGTGCTCCGGCGGCACGGAGTACCACGTCTTGGGAGCACCAAAGTGCAGGTAGTTGATACTGTAGAGGTCCATGTCTTCCGTGTGCCACCCGAACGTCGTCTTCCACATGCCAAAGTACAGGTAGGCGGTGTTGACGCCCTCGATCTTCACGCCGTAGTCCTCGTTGACACAGTCGAGGATGGTGCCGAGGTGGTTGATGTTCCAGTACGGCTGGTCAGTGTCGGTGAGGGAGCCGGACGTGTCGGCTCCGTACAGCGGGTTGATGAAGGTGATATTCTTCCAGTACTTGCGCTCCAGCTCCTCCATGTTGTTGTGCACCGGCTCACGATGTCTGTCACACACACACACACACACACGACGGGGGTCAAGTACATACACTACTGGGTCAAGTATACAGAGCAAGATAACAACAGGTCAATGTCATAACATTAAACTTGCAGCTTTTGTAAAATCTAAAAAACAAATAACCAAGAAACATCTGTGAAAGATATCCACAATTTGCATGCTTTGAATTCCAAAACCCGAGTGCAAGTTCTTGTCTTGATTTTTTTAAGTACAAGTAAAATACTTGAACCCTACCAATGTTAGGCAACAATGTAAGCAGATCATTAAAAACACTGACGAATTTACAAAAGTATATTACTGAACCAGTGTCAATTAATTATCGTATTTGTTTATTAAAACACAAGGACAAATTTCAAGTGCATGTCCATATGCATTGATCAGCAGTGATTAGTAAGTGTCTGCCTCCTACTCCTGACAACATACCTGTCGCTGTTGGCGAGTTTCTTAAAGTCTGTCACGTGTATGGGCTTTCTCTGTATGTTGTACTGCTGATACAGGCCCTGACAGCCAGTGATCATCTGTTGGATAGGTGCTGGGATGACGAGATCTATATCATCGTAGTTCTTGCTGCGTCTTGGAATCCACTCCTTTGGCGGGATCACCTGGGTTTGTCAAATAGTCAGAATTAAAACTTTGATGTGCTCATGCAGCATTGGCCAGATGTCACTAACTGGTTTGGGTAGAATTAGTTTGCTCATGGTTAACCCCAGAGGTGACCAACAAAATCCTATGTACCATACTGTTCCTATATTAACTTTGTTAATGTTAGTCATAAAAATATGAATGTGTCATTTTAGTGCTGATAATATCCAAAATTGATCACATATACATAATCTGTAGCCTGTCACATAAATTGTTATAGTCATTTTAAGGTCAATAATTTGTATTGTATACCTTTCAATAAAAAATAAAAAATACAACACTGCAACTTAGTAAAAAGGTTCCATCTTACCTTGCAAACACCAGCACGGTGGCCACCATTTTCTTCAATGTACTCAATGTAACGACTGAAGTCCTTGAATTCATCCATCGTTGGCCGAAAGGTCATGATTTTTGGCACAATATGGCCACCACTTGATGCCTCCATGATTTATGTGCGAGACCTAAAATACATGGAAACAAAGTATTTATGCAGTTCGGTTACAAATGGTAAAACCACATTCCTGCCACAAGCCCACAATGGTCAGTCAGTGAAACATGATAAGTTTATTTTCACATTGGAGTGAAAAACAATGTTAATGCCTCAAGATAACCGTGTGTCAGAGATGTTCAGCATAATATCCAGTTGCTGCTGTACAAGCCGTACAAGAAGCACAGGCATTCATGTATCATGCTCAGTCTGGTCAAGTTTTAAAAACAATATCTTGGTGAATCCAATGTGTACACACCTAGTAAACATACTGAATAAAACAATGGAATTCAAAATTAATAAATCCCTGTCCCTGGGGTTTCATCCAAATACCACCTAATGTAGCATTAACTGTAGATACCAAAATACACTTACAGTCTTACTGTTTTTACAGAATATTTGAGGTGTCATATTTTGGGTAATAATTATTGTGAAAATTTATCATCTGTATCACAGATGACAGCTATTCACTTTTAAAGTTCATGTTCGATGGGAGACAATTATGGCAATCAGCGACTTGTGTTTTGCTGGTTTCAACTTTCATCAACACATCTAGGGTAAGGAAAAGAAAGTAGTTCCGTAATGTTGTTACTGTCGGTTCACATCACTACAAACCTTAGGTTGACTGCATTATGTGGAATTTTACGACCAAGAACACGAAAGCATGGCATAATATTAACAACTGCACTTTTAACGACTGTTGCAATTTGTATTGTTTGCAAAACTAAGCATCTAAAAAAACGCACGACGCTACGTGACAAAACGCGCGCACGTGCCTGACACGAACCTCGCCGATAAAAAAAAAAAACAGGTCAACCACAACACGGCTCCGCCTACGTTACTAAGTCTAAGGTTTATTTGCGTATTTGCACTACTATTAATATTTGTTTCACGAAAGTTACATTGACAATGCATAACCATACGATTCGAAACACAAACATATTCACGTCGCAGCATGTCATCGCATTTTTCTCAAAATAAATGTTGTCGAAACACGCCAATACGTTACCGCAACCTGCACGCGTCAAAACTCAAGGCTCCAGCCAGGCATTCCGAGTTCAGAGACACTGACGTGCATAATTCAGCCAGGACTATGATTTATTTATTGCAATTATTAAATGCGTTTTTGTTAATAAAAGGCGCGGTTGCCCACTGTCTATGTTATCATTCTGTCACCATATTTCACATAAATTCTGTTTGAATGCGCGAATATTATGCCGCCATCGCTTTGGTTTGGCACAGCTGAGCTAGGCATCTGGCATTTGCTACCGAAAACGGCCCCTAATGATCAGGATGGTTGCACACAATAATATGCCAGTAAGCCATAATAAAGCACTTACCAACTATATGCGAACTGCTGTATGATATATGCTGATCGTGCTTAAAATCTGAATTAGAAATTACTTTCCGGCTGGCAATCTCTCCATCTACTCGTCTTTCGAACCGGATAACCGTAGCGCTGAAATTTGTATTCATGTTACACTTCCGATTGTAACCAAATGTTACTTGGATCATTCCTAAGGAAGCGGAAGCGAAAGATGTATCGAGATATTAAACACTGGTGGAATTTTGTAGAATTTATTTGATTAATGTCTCTTCAAATATCCAATGACATTTGGGATTTTTTTGTTATGCGCACACTGCGTTAGCAACTAGGTGCTGTTTTGCGTTTCTTACGTAGGTGTCGCACCAGTAGTTTGAAGGCATTTGCGGCAACCGAGTCATTCGCTAGGTGGCAGCATGGTACTATCGTGATCCTTGCGGTGCAAGCAGTCTTTCATCAGAGCGAATAGATCCGATCTATGGTTCTTCAACACACAACGCCCTCACAAGGATGATATCAAAACTTTAGTTACCGTACTAAACGACGAGACATCCAAGATTGAGCGAAATATGTGCACATTTGGTCCCATCCGGGGGGGGGGGGGGGGGCGCATGCCCCAGCTCCTATCTTCGGGGGGGGGGGGGGGGGGGTGAGTGCCCCAGCTCCTATCTAATAACTCTGCTTTCATGCCGATGTCGCGCTTACATATTTCCGGGCGTTATAAAGTAGTTATGATATAAATACCAAGGGCTGTTCGTTATTTTTTGTGGCGATTATTGTGAAGATGTTGCTTAAAAATTCGGTCAATACTTTTTACGTTCGTTTAAAGTCGTTGTCACGGATTATGGCGCACTACAGTCACGTGGTTTGCGCTATTTGCGTCGTGTTAACTTGCAACAAATAACTTTGCTGAAAAGTTATATATACGTTTACGTTGTAAACCACTGCCTTGTGGTATAGGTTCTTGTCAGAACCGAAGGCTAAGGGAGCAAACCCTAAACAGAAAACCATGTCACTGTGGCAGCATCAAGGGCGGTTGGTGTATGGAACTCCCAACATCTCTCGACCAGCCACTGCAGGGACAAATAGTTTGCGCCTGTCTTGACATGTTCTTGCCGGTGTGAGACCTCTATTTGTTCCCCGAGAGAGTGTCGCTAGTAACTTGCAAAAGCCAGCGGTACTTCAAAAGTTTTTGCTAGCAGCTTCCATGAAATGTACAACTGCACGAAACATGATACCGGATCGGCCGTCGCCCGGGTTACCAAGGACCGCGCTGCTCGACCTCATCTTCCGTCGACAGTGGAAAATCAGCTAGGAAGAAGAAGACAAAGAAGACAACTACTGACAATTGGACAATGGAACGTCAGGACTCTCCTCGACCGAGAAGGAGCTAACCGACCAGAAAGACGTACGGCACTAGTAGCAATGGAACTTGCCAAATACAACATCGACATCGCCGCCCTATGTGAAACAAGGTTCTCAGAGTCTGGTAGTCTCGACGACTTGGAATACTCTTTCTTCTGGAGTGGCAAACCCGAAGGAGAAAGAAGGGAGGCCGGAGTGGGCTTTGCTATCAAAAAGGATATCATCACAAAGCTGACAGAAATGCCACGGCCAGTAAGTGACAGAATCATGACGATGAGACTACCTCTGAGCAAGGACAACTTTGCTACAATTATCAACGTGTATGCTCCGACAATGACAAACCCAGACGAAAACAAGGAGGCCTTCTACAACCAGCTCACAAGTGTGCTCAGGGGCATCCCTCATACCGATAAGCTACTGCTGATAGGAGATTTCAATGCGAGGATAGGAAGAGACAATGACAAGTGGCCCTTGGTCATGGGCAAACATGGGATTGGGAAATGCAACTCCAATGGCGAACTTCTACTGGCTCTGTGCTCTGAGTTCGAACTGATAGTGACGAACACCATGTTCAAGCAGAAGGATGAACGCAAGACCACCTGGATGCATCCTCGTTCCAAACACTGGCATATGATCGACTTCATCATCACGAGGTGTCGGGATAAGATGGACATCCACAGCACCCGAGCCATGCGTGGAGCAAACTGCTGGACCGATCACCAGATGCTGAGATCAAAAGTGGCTTTCAGAATACGACAAAAGCACAACAGGCAAGGGACAAATAAGCCGACCAAGCTCAACACTGCAAAACTAAGTACCATCAGCCATAGGGAGAGTTTTGAGCAGGAGATGGACAGTGCTCTCGCCTACTGGGAGGAGAAGGAAAACTCAACACCAGACGAGGAATGGGCAGCTCTGCAGCAGGTTGTGTACAACACAGCCAAGACATATCTTGGCAAGCCAGACAGAAAACACCAGGACTGGTTCGACCCCAACGACCAGGAGCTACAGACTCTTATGAGCAGAAGAGATCAAGCCCACCAGAGAGTGTTGCAAACCAGGAGCACTAGATCCACCACTGCAGCATACAAAGATGCCTGCAGAATGCTACAAAAACACACCCGTGCACTGAAGTCGGACTGGTGGGAAAGGAAAGCAGTGGAGCTGCAGAGAGCTGCCGACAGTAACAACATGAAGGGCTTCTACAATGGACTGAAGGAAGTGTGGGGACCCAAAAAGAAGGGACCTGTTCAACTAAAATCAACAGACGGAATGGAAACCTTCTCTGACAGCAAGAGAGTTGTGGCAAGATGGAGTGAACACTTCCAGAAGCTACTCAACGTCCCTGGCGACATAGATCACGAAGCTCTGGACAACATCCCGCAGCGCATTACCAAGACAAGCCTTGATGAGATTCCAACTATGGATGAGATGGCTAGAGCAATCGCCAGCCTGAAAGATGGCAAAGCACCTGGAGGAGATGGAATTCCTGCAGAAGTATGGAAGCACGGAGGAGACAATCTGTTCAGCAGACTGCACCAACTAATCACCAATGCCTGGGAGATGGGTTCTGTACCACAAGCATGGAAGGATGCAAGCATTATAACCATCTACAAGAAAGGTGATCGAACAGACTGTGGGAACTATAGAGGAATCTCTCTTCTTTCCATAGCAGGCAAGATCTTCGCCAGGATCCTCCTCAACAGACTATCTACCCACCTAACACCAGAGGTAGTTCCGGAGACACAATGTGGCTTCAGAGGTAACCGGAGCACCGTGGATATGATATTTTGTCTCCGACAACTACAAGAAAAGTGCATTGAGCAGGACCGACCACTGTACATGGTATTTGTCGACTTCAGTAAGGCGTTCGATACAGTTGGGAGGACCGGACTATGGCAGCTACTGAAGAAGTATGGCTGCCCAGAGAAGTTCACAACAATGATCGAGGCACTACATACCGGAATGATGGCGACTGTTAATGTTGGAGGGGAAGTCTCGGAATCGTTCAGGGTCACAAATGGGGTCAAGCAAGGCTGTGTACTGGCGCCCACGCTCTTTTCCATCTTCCTATCAGCAATGCTCGACAATGCTTTCCGAGACATGGGGGATGGCATCTACATAATAATAATAATAATAATAAAGCTTTATTGCCATATTCAACGTGTAAAAGTTACATGATAAATTGGAATGTAGTCTGGCGTTGACTTACATAGTGCCTAAATATACAGTAAAATAGAACACGGCAAACAAATATAAAATATAGATATAAAATATACATTGTACATGATATGTTCTTTAAAATAAAATAAAAAAATATTTTAATATAAAAAAAAAAAAATTAATATAGTAAATAACTAAAGACAACATTAAAATAATAGATTATCTATTTAACAATAATTGTGGTGTAAATTAGTTAATAAAATAAATAAATAAATAATTTTAAAAATATCCTTTAAAAATAGACATACACTATAAGAGGACTAAAATATCATTTTAAAATTATATTTACAATTACAATTGAATTACAATTGAATGCGTCCAATGGAACAAGCCACATACAGTCCAGACAGAGCGCTGACCTATTCAACGTCGCACACTTCAGAGCGAAGACCAAGACTACACGGATACTGATGAGGGAGCTGCTATTCGCAGATGACAGTGCACTGGTTGCACACTCTGCTGAAGAGATGCAGAAAATAGTGGATGCTTTTTCCAATGCGTCAAAGAAGTTCGGCCTGAAGATTAACATCAAGAAGACCGAGGTGCTGTACCAACCCAACTCTACAAGAACCCGAGAGGAGGATATCATGGTTGATGGAAACAAGCTGAACTCTGTTATGGAATTCACCTACCTCGGAAGCACTATATCAAGTGACGGATGCATTGACGATGAAATACAGAGGAGGATGGCCAAGGCTAGTGCATCTTTCGGCCGACTACGCCAGAGACTCTGGAACAACCACCATGTGTCCATGCGGGTTAAAGGCAAGATATACCGTGCAATTGTGCTGTCCACCCTCCTATACGGAGCCGAGGCATGGACAGTGTACAGACGACAGGTGAAAAAGTTGCATGCCTTCATGATGCGACATCTGCGTTCGATCATGAGGATAACCTGGATGGACAAAGTGACAAACAAGGAAATACTCGAACGGACAGGGCTGCCATCTATGGAAGATCTTCTGATCAGAAAGAATCTCCGGTGGACTGGACACCTCATGAGGATGTCATCAGACAGGCTACCGAAGCAGGTTCTCTACTCTCAACTGTCTTCTGGTCACAGAAAGAGAGGGCGCCCTCGTCTCCGGTTCAAAGATACCATCAAGAGAAACCTGAAGCTGAGAGACATAAAGATCGACTCCTGGACATCACTCTCACAGCAGAGAGACAAATGGAGAGCAAGAGTCAAGTGATGGAAGCAGTCTTTGTCGCTTCGCGACCGACAGCATGATGATGATGGTGGATATATATATATATATATATATATATATATATATATATATATATATATATATATATATATATATGTGTGTGTGTATATATTATATATACAATTATATATATAAGACTAAAGGTGTATTTAATATGAGATTAAGTGGGAAGCGTTAACGTACTTAATGGTAACTAATGACAATTTTGACTGACTCGCGCATGCGCAGAAACGTCATACGGATAGTTTGTAACGGGCGGAAAAATGTAAATGCTATACCACTTTACAAAACTTGGGTCTGCTCTCGCCGGTGTAGTGTAAGTAGCAAACGCGAATGCCTCCGCAGAGACGCTGCTGGATCCCAAGATGAAAATAGGACAACTAGCTAGGAAATCATGGCCACGGTCAGGGGCGTCGATCCGGTTTTAAAAGTGGGGGGGGGGGGGGACGGGGAACAAATTTACATATACATATATGTATGTATTTTGTATGTACGTATATAATATATACATATACATATATACATATATATATATATATATATATATATATATATATATATATATATATATATATATATATATATATATATATATGACCTGAAATACATATAACTGTTTTAGTAAATATAAAACATAATTCATTGTTGGTCTGGTGCTAATTCTAAAATAAACAAAGGCCTTCATGTTATGCTATTTAAAATAGTTATGTTGGCTACATTATATTTGAAGAGGGGCCGTGGCTCACCCCAATCACTGAAACTTTGGACGGTAGACTTTGGACCCATAACTTCTTGCCTGAATCACAGAGTAACAACAAGGACTTATGTGTATATAAGTCCGTGGTGACAAGATGCAGATGTTACACGGGTGCCTGTGTAGGACTTCCCAATTCCATCAGTTGGCAAAGAAATGTTTCATCACTCAAATGGGATCAAATTGCAAAAAGTGCAGGAATCCGCTGGTTCCGCCGTAGGCGATATAAGTACCTACAAGGGTGACCAGGCTGCAATTCAAGGGGTGACAGGGCAAACCAAATTAATAGTCTATAATGTGTTTGATGGCTAGTGTCTATTAATATATCAACACAAGGGTGCAAAATGACAGAGCCCGCCATGATGAATATTTACTGGACTACGATCAAGTTGCGGCCAACCAAGCAATTTATCTAGTAATTTTCCACTGGGTAGTCGGAAGTTGATATCTGAGTTGAGTGATTTTACTACTAAGCCTATGTAGGGGCTCTTAAGAGAGTGGAGTCATCAGTCTCGCTATATGCCCATACATTGTTTTCTGAACTGAAAAGGTGGGGGGAACATTTCCTATGGTGTCCCCCTCTGGCTGAAAAGTGGGGGGACATGTCCCCACCAATCGATGGTCATGTGCATTGAGACTATGCACTGGATTCTAAATATATTACAAAATGGTTTGCTATAGAGGCCTGTGAAGACCATCAACTACACTGATGTTATTACATTTGGTGGTTACCGTGATGTCTCGTATATTAATGTTACTACTAGACCGATGTAACGTTTTTAGAGAGGGGAGTGATCAGTCTCGCTATATCCATGTGCATTTGTTTTTATCAACTGAAAAAGTTGGGGGAAATTTCCTATGCTGTCCCCCTGAGGCTGAACAGTGGGGGACGTGTTCCTTTCGTCCCTCACCGATCGACGCCCATGTTGTGTAGAATTTCCCAGTCCTACATTTTGGCAAAGAAATTTTTCATAACTCAAATTGGAATAAGTTACACAAAGTGCAGGAATCCGCCGCTTCTGTCGTAGGCGATAAGCATCAAGCAGGCGAGGGGTGAAAGTGAAACACAAATTTCATAATTTATAATTTGCTTGATGGCTAGAACCTACTAATAACATCAACACATGGATGCAAAGTGATAGAACCCGGCAGCGGCTCAGCCCGGTGTCGTGCTTACATTTTTCCGATCCTTATAAACTGTCCGATTGACGTTTCTGCGCATGCGCGATAAATGTAAAATCACCAACGTGCAGCGAAACAACAAAGCATTTTTGGTATAAATGCCACGGGCTGTTCATTAATTCTCCTGTGATGATTACTGTGAAGAGTTGCTTAAAATGTCGTTCAATAGAATAACATCTTACGTTTGTTTAAATCACCGTCATGGATTATGGCGCACTATAGTCACGTGATTTACGCTTGCTATCAAAACATACCTCAAAACTGTTTGCCTCGTGTTAATTTGCGACAAATAACTTTGTAGAGAGGTTATGTATATCCTAACGAACAACCCATAGTATTTATACCATAAATGCATTGTCCTTTCGCTGCACATTAATAATTTTACATTTATCGCGCTTGCGCAGAAGCGTCAATCGGAACCTTTATAACGCCGGGAAAATATAACCGCTACACCGGCATGATGATTATTTACTCAAGTAAGATCAAGTTGCGCGTTGTGGCCAGCCAAGCAATTTATCTAGTCGATTGTCTAAAGGGTGGTCGGAACTTCATATTGCGAGTTTATTGTCTAGCTACTAGTCCTATGTAGCGGCTTTTAAGAGAGAGGAGTGGTGAGTTAGGCTACATGCCCCGCAATGTTTATGAACTGAAAAGTGGGGGGGGGACAATTCCTATGCTGTCCCCCCACGCTGAAAAGTGGGGGGGGGGACGCGTCCACCCCCCGTCCCCCACCGATCGACGCCCGTGCCGACATGACGAATATTTACTGGACTAAGATCAAGCAGCGGCCAACCAAGCAATGCATCTAGTGATTTTCCACTGGGTAGTCGGAAGTTTATATCTGAACTGGTAAATTAATTTTACTACTAGACGTAGGGTTTGTTTTAGGAGAGAGGAGTGATCAGTCTCGCTATATGCCTGTAAATTTGTTCTTTTATCTGAAAAAGTGGGGGGGGACATTTCCTATGCTGTCCCCCCCAGGCTGAAAAGTGGGGGGACGCGTCCCCCCCCCCCCGTCCCCCACCGATCGACGCCCGTGGCCACGGTCCAGCCCAGTGAAGGTAGTCGGAGGGAGGGGACAGAAGGAGGGGGCAGGTACAAACCTGCAATCAGTAATGAGCAAGAGCACAAATCGGACACAGGAGACGGGTGGGGGTGCAATGGACCCTTTCTTGTGCATCAAGTTTGTGCGACATCTGAGAAGTGTCTGTTTCTGGTGAGAAATACCTACGAAAGCACGATTCGTGCGAGACAACTATTCTTTTTATAGTTAGGCGTGAATGGCCTAATTCTGCACCTTCCAAGTTCTGCCGGCATTCAATTTCACAATAACGACGACCACAAACAAATAGGAATATTACTTTATTCAGTGGGCGTTTTGAGAGCCAGTTGGAGGATCTGGACTGCATAGATGGCCCGGCTCTCGCGTAATCGACATATTCATATAATATATATATATATATATATATATATATATATATATATATATATATATATATATATATATATATATATATATATATATATATATATATATATATATATATATATACAGTGTATATATATACAGTGTATGTATATATATATATATATATATATATATATATAATAATATATATATATATCACTTGGAGGAACTAATCAAGGTAAATGCTAAAGTCTAAGCATTTACTGTTTTACTCAAATGCCAAGTCAGGAAAATTGCTATACGTACTATTACACATACTTTGACCCAACAATTAATTTCAAGCTAAATATATGTGATCAATGGTCAAGATCCAGCGAGCGATGCGTTTGGGCGGATGTGACGTAACAATCTGCTAAAGCCATTTCCGCCCACGTTTTTCTTGCTTAATACATAACATGTCTGCACGATGGTGCTAGTGTAAAAAGAAAACGTTCAAGGTATTTTGAACGACCATTGTCAACCATTAATGATTAACGCAGTGTGGTAAGTTGACACGTTTAATATTCTAATTGTATAATGTAGTTTGTAGTCCAGCGATGAAAACGTCGCTGTCTCCTGTTCTGAGAGTTCGGTCACTAACCTAAGTTTTCGTAGCATAACGTCATCATTGAGCAGATCCACGAATTTAAGCAATATTGCATATGTATTCATTACATCGCTGTCAGTAACATTGGAAGTTTTGCGTTTGTGTGAGATGATGTTCCTCTGAACGTTTCTATGAAAAATTCGGGACTTAGACGACTGCGGCCATCTTGGTTCTGTAAGCGGGCTAGATGAGATAGATGCCGGACAAATACCGTGTCCCGGATGTGACGTCGGAAGGAGGAAGAACTCTTGCTAGAGGAAATTTGCTGCGACGCATCATGTATTTGCTGGAATCGCGCCTAACCCACGAATGCTGTCGGATATGACATTGGAGGGGAGGGGGTGCTGTTTTTTCTTCACTTCGATTGGACTTATCTTCCCTCTGACTATTTTCTCTGAAGCGGGAATCTCTGTATGAAACCACCGCACCCTCCAGCCTATGACCTCTATATCACGTGGTGTTTTAGTACAAGCAGGGTAACAGGAATGTGCACATACAACGACAATCATAATGTACTTCTAAGTGTCCTATTGCTCGTATATCATCAGAAGCGCAACAAACAAACAAACAAACAAACAAACAAACAAACAAACAAACAAACAAACAACGAATGACTAAGCAACACCACGAACAAGACGTCTTCATCTGAGAGAGGGATGGCCACATATATCTGACGCGATTAAAAAAATAAGTCTCGTGTTTTTGCAAATGGTGGCTAAAATTTCAAATGATTTTAAAATACCGGAAAGTTCTATACATTAATTTGGTGTAGTGGGCCACCTTCCTCTCCAGCTGTTGGCTGTCACTTCGTAATGGGCCACCTTCCTTTCCAGCTGTTATACATATTGCTCGCCGAATCCAAGTCTGCCTTCAGCAGAACGGTGGACATTTGGAGCATATTCTATAAATGACTGAGAAATCCACACGGATTGAGCTAGAAACATGTAGTTTGTGGTTTTAGTTTTCTTAACTTCTCAGCTGTCTATACTGAAAAATAAAAACAATAGCATTACAATTGACAAAATGACAAGCATTTTCATGGGTTACATTTGTTTTGGGACACCCTGTATTCACTTTGTAACGGGCCACCTTCTTCCCCAGCTGTTGTTTGTGATTCTGTAGTGGATGATCTCCCCTCAGCTGGGTGAATTTTCAGTTAACACTGGGGGCGGTCGTGAGTGAATGGACGTTTAACATGGTGGGGGTCCACTTTCGCCTTGCTTAGCAGTGTTTGCATATCATCAGTTAAATTCCCATGACCGTTTACAGCTGTGTTTCGCTATCATTACTTCGATTTTCTATTCTTTTAACAATATAAAATATGATGGTAAAGCTATATTCGTAATTTTCAACATGCACTGTACATTTCATGGCAAATAGAAATGTGTTCTGACATCTTAGTCATTTCGCTGGATATGACTGAGGAGGTAGCCGATGGCACACGCTGATGTCTTGTCGCATAACATCCACTCCGATCTTGTGATCCGTTTCTAAGACCAGTTCTGTTTTGTCCCGCCACTGCTCTGAGCAGGAGTAGGAGCAGGTTCTGTACACCCGATGGTTTTAATGCTCTCGCGCTTGCTGTATTGAAGAGAGAGAGAGGCAGACAGACAGACAGACAGACAGACAGACAGACAGACAGACAGACAGACAGACAGACAGACAGACAGACAGACAGACAGACAGACAGACAGACAGACGGAGACGGAGAGACGGAGAGACGGAGAGACGGAGAGACGGAGAGACGGAGAGAAGGAGAGACGGAGAGACGGAGAGACGGAGAGACGGAGAGACGGAGAGACGGAGAGACGGAGAGACGGAGGGGCGGACAGACGGACGGACGGAGAGACGGAGAGACGGAGAGACGGAGAGACGGAGAGAGAGAGACAGACCGACCGACCGACAGACAGACAGACAGACAGACAGACAGACAGACAGACAGACACGGAGACGGAGAGACGGAGAGACGGAGAGACGGAGAGACGGAGAGACGGAGAGACGGAGAGACGGAGAGACGGAGAGACGGAGAGACGGAGAGACGGAGAGACGGAGAGACGGAGAGACGGAGAGAGAGAGACAGACCGACCGACCGACCGACCGACCGACCGACCGACAGACAGACAGACAGACAGACAGACAGACAGACAGACAGACAGACAGACAGACAGACAGACAGACAGACAGACAGACAGACAGACAGACAGACAGACAAACATACAGACAGAGACAGAGAGACACAAAGAGAGAGATGTCATTTGTATTAATTCCTATTTGACATGTAACTGTTTTCGTATTAGTCAGGGTCCTGGTGTCATCCCGTGAGAATCGCTTTCCAAAAGCGATTTTTTGGTTTGAATGTTATCATTAGGGTATCAGTAAAAGGAAAAAGTTTGGTGGCAATTTTAGTTTTGGGTTTTAAGGTTTTGGTGAGGTCTCAAACATACCCACCCAATAGACCCATAAAATAGCCTGAAACGGAAATCCAAAACATCATACTTTTATTTTTATCAAATTAATATAGAGCAGTAAAAAATCTGAAAAAAATCCAGGAATGTTTAAATACCAAAGACGCATGTCTAACAGACATATTTAGGCATTATCAGCAATAGTTCTCTCTTTATTGACAATAATGTGACCTTTTTTTGCAGCCGCGACTCGTCGGAAACCACGATGATAATTAGTCCTGGACCTGCCCTATAAGCCCGTAGACATTTCGTGCTTAAGAAAGTTTGACTGTTGATTTGAGTAATATATATACATGGCTTTAACATTTTACTAGGTGGAAATTTCAAAAACTGGGCATTACGTGGCGACGGCCATTTTTCAAAATGGCTGCCAAATTTAATATCCCCTTATCTTAATAAATACGGCTTGCAGAGCAATAATTGTGGTATGCTAGAGTATGTTTTAGGGGACCCCGATTTTAAATATACAATTACTTGGCTCCTCCGGCATTTATTTCCGCCATTTTTAAAGATGGCTGTCGTCAATACAAATGTCCCCATGTCTCAAATACTACGTCACCTAGAGCAATTGTATTGACCGTTTTGGATAGCTTGGTGGATAGCGATATTAAATATGTTAGCTGTCACCTTCAATAACATAACAAGTCGCGCCATTTTTAAAGATGGCGTCTGTCAAAGCCCATTATGTCCGTATTTAAGAAATACGGTATTTAGATCCATATATCACCACATCTTAAGTGCTTCGTGTCGTCGAAGGGTATAGCTGATGTACAGTGAAGACCTGTTTGACCCACTGTTGACATTAGTTATAAGTTTGAGACGAGTTCAACGCCGTATATGATATGTTCCCTATTATCGCTCGGTATACATGATATCATATGGCAAGACCATTAATCGATGTGTCATCGGTATTTAACCAAATGCCAATATAAGTCTGAATTTCATGTATGTTTGAAAAGTGTCATCACCAGAACACATTATAGATGGAAAGATGCATGTGAAAAACGTGTTTATATGTTAAAGCCTGCGTCACTCAGGCCAGGACTACCATAGTCTCGCTTAACCGACTGTCGGTCGGTTGCGGAACTATGCCGAGAAGACAGTCTGGCTACATTAACGGCTTTTGTTTGGTATCCGCGTGATCTATACAATGCTGCCACCTCACGGACACTGCCGTAATATTTTTTTTTATAAACAACTGCAAATTTGTATTTCTATTTATTTTGTGTTAATATAAGTTTAATTCTGAGTAGTTTTTATAATACAGCATTATTTGATAAAAAGGTATCCTTATTTAATTGGTATGCTATCCGTGTGGGGCTAGACAATGCTGCCACCTCACGGATACTGGCTAATCCTGCCGTAATTCTTATTTTATAAACAACTGTAAATTTGAATTTTTACTTACTTTTGTGTTAATTTAAGTTCAATGTTGAATACTTTTCATAGGATATCATTATCTTGTAAAAGTATATCGTTATTTTAATTTTTATTTCATAGTTGGCCTGAGAGCCAATCAGCGTCTCTACCCTAATATGGGGTAAGGCTACCCGGATGTAGAAACCCATTAACTGTCCAAGGCGGAGTTGAGGGGCTTAAAAGTGCTGCCACCTCACGGAGTCTGGGTAACCGAGGCTAGGACTACCATAGATCTATATAGATTATCGGTTCCTGAGCAGTCAAATTATGTTTTAAAACAGGTGGTAATTGCCTACGAGATATATCCCCACTGTCATGACTATCCCAAGCGAGAAGTATTAATGAGGTGTTTGTCCCAAAGTTGTCTCATTGATTGTAGACATTTCTATTATATACCAAAACACAAGTATATTACCCTAGCTATTATTATTTCAAACTTGTTTGTTTCTTGTCTTGCCATAATTCAGATGATTGAAAATAAACATGGCCATGGACAAAAATACATAAATACATAACGCGATTCTCACTGGACCCAGTTTTAGGTACACGAGGACCCTGACTATATTATCCGTGATAGGATCATCATTGTTATGCGAATGAATAACTTAGTAACAGGAATATATCACACACAATACATAAACACGTCGGACGTTTGACTTTTGGACATTACGTAGAGTAGCTGCCTATTTTATTGGGGCCGATTGTCTACGCAATATATGCATTACCGTAGACCTGCCGAGCCGTACGAATGTGGAACATAATTTTACGCGCGGCCCGTACGTAACGATTATCCTGTGAAGTATCGGACTTCAAAATAACGTGCCACTGTTGCCCTCGAGTTTAAACGATACTATGTCTGGTTGTAGGCGGTTTGCGGCTTGCCTCTCCAATTATCTGTCTTTTGGCCAGTTGTTTTCGCTTTTTCGCGGCTTCCTGCAGTCTCTTTTTCTGCTTCCTCTTAGATTCTTTTGTCTCCTGGATCCTGTATAGCAACCAACCATATTGTTTACGTAGCAAGCATCTGGGGCGAATAGAGAGAGAGAGAGAGAGTGTGTGTGTGTGTGTGTGTGTGTGTGTGTGTGTGTGTGTGTGTGTGTGTGTGTGTGTGTGTGTGTGTGTGTGTGTGTGTGTGTGTGTGTGTGTGTGTGTGTGTGTGTGTGTGTGTGTGTGTGTGTGTAAGAGAGAGAGAGAGAGAACGCGTATTTAAAAGACGTATCAGACAGCGGGTCTGGCCTCAAACTGGAGGAATAATTTACTTGATTTTGGACATATCTGTCAACACAGCTACCTGAGCTTTGTACCGTGTGCCTCTCTATACGACACGCGGTATTGTCTATAACAACTACAAAGAGGCCTTTAACATTGCTATAATCGAGACTAGAAAATCCAAACGATCTTTTGAGTAAACATTGGCGAATTGTATAGACAATGAAAGTATAAGTTTCTGTATTTAAGGAGGGAGCCCTAAGAAACAGCGCGGGAAATGTAATGCTTGATAGTTTCAAATGGCAGAGGCCCTGAATGAAATCTTCAGCTCAGTGAAAGAAGACACAAATTCATTGTCGGTACTAGATACAAAGTTTGACGAGGATACATGAAATCAATTAGTGTAGTTGTTTGTAACTCCTGAAATGCTAGCAAAAAAATTATATAATATATTATATAATATATTTAAAAGTAATTACAATTTACAATAAACAAATAAGTAATACATCCGAATAATCAAAAGAGCGTACACGAAACGAACTTACCTGGACCCCCAAAGACATGCAATACACATGGCTACGAATACAGGTGTCATCAACGACCCGGCGTATATGATTTTTTTCTTTATACCTGTAACGCATTTTCCTCAATAACTGTTAACGTTGCTTATGGTGGAGAAATACCGAACTACTGTGAGTGAGTGAGTGAGTGAGTGTGTGTGTGTGTGTGTGTGTGTGTGTGTGTGTGTGTGTGTGTTTGCGTGTGTGTTTGCGTGTGCGTGTGCGTGTGCGTGTGTATTTTATGACGTGCTGTGTCCGTGCGTGAGAGGCTGTCTCGTTGTGTGTGAGTGTTGTGTGTGCATGCATGTGTCTGCGTGTGTGCGGATGTTTCAGTGAGTGTACGTGTGAGTGTATGCATGTGCGCACGTGCACGCATTTGCCTGTGCCATCAATTCTGGGCTTTTTACGTTGTATACAAAGAGTTGGTATTTTGTAAAACTGAATATTTCTCTGATATCAAGAACGGAATAACAGTTGAAAATGTATTCAACAACAACAGCATGATAATATTAATAATACCACGTCATACAATACAGTTGCACATTATGGTGTGCAGCCGCTGTAGAAGGGAAAGGCAGAAGTCAATGGTGATTATAAGGCGCTATGCCCTTCTCGAAATAAAACAAGCAGTACATGTAATGCGACTTATAACAAAACATAACATAACATAACATAAAATAACATAACATAACATAACATAACATAACATAACATAACATAACATAACATAACATAACATAACATAACATAACATAACATAACATAACATAACATAACATAACATAACATAACATAACATAACATAACATAACATAACATAACATAACATAACATAACATAACATAAAATAACATATAACATAACATAACATAACATAACATAACATAACATAACATAACATAACATAACATAACATAACATAACATAACATAACATAACATAACATAACATAACATAACATAACATAACATAACATAACATAACATAACATAACATAACATAACATAACATAACATAACATAACATAACATAACATAACATAACATAACATAACATAACATAACATAACATAACATAACATAACATAACATAACATAACATAACATAACATAACATAACATAACATAACATAACATAACATAACATAACATAACATAACATAACATAACATAACATAACATAACATAACATAACATAACATAACATAACATAACATAACATAACATAACATAACATAACATAACATAACATAACATAACATAACATAACATAACATAACATAACATAACATAACATAACATAACATAACATAACATAACATAACATAACATAACATAACATAACATAACATAACATAACATAACATAACACAACACAACACAACACAACACAACACAACACAACACAACACAACACAACACAACACAACACAACACAACACAACACAACACAACACAACACAACACAACACAACACAACACAACACAACACAACACAACACAACACAACACAACACAACACAACACAACACAACACACCACACCACACCACACCACACCACAACACAACACAACACAACACAACACAACACAACACAACACAACACAACACAACACAACACAACACAACACAACACAACACAACACAACACAACACAACACAACACAACACAACACAACACAACACAACACAACACAACACAACACAACACAACACAACACAACACAACACAACACAACACAACACAACACAACATAACGGTAACAATTCAAGTGTAAACTTATCACAGTGGTAAACGTTTGTGTGTGTGTCTGTGTGTGTGTGTGTCTGTGTGTGTGTGTGTCTGTGTGTCTGTGTGTCTGTGTGTCTGTGTGTCTGTGTGTCTGTGTGTCTGTGTGTCTGTGTGTCTGTGTGTCTGTGTGTCTGTGTGTCTGTGTGTCTGTGTGTCTGTGTGTCTGTGTGTCTGTGTGTCTGTGTGTCTGTGTGTCTGTGTGTCTGTGTGTTTGTCTGTCTGTCTGTGTGTCTGTCTGTCTGTCTGTGTGTCTGTCTGTCTGTGTGTCTGTCTGTCTGTGTGTCTGTGTGTCTGTGTGTCTGTGTGTCTGTGTGTCTGTGTGTCTGTGTGTCTGTGTGTCTGTGTGTCTGTGTGTCTGTGTGTCTGTGTGTCTGTGTGTCTGTGTGTCTGTGTGTCTGTGTGTCTGTGTGTCTGTGTGTCTGTGTGTCTGTGTGTCTGTGTGTCTGTGTGTCTGTGTGTCTGTGTGTCTGTGTGTATGTGTGTCTGTGTGTCTGTGTGTCTGTCTGTCTGTCTGTCTCTCTGTCTGTGTGTCTGTCTGTCTGTCTGTGTGTCTGTCTGTCTGTGTGTCTGTGTGTCTGTGTGTCTGTGTGTCTGTGTGTCTGTGTGTCTGTGTGTCTGTGTGTCTGTGTGTCTGTGTGTCTGTGTGTCTGTGTGTCTGTGTGTCTGTGTGTCTGTGTGTCTGTGTGTCTGTGTGTCTGTGTGTCTGTGTGTCTGTGTGTCTGTGTGTCTGTGTGTCTGTGTGTCTGTGTGTCTGTGTGTCTGTGTGTCTGTGTGTCTGTGTGTCTGTGTGTCTGTGTGTCTGTGTGTCTGTGTGTCTGTCTGTCTGTCTGTCTGTCTGTCTGTCTGTCTGTCTGTCTGTCTGTCGGTCTGTCTGAGTATCTTTCACTCCTTGTCTCTCTCTCTCCCTCCCCCTGCCTGCCGCCCGCCCGCCCAATCGCCCGCCCAATCGCCCGCCCAATCGCCCGCCCAATCGCCCGCCCGCCCGCCCGCCCGCCCGCCCGCCCGCCCGCCCGCCCGCCCGCCCGCCCGCCCGCCCGCCCGCCTTCCTGCCCTGCATGCCCTCTTTCTCATTATGGTGTTTTGTGTTTCTATGGCTGCAATGTACTTACTTTCACAGTATGTTCCTTCGTACCACCTATCACACGTACACGTTACACTAGGACTGTTGTCCAAAAATGTTTTATTCAGCACATCTTTGCATTGCACTGCGTGTACGCATGGCGAATCAAAACAGCGCACAACCCCTGTGACGACAGAGACAAAACGACGTTATACACAATGATGTCATGTCAGTCAGCTCTCAGTACTGCCCAAATGAAGTAATGAAAACAGTAAGCCACAAAGCTGGAACGATGCGTAGGAAAACAAAACTTAATATTTTCACTCTGCGACGAGGAAGTAAACACGTCGTATTGTATTATAAATCAGGCTCGCCCACACGCACGCACACACACACGCACACACGCACAATGTAGCCAGTAATTCACAATGCCATTATCTAAGTAGTTATTGCGGTGGTGTGAAATGCTTGAAAAACGACTGCCCAAATATGAGAATATACTTTTTACAGGACACGTGATTTTAATTTGCTGAGCACGGAGCCACGGAATAATTATATGTTTAATGAATTTTAATACTTATACATCATCGTCAGTGAGCTCCGCCATTACATTTGGTTTGACTAGATTATCTCTAATCAAAGTAATGTTTCGATTTATTTTCGATTTACTTCATTTAATGACATTTTTGTGCGAAAACAAAAATGCAATGGATTTTTACCGCATATTTGGCGCTTATAATGCTTTCGGTTATAATCGTTGTAATTGTTTTATTTTTTTATTTCGAAGATGCCTGCAAATGATTTGTTGAACTGTATAAGACATTCCGTGTATTATATTAGGGGACCATATGTTTTTTTCACATAAATGCTTATTAATGAAGACAATAAATGGTTGTATAGGATTTAGTCAAACCGGAAGCTTTGAAATATCAATAGAACAAAGATGGTGACATGCAACCCTCTATCATGTCTATTTAGGCTTCGAACAATTTGTTTGGTAAATGAGTAGATTTCTGCTACCATTAGGCCTAATATGTAATTATTTGAATGGCATACGTTGCAATATATAACATAGAACAGTCGCATTCCAATTCAGTTAAACAAAAATGAAGAATAAGAAACTAACACAACAGGTAAGAAATCGTACGTTTAGACAGACAACAAAGACAAATTACAAAGAGTTAACCAGAACGTAACAATAGTTCGCCATCAGGTGTCGCTTTAATTGTTTTCTTATTTTGTCGTATCAGAATTTCAACAACTTATACTAGTGGACCAGCCAAACATTGAAAAGTGCTCTAGAATTATTTTCATCGGCATTGTTTGTTAATAGCGGGCATCCATGCTAGATGAGTCACCCATGGTATGCGGAAAATGACTAGAAGGTCACAAAGTCAACTGGGGTCAAAATTATTTTCGTGATAATTTGAACTCTATGTGAGTAGATCTTTACAAATCAGTAAAGATTGTACGATTATACCAAGTATTGGCGGAGATATAAGGTGTTAAACTTTGCATTTACACAGAGATGTATAGAATAATTCAACACAAAAATGTGATTATCTCGAAATGTTGTTTTCTTGTATGTAAAAGTTGTTTGCACATCCATTATTGCAAAGTTATCCTGTTTTCAAAACCAAACATGTATTGTGTGTATGTCAGTATACATAACATCGTTCATTGGCATGATTTGGGATAAAATCAAACTTGCCAATATGTGGGGAAAAAATTTAGAAGTGAAGTGACAACCGCAGATAGAACTCTGCTTCGCAAGTGGCCAAATATGCCATGTTCTATCGATCGATAGTGTTCAAATTAACACAAACAAATTCTTGCTACGTTGATCGTTCGTAAGCTAACAAAACCGTGTGCGGTGTTACCATCCATTATTTTGAACATGAAGGTCATTTTGAAGGTCACTAAGTCAACTGGGGTCAAAATGTCGGTTTTTATTTTCGTGATGATTTGAACTCTATGTGAGTATATCTTTACAAATCAATAACGATTTTACGGTTATACCAAGTATTGGCGGAGATATAAGGTGGTAAACATTGCATTTACACAGAGATGTATAGGATAATTCAACACAAAAATGTGATTATCTCGAAATGTTGTTTTCTTGTATGTAAAATTTGTTTCCATACCCATTATTGCAAAGTTATCCTGTTTTCAAAACCAAACACGTATTGTGTGTATGCCAGTATACATAACATCGTTCCTTGGCATGATTTGGGATTAAATCAAATATGAAGGTCATTTTGAAGGTCAAAATATTGTTTTCCATTATTCTACATCCACTTGACCATCTTTGCACACAACCACATATTTTATGATTTACAGATGTATCGTATGTGTTATAATGTGCTGATTAAACTATGCCCGATTGGGACCTGTGTATCTTGCGGATATGAAACTGCTTGAAATGACAGCACCAGAGGTCTACGCAGAGTTCATGCAGGGGAACTTCGTTGTGAAGAGAACCAACAGACGATTCAACCAAGTTCCCGCTGACCAGGCAACTGAGTGGATAAACAAAACATGCTAGATACAGAACGGCATCATAGGCATTACAAGAAATGACCAAACTAGTGACACGTTTTGTGTCACCTGGGCCGAATGCTCACGAATCTCCCAGGACACACGATACCTCTTCAACCTGGAAAATGAGGAGGAAGAGACCACTTTCACCCGCAGTGACAGCCTTCCTTCCCAGATGAAGCGTGATGCTGATGATGTGAAGAAGCTTATCACACAGCTTATACGTTTGGACGTATTCAGAGTAAACACTGCTTTGAGAGAAGAAGAAGATGGAGACATGGATTCGATAAGTGGCGACATACCCTTGGTATCTTTGGCATTTAAAGATTCTGCCCCGGCTGACGTGGTCAGTGATCTCCTAAGAGCTGAAGAGCGGGGAAAACTGCATGTTATCACCAACGTGAAGCAACGCCTAATTGAGAAAACTGGGGTTTCATGATGTACTTAAGAAGCGTCGGTCGAAAACCTTTGCCACTCTGTACAAAGCAACCGTGTCTACCAAACACAATGTACAGAAGACTGTCAAAGCCGACAGAAAGCTCCTGCAGCGATTACTCAATGCTGTCACCGCGGGTCGAACAGTTGAAATGGGGAGTATCATGAAGCATGAGCTGTCCCCAGTCCCACTGTCTCTGGCCAAGCTTGGAGGCGACATGAACTCAACACAAAAGTCAGAGCTAAGCAATGTCCTGTCGGATGGCATTCCTATACCCTCGGCAATTCCAGAAGCCAACATGAAGACGTGTGTGATGATTGACGGTCATGGCCTGATCCAAGCGTTTGGAAAACCTCATGGTTGTCACACGTTTGGCGACTATGCCGACGTATTCTTGAACAATGTGACAAGTCACTTCAGATGTAACACAACAAAAGTTGATGTAGTGTTTGACCGCTACACCGAGCAACAATCGACCAAGGCAGTGACAAGGTCAAAGCGAGTGGGGAAGAAAAGGCCAATTCATATGGTCATCGATGGACGAAATGTCCGACTTCCAGAGGTATGAAGCAACTTTATTGCATCTTATGAGAATAAGGCCGATCTCGCCAGGGTCTTGACCGAGATCATCGTGACAAAGGGTACTGATCTACCACAACAATGTGAGCTTGTGACAGGAGGCGGATTCTCTTGTGCTACACATGCGAGGTCAACAAGGAGGAGCGAAGTCAAACTTCAAGGAAACCATGAAGAGGCGGACACCAGGCTGGTACTCCATTCGTGCATTCAA
>OZ024863.1:18718971-18728971 GCA_964017155.1 Oasisia sp. SBJ-2009
AGCAGTACTTACTTTCGCAGTAATCTCCACGGAAGTTGAAGGGACAAATGCATTCTATGCTGAGGTTTGTCTTGTTCAGGCACGTGCCGTTGTTCTGACACGGAGAGTCTGCACACGTGACTACACCTACAGACAACACGCGCACGTCTACATGTGTAATCATTTCGCACGCGCGTGTATGTGATAGAGAGAGAGAATCGGAAGTGTTTATTGACTCCCAAAGACAAGTTATACATGATCAACATATTATTTGCAGCTTAAATATGAAATAATACTTATTGCATTAGTGCCCCGGTCAACTAAAATGACAAGTAATTGCATACATGTGTTATTAAATAAGAAATAACAGAAAAACAATTATAAGTAATATGAGAGAGAGGGGGAGAGAGGGAGAGAGAGACAGACATACATACAGACAAAGACAGAAACAGAGAGACAGAGAAAGAGAGAGAGAGAGAGAGAGAGAGGAGAGAGAAGGGGTACATAACAAGATTACAGAGTACATGGAGGCAGTGTTTAACATAATCCATATGTACGTAGATGGTATTGAGCAGTCCTGAGAACTGAATACTGCGCTATATAAGAATGTATATTTACTTTTTTTACGTATTGGGTGCGCTATGCGTGCCTACAGCATTTTGCGCACTGCCTTTTTACTGTTTCCGCGTATGCATATATTCCTGTGCGTACAACTAATTTGTCGTTCATAGAAGAAGGTTGAAGAAAGGAAATGACTGGAATCATCTACATTTTGTGAATATTAAACAGAAGAAAAAAGTATATAAACTATATGGAATAATTTATACGCATGGCGAATATATACAAATGAGAAATCCTAACATTATTTATAGTTTTTAATATATTAGTTATTTGCTTTTTTAATGATGTTTATAATATTATGTTGTCTTTTGAAGTGAAATCAAGCCTCCTTACTCGTCAGAACTGCCGCGTATGAGAAGAAAGGTGTTCAACACTATTTTTTTCATAAGATCGTCTGTAATCAATTATGTAAAATAAGGTGAACAGTATTTTTTAAATCGTATCTAATTCCTCTAGGCGTATGTGGAGGAGTCTCGGAACTTTATAGCGTGAAAACGCACCCCACGTATTACGCATTCTTAGAGGCGCTTCAGTTAAATTGCATATCATTGTCTGCGAGCCACACCTCACGCTTTGCGCATTACATACACATGGATTCATTGCTCTATGAACAGTCGTAAAAACTGGCTACGGCGCTATTAAGAATACACTTTTACATTTCATTAGCGGCGCAGTGGCGCAATGGCGAAGTGGCGCAGTGGCGCAGTGGCGCAGTGGCGCAGTGGCGCAGTGGCGCAGTGGCGCAGTGGCGCAGTGGCGCAGTGGCGCAGTGGCGCAGTGGCGCAGTGGCGCAGTGGCGCAGTGGCGCAGTGGCGCAGTGGCTTGATCTTCGGACGTTCGACTAAGAGTTCGAATCCTGTGCTGCCGCGACAAACCTAGTTACGTTTCTCACTCTACGTTGCTCCAGTTCACTCAGCTGTATGAACGAGTACCTGGCTATAGACAGTGGCGGATATTTGTGTACGAATATTCTTGGCGCTATAATTGCAGCACGGCTGGATTCTTCCAAAAGAAGCCGAAATGGTGTTCAATTTAACAGATCTATCAGGAAATAAAGTCTAAAGAGATTTGAGCAATCCTGGGGATTCGATATTGCGCCACATAAGAACATACGTTTCATTACTACTGATAAAAGTTCACACTTACGTTCGCAGTAATAGCCGGTGTATCCAGGGGGGCACGTGCAGGTCACTCCCACGGGCACTGCACTGACGCAGGTCCCTTGGACACATGGTCTGTCTCGACACTGGTAATGCACTAAACAAAACGCTACGACCTCATCGCATGTCGCAGGAGAACTGTATACATCGTTATGTGACAGCTAAGTCGTCACTTTGCACACACATTCAGCCAATTAAGTGTTTTGCTCTATGCGCTGCCAATGCGCAGGTGTTGCGATAATATACTTGTTTTTATTGCAAACGGGCTATTATCTTTGATCATACCCACTCTACGTATGTGATGATTGCTGCTGGTTTACTGAATTTATTGTCATTTTTGTTTAGCAATTTGCTTCTTCTTGCTATCCATCACCTTTATCGAGCTTTGACCAGGGCACAGTTTCATGGCTACTCTCGGGTGTTTCTCCACTTTTGGGTTCATCTTTTTTGAAATTTTCTCACACAGGGATGCTATTGTTCTCGTCTTCTTCTTTTGTGAATATGATGATGCACTTAGGGTCAACGGTGTTCATTTGTTATAGCAGTATGTTTGCTTTGTATCGTCTGTGCCAGGCTTATTCATATATCGTTTCTACTCTCTTGGTTGAACATCGTCTGGCGCTCTGGTAACGATTATGGGTTCTCCAAATCCTCAGCTGTACAGTGACGCCATACTCTACATGTACTGAATAAGTTGATGTGCTAGGCTAACGAAAGTCTACATGTAACTTACAACTACAAGGTAAATTATATATTGGATATTTCACCAACACATTGTTTGTATATTATTTTTAAAATAGCACGTTTACACTTTTGTTATGCGGTGTATTAAACACATATACAAACATTATAACAAATACAAGTGGTAGCAGAAACGCGAGCAAATCAATCTATGGCGTTGTGTCTCCGCGTAGGCTCGAACCTGTTGGCACACCTGTTACACTGGACACGGTTGAATCACTTGTCATCGCGTACTATACACACATACCATAAACGCTTAGCTAAAACTGAAGTGCGGTTGTGTGTGATGTGATTACGCTTATACAGGGTGACCCAAAAAAGCCAGAACATTACAAATGTTCATTAATCCTACATAGGTCCATCAAATTTCTTCAAATTTGGTCGATTCAAACTTCAGTCTATGGATGATCTGTACACAACGTTTTAGCCACCCGAGTCAGTTTGCATAGTTTTTATGTTCTTTTCAAAATGTGCTCCAAATGTTGTCCTCGGCGGTGAAGGCACACTTGCATACGTCGCGCAAAATTGTCAATGACTCACACATTCCTCCTTGGGGATTTGCCTGATCTTTCCTGTGATTGCTGCCTTCAGTTGACTTATTGTGCACTTTTTTGAGTGTAACGGCCTCTGTAAGACATCCATGGGCATGGGTAGCCATTTCCAAACATTGCATCAACGGCCCATTTAGGTTTGAGGATGAAAATGAGCAACCTCAAATGGTGAACACGGAGCGCTATGTGGCAGTACTGAGGAAGTTTTGGGCATCATTGGGACGACGCAGAGAAATGGATCGAGATCAACAGTGGTTCCAGCAAAACGGGGCCACCCCCACACATCAAATGTCTCCCTAGCCTGGCATAGAGAGCGATTTGATGACAGACTGATCAGCAGGAGGTGTGATGTTGAGTGGGCAGCGCAATCACCAGACTTGAACCCCCAGATTTTTTTTATCTGTGAGGGTATCTCAAGGACAATGTGTATGAGAACAATCCTCAAACAATAGGTGAACTGAAGGCAGCAATCACAGGAAGGATCAGGCAAATCCCCAAGGAAGACTGTGTGAGAGTCATTGACAATTTTGCGCGACGTGTGCAAGTGTGCCTTCACCGCCGAGGACAACATTTGGAGCACATTTTGAAAAAAACATAAAAACTATGCAAACTGACTCAGGTTGCTAAAACTTTGTGTACAGATCATCCATAGACTGAAGTTTGAATCGACCAAATTTGAAGAAATTTGATGGACCTATGTAGGATTAATGAACATTTGTATGGGTTCTGTTTTTTGTTTGGTCACCCTGTACATCAATTGCATACGCACGTGCAAGCATACGCGCACGCGCACGCGCACGCGCACGCGCACGCGCACGCGCACGCGCACGCGCACGCGCACGCGCACGCGCACGCGCACGCGCACGCGCACGCGCACGCGCACGCGCACGCGCACGCGCACGCGCACGCGCACGCGCACGCGCACACGCACACGCACACGCACACGCACACGCACACGCACACGCACACGCACACGCACACGCACACGCACACGCACACGCACACGCACACGCACACGCACACGCACACGCACACGCACACGCACACGCACACGCACACGCACACGCACACGCACACGCACACGCACACGCACACGCACACGCACACGCACACGCACACGCACACGCACACGCACACGCTCACGCACACGCTCACGCAAACGCACACGCACACGCACACGCACACGCACACGCACACGCACACGCACACGCACACGCACACGCACACGCACACGCACACGCACACGCACACGCACACGCACACGCACACGCACACGCACACGCACACGCACACGCACACGCACACGCACACGCACACGCACACGCACACGCACACGCACACGCACACGCACACGCACACGCACACGCACACGCACACGCACACGCACACGCACACGCACACGCACACGCACACGCACACGCACACGCACACGCACACGCACACGCACACGCACACGCACACGCACACGCACACGCACACGCACACGCACACGCACACGCACACGCACACGCACACGCACACGCACACGCACACGCACACGCACACGCACACGCACACGCACACGCACACGCACACGCACACGCACACGCACACGCACACGCACACGCACACGCACACGCACACGCACACGCACACGCACACGCACACGCACACGCACACGCACACGCACACGCACACGCACACGCACACGCACACGCACACGCACACGCACACGCACACGCACACGCACACGCACACGCACACGCACACGCACACGCACACGCACACGCACACGCACACGCACACGCACACGCACACGCACACGCACACGCACACGCACACGCACACGCACACGCACACGCACACGCACACGCACACGCACACGCACACGCACACGCACACGCACACGCACACGCACACGCACACGCACACGCACACGCACACGCACACGCACACGCACACGCACACGCACAAGCACACGCACACGCACACGCACACGCACACGCACACGCACACGCACACGCACACGCACGCACCTACCCGGACATCGCATGATGATTTTGTAGTACACGGCGTCAGCGACCTCTTTGGTCTGATGCCACGGACTGGTTGTAAAGAAGCACCGTTCTGTACTGTTGGCCCAGTAAACGGCGATACACCGAGCAGTGTTCAAGCACCAGGTTAAACAGTCACTTTCAGATGTTGGCGTTGTTGTTGCGGTCACTGCTGAATTAATGTTCGTGTCCGTTGCGCGTATGAGCTTGTTTTCACATTCTGCAATGAAAACACTGTCGCCATCTAGTCGATATGGTTGAAACCAACGCCTCATCGAGCAGTATTATGTATGTATGTATGTGTGTGTGTGTGTGTGTGTGTGTGTGTGTGTGTGTGTGTGTGTGTGTGTGTGTGTGTGTGTATGTGTGTGTGTGTGTGTGTGTGTGTGTGTGTGTGAGTGCGTGCGTGCGTGCGTGTGTGTGTGCGTGTGTGTGCATGTGTGTATGTATGTATGTATGTATGTATGTATGTATGTATGTATGTATGTATGTATGTATGTATGTATGTGTGTGTATATATATGTATGTATTACATATAATACGATTACTACATGCAAAAAAACATTGTGCCAAGACTACATTGTACCTGGATGGAATGATTATGTTAAGGAAGCGCACACTGAAGCTAGATATTACTATATTTTATGGAGTGATATGGGAAAACCTAAGCATGGCCCATTTTGTGAACTAATGCGGAAAACTAGGTTGCATTTTAAATATCTGCTTAAACAGTGTCAACAACGCGAAGATATGGCTCGAGCAGATGCCATGGCTAAATCGATGCAAGCTAAAGATGCAGTCAGTTTTTGGAAAAACGTATCCAAAACATACAAAAAAGGTTTACCCAATGCTACAACTGTCAATGGCGCTAATGAACCTACGGCCATATCCGCCATATGGAAAACACATTTTGAGTCCTTATTAAATAATGTAACCACAGATGCAAATATGCAAAATGTGAAAGAGCGTGTACATAACACAGAATATTTGTGTTATGAAAACAACTTAGTCATAACTCCTTGCATGGTCAAAAATGCTATTGATAAGTTGAAATGTGGAAAAGCATGTGGTAACGATGGGCTATCTGCCGAACATTTTATTCATTCAGATAGGCGCATAACTATACTGTTGTCCATTTTTTATAATAGAGTGATTTCTCATGGTCATCTACCTGATGACTTTATGAAAACTATTATAATTCCGTTGATAAAAAATAAGTCTGGAGACACGAGCAATGTAAACAACTACAGACCAATTGCGCTTGTAACCGTTGCCTCAAAAATATTGGAAATTATATTGCTGGAGATGTTGACACCATATCTTAATACAACCGACAATCAATTTGGATTTAAGAAGGGACACTCCACTGACCACTGTATATTTGCTTTAAAAATGCTATTCAGTACTACAAAAGTAACAACAGCCCTGTATATTCATGTTTTTTAGACGCTTAAAAGGATTTGACAGAGTCAACCATTGGACGCTTTTTAGAAAATTGCTTAATCGAGGTGTGCCTGTTATACTTATACGTATCCTGTTGTACTGGTACAGAACCCAAACTTTCTGTATAAAATGGGGTTCTACAACATCAGAGTTTTTTAATGTTTCGAATGGTGTTCGACAAGGTGGGATTTTGTCCCCATATTTATTTATCGTATACATTGATGATCTGAGCAATATGCTAAATAGTGCTGGTATAGGTTGCCATATACACAACTGCTGCAATAATCACGTGTTCTATGCTGATGACATATGTGTTATTGCTCCTAGTCCTAGTGGGCTTCAGGGTTTGCTGAACATATGTGCAAAGTTCGGCCTTGAAAATGATGTTGAATATAACCCTATCAAGTCGTTATGTATGGTCTTCAAACCACGTGGTTTTAACCTGAAATGTCCAGATATATATATATGAATGTAAACAAGCTTGCATATGTCAAAGAAGCAAAATATTTAGGTGTGATAATATGCAATGACCTGAAAGATGACGGTGATATTTTGAGACATCTACGTAATTTTTATGCTAGGTATAATAGCATTATCAGAACATTTCACCACTGTTCCGTGGGTGTTAAACTACATCTGTTTCATGCGTATTGTTGTACAACTTATTGCTGCCAATTATGGGTTAACTTTAATAAGGGCTCTTATTTGAAAGCTAAAGTTGCCTACAACAATATGCATAGGCGGATTTTGGTATATAGCCGACGGGACAGCGCGAGTGGCATGTTTGCTAGTAATGCTGTCGATACATTTGACGCCCTACTGCGTAAGAACATTTATGGTTAAAAAAAACGCATTTTTAACATAAATAACGACTTGATTAGGGTTATGTACAATTGTTATGAAATATTAAATGGCCCAATGTGGATTAGCTGGGCCAATTCGTTATACACGGTTAATCTGTAAGATAGTCATCATGTCTCGCATATAACTTTATTATTATTTATTTATTATTATTATTATATATATTTTTAAAGTCAGTAAGTTGTTTATATAACTTACTTTTCAAGCGGCTTATTTACCTGAATTAATTGCATATTTATTATACAATCACATCCTGTATATTGCTAATTATTTTATTTGTTTTTTATACAATTTTACACTTATCTAACTTATAACTTTATATATTTTTATCTATTCATTTTTTAACATATTTGAAGTGTTATATCTACGTAGATGTGCAAATGTATGTACCAATTGTATATGGGTTTTTACCTGAAATAAATGTATTCGTATTCGTATTCGTATTCGTATTCGTATTCGTATTCGTATTCGTATTCGTATTCGTATTCGTATTCGTATTCGTATTCGTATTCGTATTCGTATTCGTATTCGTATTCGTATTCGTATTCGTATTCGTATTCGTATTCGTATTCGTATTCGTATTCGTATTCGTATTCGTATTCGTATTCGTATTCGTATTCGTATTCGTATTCGTATTCGTATTCGTATTCGTATTCGTATTCGTATTCGTATTCGTATTCGTATTCGTATTCGTATTCGTATTCGTATTCGTATTCGTATTCGTATTCGTATTCGTATTCGTATTCGTATTCGTATTCGTATTCGTATTCGTATTCGTATTCGTATTCGTATTCGTATTCGTATTCGTATTCGTATTCGTATTCGTATTCGTATTCGTATTCGTATTCGTATTCGTATTCGTATTCGTATTCGTATTCGTATTCGTATTCGTATTCGTATTCGTATTCGTATTCGTATTCGTATTCGTATTCGTATTCGTATTCGTATTCGTATTCGTATTCGTATTCGTATTCGTATTCGTATTCGTATGTATGTATGTATGTATGTATGTATGTATGTATGCATGCATGTATGTATGAATGTATGTATGTATGTATGTATGTATGTATGTATGTATGTATGTATGTATGTATGTATGTATGTATGTATGTATGTATGTATGTATGTATGTATGTATGTATGTATGTATTTGTGGAGTAGTGTTTATGGGCGTGCGTGTGTGGCAGCAGCGTGGTGTATGCTTATATAGGGGTGTTAAAATATTTTTAATATATCCTGGTGCAAAACAATGCAAGGCGCCTACAATGACCTCTAATTTATACCGGACACGGCACCGGGAGCTCGTGAAGCTCGGCCAAAACTAGGGTCACATGCTGGTGCTTTCATTGTCTTGCGATCTGACTTGCTCACGAGTGCCTCCATAATGCCATCCAATACCACGTTGCTGAAATCCAGCTGTGAATTCACTATAAGGCGTGGACTGGTGTCTTACACGCACTAGTAGTAAGACAATGTCCTATCTTCGATATCGTTATCGTAGATATGAAAGTGTATTGATTTTCACAGCGCGATACGTGTCCATCGCAATCCCACCGATGTGGACGGCTGATGATGGAACTATTATGCATCGGCTTACACTGACACACGATATCTCTTGCAGGTGTTACGATTTGTTGCCGTAATGATAATACCACTGGCCTTGTTTCGTTCACCAGGAGATTGTAGTCTGCTATCCACTGTCTCGCTTCTTCGTCGGTTCTTCAGACCATCCGCAGCTGTGGATTTGGTTCTATCGACTTCAAAGAATTCGCGATGATCATATATTTTCCCAGTTGAACATGGTCAAATGTATTTGTCCACCAACACCTTTGCAATATTCATAACCCCATAACATTGGGACATAATAACTACTCAACAGCTCTGCCACAGCCTACATGCTAATGCCGTTTTATATCAGCGTTTTGTTTCTTCTCGATCATCCGCTTGCCATGGCAAATGAGCATGTTCTGCCGAGCACAATTATTTTCCGTAGTTGGTCTTTAATGGTGCAGCATCGGGATGTGTCTCCACGTTGGTGTACCCTGCACACTGCCCGCGTATGGCTTCAACCTGCTCCGAAATCCCTAGCACATTATCCTGAGGCCGCAAGGTGCCCAGTATCCGCAATGTACCACAAGGAGGTTGTCTTTTCTGTGGAGAGGCTATTTACCTGCAGTGAACACTTGACTTTTCGCTATGGAAAAACGGACTAACAGAGTGATCAACAGTATTATTTGGACTGACACTCACCCATGTATAACAGGGAACAAGGAGCACAGCGTTATATTTGTGTTGTCCAGATAGTTACATATTAAGCTCGGCAATACTAGGTCACCTTCAATACGCATTTGAAACGTTCATCGATCGTACTCACTGTTTTCCCAACGCACGTATTTGCTATACATTCGTCGGGCTGATTTTCTGCACACCTGAAATAGCACATTCACCCCACGGCATGGTGGTATCGTTCAATTAACACACTTACTTTTCTCTTGCCGTCTCGTCCTGACCAACATGGCGCCGTTGACGTGTCGACTGGGTCTCCTCCATGCTTCTCTCGTTGCACCAACAACGTCCGCCGTTGCACGCGCCTGGTCGCAGCATGCATCTG
>OZ024863.1:18733971-18736471 GCA_964017155.1 Oasisia sp. SBJ-2009
TGTTGTTGTTAGGGGAATATCAACAGGCAATTATTCCGTTATGTCTTTGGATGAGGCTGCCAGAATTGTAATGGTCTAGGTCAGGGTTATGTAAAGGTTAGATATCACATAATGTGATAGATGTTCTTTGCTGCTTAGTCAGATTCGGTTTTTGAGCTTTTGCCGACTTCAAAACTTCGTGATGCCTGCAGGAAATTTGTCTTTTTTCCGATGGCAGGCTCCATGTCGCTTGGTCTGCCGCTATCACAAACTCCTAAGTCACTACATTATGGGGTGTAACCGCTAGTATTATATTTGGGACAGTTTGTATTTAGGTAGGTCTACTACCCACCTCTTAGCTGGATTCTAGTAAGATAATTTTTTTGATATCGCCATTTTGTGTTATCGTGTGTTCACTCGCTGACATGCGGGATGACGTTTTATTGTTCTTAAGTTGCCAGCGAGGTTCCTTTCCTTAAACGTATCAATTTGTTTCGGTTGGGAACTTCGTTGAACGCTATACGTCGACTTCACCAGTACTCACGATGAATGACATCGTCGTACATGTGGTGTAGCTCGTAATTGCCCTAATTACTACTAATGATGTCAAATGTAACGTCCGACGAATGTCTCCACAGGTGAAAGAACCATCTCAATTTGGATGCGATTTGAAAAATAAAAACGTTTGATATGAAAATGAATTATCATGAGAAGTGCTTTATAAATAGAACGCCAGTTTAAACGTTTTCGACACATCAACACAAAAGTGAAGGTTTTCTTTCGCAGACTATGTTAACGTCAATCCCATTGACAATATGAAACAACAAAGGCAGCTTATGTCGACCAGTGCCTAGAGGACCGGCTTATGTAGACCAGACGTATTTTTTTTATTTAATACACTTTCCAAATATGTAAAACTGGAACATTGTTTCTAATACTAATGTTTAACACATAATGAAAGTTCATCAAAATATTTCAATAAATAAGGTATATGCCAACAAATCGGTCTACATAAAACCGCGTATGCATAGATGCCGATTTATGTAGACCGGAGCAGCGCCGGAAGCTGCATAAAATTAGTTAGCCTTTTTTGCGGTAGACGCCGAATCTAGCTATGGTGTGATACATGTCTATGCAGTAAATTTAACAATTTAGTGAATGCTGTAAAATTAATTGCCGAATACCAATGGGAACACAAACATTCGAGGGATCTATCAGTCCGCAACAAAGACAAAATGCAAGTTTTACTAATTTACATATAATAATATAGCCTTTTGCATCAGTATGAAGCATATCATACATTGAACACGAAATTCCAACCCTTCGTTCGATATATACCATAAATATAGATTTATACAGTTTTGGTCTACATAAAACAGCGGTCTACATAAGCCGGTCCTATATGCATAATCGGTCGACATAAGCTGCCTTTAGGAGTATATATATATATATATATATATATATATATATATATATATATATACACACACACACATATACTTACACACATATATACCTATGCTTACACACATACATACCCAATTGCACACACAATATATCACAATTTATCACACATAATATATAAATATATTATGATATATTATGTTTGATATATTGTGTGTGCAATTGGGTATTTATATATATATATATATATAAATACCCAATTGCACACACAATATATCAAACATATATTGTGTGTGCAATTGGGTATTTATATATATATATATATATATATATATATATATATATATATATATATATATATATATATATATATACCCAATTGCACACACAATATATCAAACATAATATATCATAATATATTTATATATTATGTGTGATAAATTGTGATATATTGTGTGTGCAATTGGGTATGTATGTGTGTAAGCATAGGTGTATATGTGTGTAAGTATATGTGTATATATATATATATTTATAAAAATATATATATATATATACTCCTAAAGGCAGCTTATGTCGACCGATTATGCATATAGGACCGGCTTATGTAGACCGCTGTTTTATATATATATATGTATATATATATATATATATATATATATATATACATATATATATATATATATATATATATATATATATATATATATATATATATATTATGATATATTATGTGTGATATATTGTGATATATTGTGTGTGCAATTGGGTATTATATATATATATATATATATATAATACCCAATTACACATACAATATATCACAATATATCACACATAATATATCACACATAATATATCATAATATATCATAATATATCATAATATATATTTATATATTATGATATATTATGTGTGATAACAAATGTGATATATTGTGTGTGCAATTGGGTATGTATGTGTGTAAGTACTTATGTATATTTGTAAATGTGCGTATACATGTCTGTACGAGTGTTTTGCTTGTGTGTATGTGTGTGTGTGTGTGTGTGTGTGTGTGTGTGTGTGTGTGTGTGTGTGTGTGTGTGTGTGTGTGTGTGTGTGTGTGTGTGCGTGTGTGTGT
>OZ024863.1:18741471-18748971 GCA_964017155.1 Oasisia sp. SBJ-2009
ATTGATGTTACTTGGCTAAAAGCCGTCTTCCAGTGACACCATCATCATTTAACATAATTATCATCACTATAGGTATAAATACACATTTGTAGTTTTACACCAAATTAATACAAACGAATTGTCAAAATCAAATTAAACATAATGTCAGACATCACCAAGTCTGTACTATTAAACATGGATATATAAAGTAAGTAGTGTATTACTGTTGCTGGCGATATGACAACGATCCGAAAAAACTTGAACCACTTTTTGAATATAAATGTGTATAATTATGTAAGAAATGTAAGACAGCATGGACGAGCATGGAGGAATCCAAACAAAATGTGACTTAAAACTTGGACTACCTCCAAGAATGAAATTAAATACTATGGTAAGTGTCAACTTCATGCATTTTTACGGAAGCCCGTTGGTGCCACGGTGAATATATATTTTTCTGACCGCCGCTACTTAATTATCTGGCGGCCGCCACTTAATTATATGGCGGCCGCCACTTCATTATCTTGCGGCTGATTAAGTGTCGGCCGCCAGATAAATAAGTGGCGGCCGTCAGATAATTAAGTGGCGTCCGCCAGATAATTATGTGGCAGCTGTCAGAAAAAAATATTTTCACAATGGCAACAACGGGCTACCGTACATTTTTGACATATAGGCTTTAAACATATCACATATAAGAAAACATGTAGCATTTGTTCATCTATTTTGTTCCACATTTTTGTAAAATTATGTCTAGGTAACTTCGAAGAAGAGTTTGTTCTGGGTTTTTCTTGAACAAGCTTGAATTGTCAGGTTATTCCTTTGTCTGTGGTAAGATTCTTTTTTATTATAAACAATCTAAATGACTTAGGTACTAAATTATGATCATACATAAATATTGAAGCCTATAGTTTAAATACATCTACGATTTCCAATATTTGTTTAGGCTTAAATGAGGTGTCCATATGACTCCTATGTCCTTTCTTGTAAATTATTCTTAAGGCACGTTTTTGCAAGATTTCAAATTTGTTGGTGTTCTCGTTGCTCCATTATTGTATAGCATTTGTTATGTGAGTCTGTGAATTAAAGTGTAATATATGATTTTAGTGATTTATGTGGTAAGATATGTTTCACTCTATTTATTGTAAAAATGGCTTGAGATATTTTCGAGCTGATTATATTAATGTGTTCTTTCCATGTAAAATGTTTATCTATATGTATTCCTAGGCATTTTACCGATTCATTTTTGTTGTACTTGCCAATCTGGTTAATAACTTCATTATTTATTTTAACACTACCTTTACTTCATAGTTGCTATTTTTAAGACTAAAGAAAGACACTGTATTTTGTCTTTTTGACATTCAAACATAGCTTGTTTGCACACAACCAACTGTATATTTTGTTTAATTATTGGTTTACTGTTGTGGTTAAATTACCAATATCATAAGCTGACTGATAAATTGTTGCATCATCAGCAAAAGATAATAAGTTAAGAGAGGTCGAATTTGATATGTTATTAATATAGATTAGAAAAAGAATAGGTAATAAGGATTCTTGAGGTATTGGGCTTGATTGAAGTTTATCAATGCCACAATGCCAATGGTGATTTGCAATCACATATTTCAATGTACTGTTTACGATTAAAGAGGTAACTGGAGAACCATTTATTACTAATGCCTCTGATTCCATAATGACATAATTTAAATAGCAGAATATTATGATCAATAGTGTCAAATGCTTTGGGTAACTCAAGGAATACAGCCAGTAATGTTGTCATTTGCATCTGCTATTCCTTTGAGTAAATGCAATATTGCCTTTTTATTGGGTGTATAGTGGAATGTTTAGAGCGGAACCCATATTGATGTTTATATATAGAATGCTATATTTCTCCAAATAATTTACTAATCTTTTACACACAACGTTTCCATTATTTTAGAAAGTGTGGGTAAAATACTAATTTGTCTGTAGTTATTAAACATATTATTTCTATATTGGAATTTACTTTGGCAACCTTGACTTGAGATTTTCTGGGATAACCAAACAGTTTAAACGTATACTATTATAAATTGATATTTTACTATTGGATGTACAGTTTGGATAAATAAATCCTATTCTGTTCCGTATTGTTATTTTACGTCTCCACGTCATGAATGGCATTACGTCATTGCGAATAAGCAAACCAACTGAAGTCGTCCATCATGTATTCGAAGTTTGGTGCAGCAGTAACCGTACTTTCGATTGCATGTGAGTATATTAATATACATTATGATTATATTGAAAGGTTGCACATGCAAATATGATTGTTAACATGTGCTATTATAATATTCTGAAGCACTCTTCAGCAATTACGGTAAGTTCAGATTATGAAGACTTTGAAGTTAAACATACGGCTGCGATACAAAGTACGATTGTCTCGGATGAAACCACTCGAACTTCGACCCCCTTGGCCTTGTATAAAAATAATCGACGATGACGTCGAATGATTCGCTAGTTAAGTCTTAAGTTAAGATGACGAAGAACACACTTCATGAACGCAGAAACAACGGTTAAAAAAAGTCTGCAAGTTCTCTAGGATGACAGCCAATGACGTAAGATTAAGACATTTTAAGATTATATCACATAGGTTTTGTCGCCTGTCGTCGACTGAGTAAATGTCGGAACTGTGTCTGACGGGATCGAGTCAGTCATCATTCAATGTCAATGTCAAAGTCAATGACAATCACAATGACAATCACAATCACAATCACAATCACAATCACAATCACAATCACAATCACAATCACAATCACAATCACAATATCAATCAATGTCACAAACAATTGCAATGACAGTGTAAACCTAATAAACTTGGCAATGTACAAAATGTAAGTTAATTAAGTGTTCGACTCGCGAGCGTGTTCGACTGGCGGGACAGTGACTATACTTATATTTTTCCATTTCATATAACAGTGCCCTTCTGTTATCAGTATGGTGTGGGCAATATTCGGGGTACAATTTATTTTGCAGTTCTAATACAAATCTGACAAAATACTCCGCGTTGAAGCCATGTTCTAACTCTGCAACGCACATGTGTCCAGTGCCATGAAAACAAATTATCATATGAACAGTTTTTATTGAAGTCTTGACGGAAATATACCGGCAAATTTCAAATCTTGTCAAACGCCCCAAATACTTAATTCTAGGGTCCTATATAGTACCACGTATTTTGACCTGCCACGAATATTATGGACGTGACTCTCTCTCTCTCTCTCTCTCTCTCTCTCTCTCTCTCTCTCTCTCTCTCTCTCTCTCTCTTTCTCACTCTCTCTCTCTCTATATATATATATATTATAATATTAATATTAATATTAATATTGTTGACATGAATGTATTGCATTATATACAGGTAGAATAAAAACAGAGTCTTCTTCTTTTTCTTCCGTCACTCCGTCACTCCGTCACTCCGTCACTCTGTCACTCCTTCACTCCGTCACTCCGTCACTCCGTCACTCCGTCACTCCGTCACTACGTCACTCCGTCACTCCGTCACCCCGTCACTCACTCACTCACTCACTCACTCACTCACTCACTCACTCACTCACTCACTCACTCACTCAGTCACTCACTCACTCACCCACCCACCCACCCACCCACCATTCGACCCGTATATAATGCAATACATCCATGTCAACAATACCACAAATAATACAAATTATATATAAACTACTTATTTATACACATTTAACATAATATATGACATTGAAATAACAAAAAAAGTAAGCCGAATGAGTGAGTGAGTGAGTGAGTGAGTAATTGAGTGAGCGAGTGAGTGAGTGAGTGAGTGAGTGAGTGAGATAATATAATCTACGGGTGTAAATTGTTAGCGTAGCTGATTGTCAACTACATCGTATTTTATACACTGAACATTCCGAACAGAAATATTCCTGTCTATAGTTCTCTCTAATACACCTCCAGAAACCCATTCACAAATATAGTTCATGTGTGTTCACAAATCAAATAAGTATAGCTTTATATCAGCATTAGTAGGGTGGTTATGAAACTGGACAGGCTTGTTTGTTGTGACATAATCACCAAAGGGAGTCTTGTACATTTCGCTAGAGCGTATATATATATATATATATATATATATATATATATATATATATATAGTTCGATATATGGTACAACTAGTTGACGAAAAAATATAAATTCGGTGTAAAGACCCGTACGTAGGAATATATCGCAGATGAACGATTAAATACGGCAACATTAAAACGTGGAGAAGTGATGTGGGAACAATTGGCTGACGAAAAACAAAATAATGCTGTTGCTTCAGAAAGGATTACGTAGTTATTACATTTGTATTAGTTGAACACGTGCGAACTCCCAAATATTTACGCAGATACGTTTTACAGAAAGAATGAAAGAAATAGTGAAAGAAAGAGTGAGAGAGGAGAAAACGTGAGAGCGAGATAGTAAATATTTCAATTTACTTACAGGCAGTTGGATCTTGTTGTTGGCAATGTGTGAGAACGTTGTCGCCTCGTCTCTGAACCGGGTGGATTTCACACTAGTGACCGTCGGGACCGACCAAATTGACAAAGTGCTGATACGCCATATACGTCAAACGAGCAAGTATTCAATCGTGTAGCACTGTACTGTAATAATTTCGTGAATGATTTCTAAACCACATCTGTTTTAGATTGAAATATTTGAAGCTTTGGTTCGAATCTTCGCCGAAAGGTCGAGGTTGCGTACGATTGAAAAGGGAACTGAAACACTTGAACAAACATTGCCATAACATAAGAACATGCCATTTACAGGATATGCGACCACGATTTGATGAGCATGGAGCCACGGTATAATTTTTTTCTCTCCAAACTTGTATATCATTGACCGCTGGGTGCCGCCATAATGTTCAAGCTGCATTTGGTTTGACTAGCTCCTGTCTACTCAATGTAAATGTTCGATATTTACAATTCACTTGACCAATAGACATTTCTGCGCGAATCGAGATTATGGTGTTATAATATATATATATATATATATATATATATATATATATATATATATATATATATATATATATATATATATATATATATATATATATATATATATATATATATATATATATAGTAGGCGTAATATGGATCAACATATCATTTGCATGCGTGCTCGAAATAAAATAATTACAACGATTTACAAACAATGAAAGAGTTTCAAACGCGACACTAGTCAGTCTTCTTTTATAGACTCTATTTTCTACCAGACTCGAATAAAAAAAATTACGCGCATAAACAGTCACTTCGAATAACCATTGTCATGGGGTTTCGATCAATCTCCAGGTGTAGCAATTTGAAACGTATCCGGACAGGAATCAGTTACGAAATTCCAATTTAACTATTTTATTCCGAACATGTATACAATTGATTGTTGATCTACATAACGCGTACTATTATAATATGACATCACATTCGCGGATAAATGTGTGTTGATGAAGTGAAAGAGGCAATCGTGCGAATTGAGCCTAATATCGCGGGGTTAGTGGTAAAACATATTTTTGAAGTTTGAAACATTATCTAAAATATACTGTCGCCCCGTGCTCATGAAATCGTGGTCACATATCCTGTAAATGGAATCTTTTATGTTAGGGCAATGATTGTCAAAGTGTTTCTGCCCCCTTTTAAAGAAATAGTTATTTTTGTATAAAGCGCATAGCGCAAAAAAACCCTCATCAGTTTTACTTTTTATTATGTCCAACACGTGTAAAAGTTCAGCTGTACTTTCTGCAATTGCAAACCATTAAACGCACTTCGGCCTTTCATAAGTATTTAAACATACATAATCATCTGAAATTGCTCTGTGAATTTGTACTCCGATAAAACAATAAAACTAGGCGACATTGTTACATTAAATATGCGTTACTGCATTGCAGGAAATACCAGTTGCCTAGACATGCTTTGTCAAAACGGAGCGACCTGTGTCAACACAACTACTGGGTACCAGTGTGCTTGTCCCGCGACACATACTGGTAGAAACTGCGAACGTAAGTCTTGCGCGTCTTGCAGCAAACAGTGTCACGAGGGTGAATAGGCAGGGAGTTATGGTCATTTATAGGTAATGGCGGCCATCTTAGACGCCATCTTGAATTTCTCAAATTGCTCAAGGGTGACAACATGTCATCAAGCAATTTCTGAAAATAGAGACATTTGGCTACCAAACGCCTGACGGATCGAAACGCCGCACTCATTTTTGACATTAAGTTCCAAAGTAAGTTAATTATACTACTATAAACGGCTGACTGCTTAATTGTAGCTTAGCTGTCAAACAGCCGCCGATATGATCAAATTGATATATTCAAGCGGCATTAATTCCAACTGTAAACACTCCCTGTGTACATCCAACTAATGTATAGGGATATGACATTATGATCTTAACGGTGATATAACAAATATTACACTGGAAATCAATGTTTTACTGTAAAAATTATTTACGTCTGCAGAAACCAAACGTTATATAATGTATGCACATAAACATCACCCAGATAAAAAATATAACGCCCTGATAAATGTAAGCAAGACAGTCGTATAATTGGTGCTAAATACACATTCCTCTAGATACAGGCATGCACAGAACCATCACACGGATAACGTCCGGAAAAAATGTAAGCGCGACAGCCTCACACCGACTTCACACACACAGCACAATCGTGTACACGCCCGCGTGCGCGCACGTACTGACACACGCACACAGACGCACGTGCGACACACATGATCATTTCTCATGACACGTTCAAACGGAAGGTGTCTGAAATAACTTTCTAAAAATGCAGTACAACTTTGAACATTGTAATGGTATTTTCTGCAACAGCTCTAATGAAAGCTTTCATGGTAACCCTAGTTTTGATATATCTTTATCTTCCGAAGAAGCTACCGCTGATTCGACTAAGCATATATTTATTATATATATATATATATATATATATATATATATATATATATATAGATGTGATATCTATATAGATGTGTATATATATATATATATATATATATACATATACATATACATATACATATACATATACATATACATATACATATACATATACATATACATACATGTGTATATATACATGTATTACATGTATGTATATCCAAACATGCATACATACATACATACATACATACATACATACATACATACATACATACATACATACATACATACATACATATAATATTATACACAAACATGTATATGTATGTGTGTAGTGTTATTGCTGTAGGCCCTAATACGCTTTCATACAAACATGTCGTCATATTAACGTGATGATATTTGTTATCGGTAACAGGACATAAAACTTGCGCCGACAAGCCATGTCGAAACAGCACAGGGTGTACAAACCAGACGAATGGTGTGACGTGCAACTGTACCAAGGGGTTCAAAGGCCAATTTTGCGCAAGTACGTAGATTATGATAGCACGTAGCACGACAGACAATATACGTTTAAATAATTCCGGGTTTATGACACGAATGTTGAAGTTA
>OZ024863.1:18753971-18788971 GCA_964017155.1 Oasisia sp. SBJ-2009
ATATATATATATATATGAAATATCATATATACCACCAGGCCTGTATCAATCATTTTTCGTAAATGCATTATTTATTATCCATAAAAGTAAACCCCACTTGGCAACAACCAAACCTACAAACAAGCAACCTGTACATGGTGAAGTTTGTCACACAACAGACTCTTTTGTAGATAGGAATATACTAATTACCGGGCTACATGTCAAAGAAATATTCACTGATGATATTCTGTGTATACATTTGTTTGATAAATAAAGGTTTACATGGTCTTGTGCTGTTACATGTACATGCAAGCATGGGGGTGTATAGTTAATAATACTGTTAGTGGTTTATGGTCATCTTGGCTTAATCTAAAATGACGTTGTCTGTTCTAGGGTAGATAATTTTCATCACTATGTTTGCTAGATAAGTTGCAATTTGTGTCATTATGATCAGCAGTATATATATATATATATATATATATATATATATATATATATATATATATATATATATATATATATATATATATATATATATATATATTGATGGGTTTGCTTACAATTTGAAGATTTCACCACAACTATAAGCTATCTAAATATAATACACCTAGTTAAGAGGAACAACAGTGAAATCCCAATTCTGGCTTGAACAATATACTACTATAGCCAACACGGACACACGGATATTGAAGTAGTAGAAACAAGTCCCAGCTTCACAAACAATGTTGTATTATTTTATTTTTGTGATATCATCTCAAACATATATTTCAAAATAGCGTCAACACGCAAATAAGTGTTCACACCAATATCACTCATTGGGTTGGAACCTATGACCTGAAGTCTTCAGGCGAGATATCCATTATTTGTGTAATAATCTCGTTCATGCTTCATTGTAGCCTTTTTCTGAAAGCAAAAGGGCATACACACTCACTTGTATGTTCATTACACATTTTTATTACTAATCTCATATACATACCCCATGTATTTATGAGGATCTAATCAGAGTTATTTCATATTTATTATATACATATCATGTGCTGACTCAAAACACTTACTAGGGTAAATTTATGCAAACACACTGTTTCGAAGCAACAAGAAATACGTTCTTATAAAAATAGACTGGCAGATTAAAAAATATCATAAAATACGTCATGGTCAAAAACCGTGTGTCCTGTCTGCTCTGACTGTGCATTACATATCCTTCCAACGACGGTATCCAGAAGTTTGTATTAATTATTCTTTCATATCATATCTATGTACTAAATCAATCACACATATTATGTTAAGGTTAAGCAAACGCACCTTTACGGAACTAGAACATGTTTCTTACGAAAATAGACTGGCAACATTCAAAGCGCACAAAAGACGCCATGGTCAAAACCGTGTGTCCTACCTGCACTGACAGCACATTACTGTTCTTGTCGTATCATGAGCCAGAGATAGAACGTAAAGATATTCCTTATCAGGTGAATAGAGGGGTACGGACGATTTTTACCTAGTTCAAATTTTAGGTCATGAGTATGTTTTGTATTTAATTAGACATTAAAAATTATTCCCACTCACAGACACAGTCACCAGTGCAGTGCAGTGCTTGTGGAAGTGTCATTCATTCATTGGTAACGTGTGTTCAGACGAGCACTGTTTTATGGATTGAAATGTTTAAAATAGAAATATTGTGGAAATTAAAGAGCAGTTAATCGAGTGATCCTAGTTTCACGATGTCACTGTCTCTATTTACTTCTGGCAGAGGTCTGACAATGAAGTTTGAACGATCCAGTCATCATTCGACGCCAACGAGTGAACGACGTCTGCATTGCTGCCGGCTTTCTGTGATATATTCCTCCATTTTTGTGAACATTGCTTCAAGGGGCGTCATCGTTGAGTACTTGCAGGCTTTTCGTAACCGATGCTTCTGTCTTTGTAACGTGGGTTCGCACCATTTCATAGCGAATTATTCACGGTAAAGCTCGACTTTGAAGTAAGAGTTTTGCCAAATCAATCTCTGCCATTTTTAAGAAGGTCGAAGTTTGACTTACTGCTGTCATCTCATTGGTTGTTTAGTCCGAGTCACTCGTACGAGGCACTCGTACGAGTGACATTTGGACGTGCTTGATACACGTACGATTTTGCGATACATGTATGAATCGGATGGTTTCGTCCGTGAATCGGATGGTTTTGTCCGAATCACTCGTACGTATATCACCACCTTTACATTCGCAGTGTACCTCCACGACATAAGGCTAATGCACATTCGTGTCCTGTCTTGTATTGGTAGTGGTGGCTCTGTGTTTCAAAATCAAGGACATTTACACGATATCTTAACATATTCTGTCATGATGTCTTAGCAATTTGTTCTTATTTACCTTGTTTCTAGTATTCTTAATTCAACTAAGTTATCTTGATATTGCGTTTTATTTATCCGCTACAGGACTCGCAAGCTGTGCCGACGATCCATGTATAAATGGCAGTACATGCTCTAACCTATCGTCTGGTGTGCTGTGTTTGTGTGAGAAGGGCCTCGCCGGCATCTACTGTGAAAGTACGTAGATTGATGTAGCACATAGCCCAACAGTCGACAATATATAAGACACGGTCCCAATTCTTTCTATTGAAAAGAAAGGCTAGAATATATTATATACATATAAACATAACATGTCTACAGGCACAACAGAAATGTATAGAAAGACCAAACATTTCCACATTTTCTGTTCACTGATTTTTTCTAACTTTCTTTTGACCCAAAATGGACCCTTAATCCATATACCCATATGTGAATTGTTTTATTACTGGAATCATTTATATTTATGAAGCCTCTTCGCGTAGTCATGTTTTGTTTAGGGGATCTGTCACTTTTAGGAGTGATACATTTGTGTGGTGTCATATTAAAGCTTGTCTTGGTTTGTGGCCGTTATATATGCATATATATATATATATATATATATATATATATATATATATATATATATATATACATGTGTGTGTATGCATGTATATGTATATACATATATATATATATATATATATATATATATATATATATATATATATATATATATGTATGTATGTACATAATACTATGTATATATATATATGTACGTATGAATGTATGCATATGTATCCATATATGCATATATATATATATGCATATATATGGATACATATGCATACATACATATATATATATACATAGTATTACATACATACATATATATACATATATATATATATATATATACATACATATATATATATATATATATATATATATATATATATATATATATATATATATATACATATATACATATATGCGAATGCATGGTTTGATTTTTGCCTAATTCAAGGAGACGCAACGTGTGTCGACATCATGTGTCTAAACGGTGGAACGTGCGCAGATGTGAAAGAAGCCGCAGCCGAATGTAGATGTGCGTCTGGCTTCACTGGGGACCACTGTCACCAAAAAATCCGTACGTAGTGACACTAACCAAGAGTGGGAATGTCCTGGTCGAGCAATCGTTTGTCAGTCGTTAGCATCGGTTAGTCTTGGAAGCTTACCGTTGTGATGCTATAGGATAACTTGTCGGATATAAGTTATACAACCGCATACGAGCATGAGATGACGTCGCATAAGAACATAATATTGTGTTAAGTCTTACTTCGATATACCATCGCTATATTTCATAATGCCATCCTAACAACTATTAACAAAACAATGAAAGACACAATACCGCACTGCTCACACATAGTAGTTAATAAAATAGGGATAACGATTAATACTAAAACATTTGAAGCGGATGGGAGTGGAAGTTCTTACATCCAAACGGGTACTATAAAACAAATTACCATACCGCATCCGCCAGCTTCGACTTGCCTTTAAAAGACGGATTGGTATTTTTTGAAATACACGTGTCTTCTGTTTGGTATTTATTTGGTCGTTATAGCATTATCACTGGAAGGGTGGCAGTACTATTATATGACTGCAGTACAATTATGTGAATGTATTGTGTAAAGCTGTCAGATTCCATTTTGTTTCCAGAAAGATCGACAACAACTGATGACATATCTTTCATCATCTGGCCGCTGGTCGGGGTAATCGTTATCGTGTTGATGATGGTGGTCGGTCTTGCAGTGATCCTGATCAATGATGATGATGAGTAAGTATATTTTTCATACATTCATATATATATATATATATATATATATATATATACATGCATCCATATATATATATATATATATATATATATATATATATATATATATATATATATATATAATTATATATTTATATGCATCCATATATCTATATATATATATATATATATATATATATATATATATATATATATATATATATATATATACATACATATATTGTTTTTTCCCTGATGGATGTATGTATATATGTATACATATATGTGTACATAAATACATACATTAATATATCTATACATACATATATACATACAATGATTATTGAACTGATGGATATTATTGGCGGACCCCAATAATAAATCATGAGGTCTGGACGGTCTTAATGCAGAACACAATTATTAAGCTCGTTGATTCTCAACTGGTTCTGATTTTGTCAAAAGTCTACTTGTGTCTTCAATTCTTGTGCATGGCTACACACCAAAAGAAATACCACAGTCTGTTGTAATAACAGACAATAGACGTGTAAATGACAAATGTAATTATATACTAATATGTCTCTCTAACGTATTTTTTAAGATATTGGACACAGTTTGAAATCACTCCTAATAAATGTTTTAGCATAACCACAGGACGGAGCATAATCCCGGGATGGGGTTGTGTGTATTTGCATTGAAGGAATTATTAAGGTTTTCCAATGAACATGGTTCAGCTACTAACGTCGCGTTTTTAGATGCATCAAAGGAATTTGATTTTGTTAATAGATATAAACTTTTAACGAAACTGGATCACTACAACGTACCGAAGTATGTAAAACTTATGAATACTCAGCAATGAATTCAATACGTATGAATACTATGGGAAAATACATACCTGGAATTCGTCTTTGTAGGCAATGGTGTAAGGCAAAATGGGAAGTTATCCCCTTTACATTTTAACATTTATATGGATAATCTTAGTATACAACTGCACAAAAACAAATTTTATGTGTTCTTAGTAACGGTTGTTAATCATATTATATACGCCGATGCTTTACATTCTGCCAAAGGATTTCTAGCTCTACTAGATATGTGTTACTCATGTGGATGTAAACATACGACGCACAATACAATGCTGTTAAATCTCTGGTCATGTACGTTGAATCTAGAAAGTCAAATCTTTCTAAAACAAATGACATTAGGAGGTAATAGACTACACTTTTTCACCACTTGTAAATATCATGGCCATATCATTTCTACTTACTTGTCAGATGAGCGTGACATTCAAGCCAAAGTGAAACCTTTGTTTTGTTTTTGTTTTGTATGCCAACAGTATATTTTACGTCAACAATTCCACGTATATTCTACTGCATAGATATTTACAGCGTATTTCGGTAATACCTATATGTGTGCGTTATGGATGGATCTTATAATTTTTGTTCTTCTAGCAATTCGTTGTTGTATATCAAACGTTTCAGAATATCGGACAGTTTGCCAATGAGATGTAGCGCTAGCCACGTTTGCTACAGCTAAAGTCCTCTCCGATAAGTGTTTATTTGGGAAGGCTATTTTAACTCAATGAGTAGGAATAACATGTCTTTGAATGTCCTTATTTATAGTAGTAAAACTAGCGACATATATTTAACATCGAGATTGCGGCACCAATAGGTCCGGAACGTATGTAATGTTTATACATGTTGCTCTTAGGGATGTATTTTATTTATTTTATTAATAATTTACATACTATATATATATATACATATTTTTATCTATGTACTTTTATATAAGGACATGTTTGTCGGAAATAAAATCTTATTTATTACACACATGCATACATACACAAGTGCATACGCCTCCACTGATATATGCATGGAATAATATACAAATAGTTTCAGCAAGTTCTCCCTCCAACGAACACAGGACCACGCGGTATTTCTCTCTTCTAGACACACTGAGGAAAGCAGACCCGTGGAACAAACGAACGAACGACGGGAACGGGAACGGGACGAGAGGAAGCAACGCCGACAACGAACCCAGACAGATTCACAACCTGCACCTAGTTTCTTTAGTTTCATATAACTACATTGATGATGTCTGATTAAAACAACCTGCTCTGATACGCACGTTTATTACACTTTGTCTTTGTATATTTAATGTGTGTGTGTGTGTGTGTGTGTGTGTGTGTGTGTGTGTGTGTGTGTGTGTGTGTGAGTGTGTGTGTGTGTGTGTGTGTGTGTGTGGTTTATATATATATACACACACATATATATATATATATATATATATATATATATATATATATATATATATATATATATACTAAACATTTGCGGAGGATCATAAAATTGTTGTAGGATGAAATTATTTAGTGACCCCATATTGAAATATTATTCTATTTACACTAAATGGGTAACCCCACTAGGGCCTCAATCACACACTTGAGTGATTTCCATGCACCTTTGAGGTTACGGTATGCAACTGTGCGTTAAAAGTCCAATCGAAGCTTGTGCGCTTGGGGGGGGGGGGCGGTGTATGCTATCTTAAAACAGTTAATAAAAATAAAACGCTAATAAAGTTATGCTGTGGACCTCTGGTGAATACAAAAATGTATTATTATGATGTGCATAGTCTTATGAAGAAATTAAAAGGTTGTTAAGGCCAGCCATGAAAGCCTCTGTGCGTATGGTGGCTGATGGGCTTGTGGGGAGCCTACTCCACTGTCTAAGTGTTGCAGGAAGAAATAAATGGTAAAGGGCTGGGTGGTCTGCCCTTGCATGTCGAAAACGCTGGGCTCCCCGAGTTCTGGGGTCACTCCGTTGGAGGTACTGCTCTATGGTGATGTCAACATGAGAGCCAGCTCTTTTATATTTGTATCTTCAGTACAGATACTTGTTACGGAAGTATGAATATTAACATACAACAATAATTACGTCAACAATTATACGTTAAAAACATATATTTGAAAGTGGCATAATCAGCTAAGAAAAAAAATCAAAATGTACGATAACAGAAGGCTGGCTGCAATATATGTGTCTATTGAGCATCGTAAATCGTAATAGTATACCTAAATCGGGGACCCCCTGAATAAGAAGAGCAGAAACTCGTGCTACAGATACTTACCCGATCAATTACAATTGCTCTCAGTCGCTTTACAAACATGTGTACATACATATTATTTACGTCGCAAACTATATAATTTGCAATAAGCATTTCTGTCTATGAAATAATCTATTGTATATAAAATATTATTTCGTTTTATTAGTTATTGCAAATAGTTCGTTTTTTTATTAATTACATTTTGATGCATATATCATCCGTCGGTAATGTCAAAAAACAAACTTTAATGTCACATATTGGCAACTGTGTTAGTTGCATTAAAAATACGTCACTGCTCAGAATAAAGTATCGTTGACAGTAGCATAAAATTAACATTGATGCTAACATAGCAATACTATTAGAATTTTTTGTTTCTTTGATATTTATAAATTGACAAAGTGTTACATTGCGAATTGTGCAAACTTAAGTCAGATATTACTCAATTATTTTTTACCACATTCCCATGAATCGTTATTATTTTTTACATTATTCCTCTTCAGCATCTGTCCAACCTAACGTGGTTGTGTGTTATGACGAGACACAACTTCCTGACAAGGTGGTGTATCAGCTAGAGCACCTGCCAGCTCGTATTGTTTTTATGTGTTTGCATCACTGCACTGGATCAGCTGTAAAACTGGAGCTGCTGCTTCCTTGCTCAGCGCTGGCATCAGTCAACCAACGTACTTAACCGATCTATTCATTCGTAACCAGCCGACCCGTGCGCTACGCTCCGCGGACGCTCACTTGCTGGAGGTTCCACGCAGGGAAAAAGCATTTTCAAGTGCTGCTCCAAGCCTCTGGAACAATCTGCCGCTTGCCATGCGTCCCACGTACAGACTGCCTCAGTTCGTTCAAAAAGCAACTGAAGACATTACTGTTTAAAAGAGCGTTTTCACTTTAGAAGAACATTTATAATATCCGAATTTTTTTATTTATCTATTTATCAACTATTGTATTATTTATTTACTTGTTTTAACTTATAATATAATTAACTCTTATTTATCAGTGTTAGTATTTTAGTATTATTAAGACTAATATTATTTATTTATATTGAACAGTTTATACGGATCAATTTATTTGACAACTACATATCTATTTTTTAACTTTAAGGTAATCTGTATATTCATGTAAAGTGTAATGCGCGTCTGAATTGTTTTTATTGCTAGAGATATGGCGTAGACAAACACTGTTATATATTATTATATTATTATTGCTGATGCCATCCTTGCAAGCTCCAGAGGGATGATTACGTTTCAAATCACGAATCACGTCTTGTGACCAAATATTCGAGCGTTTGCACGTGCACGCCTGAAATGCTCTAACCATGTTTGTTCACCCCTTGTTTAGGCCTCAGTAGTTTGAAGAGGTGTCACCTGAATCTTTCACCTGACTGATATGGAGCTATCTAGGATAGAATGGTGCGGACACGTACTCTTTGCTGCTCTTGACTACTTCAAGGAACGGCTTCACAAAACCGCCTATCTAGTGCATCAAGTACAATGGGACTTAATGCAAGGAATGCTGTGATGCGTCCCTTTTCCCGTTCTTTATGTATGCTCAGTCGCATTGCATCCGGTCAGTGCGTAACACGTGACTAAACCATACGTTTCATCTTCGCCACGTTGGTCATGGATTGGTTTCAGGAACGGTTTCTTGATGGCGCTCCCTGATGTCCATAACCACTGCTGGTTTGCTGTCCAGTTGTGGTACCATGTGAAGGGCCAGTGCAGAACATCGGTGTCTTTGGAGTATGGGTGAACTCCGATTAAGGTTTCTGTCACTTCCACAATATGTAGTATCGTGCAAGTGTCTGCCTCTTCACGTGCGCTCACGCATGTATATACAGGACAGTCGGAGTTTTTCATGACATTACTACCTATCACGCATATGAGGTTCTCAGGAATATTCCTGTTGCTGAGCCCTTGAGCCAAGTACAGAGTGAGTGAATCTTTGGTGTCGTTGCTTGCGAGAAACGTGTATTTGCCTCTGATGCAAACTGACTCTATGTATGATTGTTCTAAGAAAGGCAATCTACTCAAAGTGCCGACACCAGAAAGTGTCAATATAATAGGCAATTCGTTACACCACTGACTGGTCGTAGCTTCTTCTTCTTCTTCTTCTCATTGTAGCTCAGCACTCTGCAATAGCCACGTATGCACGTGGCTAGAGTATTGTCGAGCTTGGTCGGTCGCAAGTAGTGGGTGGAGTTGCGCGGGGGGGGGGGGTAATAAGACCTAAATATGTACTTATGTAGGCGTTGACTGCAAAAGCCTTCTAAATGCATCAAGTGATTGTTTGCTAACTAATTGTTGTGTGCATTTGTTCCATGATTTGATGGTGCTTGGAAAGAAGGAGTGTTTGTAGGCTTCCATGCGGGTGAATGGTTGTAAGTAGCGGTGTGTGTTGCCTCTGGTGCGTGTTTGAGCGGCTGTGAGTGCGGGTGTTGTTACGTCTACTAAGTTGTTTGTAATGCGATACAACATTACGAGCTTGGCTTCCGCCCGCCTGCTCGCAAGGGACACCCAGTTCAAGCTTTCCAGCATGGTGGTCACACTGCTGCGTCGACGGTAGTCGCTCTTCACGAAGCGTGCAGCCTGTCGCTGCACGTTCTCCACATATTTGGTGTTTTTCTCTGTGGACGGGTCCCATACCGTCGAGGCATACTCCACGATTGGCCTTACGTCAGCTTACGTCAGCCAATGAAATCGTCCACCAGGAGTGCAGTCGATCTCAGCGATGTGATATAATTTTGAGTGATTTAACCTACACGACGACGATATTGGGATTCCCACTAGTCGTGTATCCGTCTTCAAATTTGGGCGGGTATTTGCGCTGTTCCCACGGCTGACGCAGTAGCGACTGGTGAGGTCAATCGCTATAATTGTATAGTTCGAATCCGCTCACTCCCACGATTGTGTAGCTCAGCGCAGTGACTCCTAGTTTGCGAGGATAGTATAATGTGCTAGCACGACCTCCGAATAATGTTGGTTATTATATTTGGTGCGCACTCGTGAGGCGATATCGTATTTATTATTACAATTTTAAAAAACCATGTATATGGTGGATGAATTAAAAATGTGTTTATAAAAATTCTTGGCCTAGAAGAAACACAACATTACTGGTGCCATGTGAACGCAACCAAAATTCCAGAAATGTGTCGCCCCGATAAGCTAAATTTTGGTATGAGAGCCATTCTACAGTAAGTTGTATTTTCTTGTCCCAAGCTTTTCATTTTCAAGAACCGCTTAACACAAAAAAACGAATGCTGTTGTATGTTTGCTATAATCCCCCCCAATATGCTAAGTCACTACAATAACAGATATTCAGTCATTTGATAGGTTTTTTTAAATTTGACATGCTGGAATGTCTTGACCATAACGTGTCCCATCTAATATATTTGTACTTTAACCATTAATATTGCGTGTTTGCTTAACAGCAGCTTACTTCTGATGCTAATGCAGACTAATTGCATTTATTTAGCAATCATATTTCACCGGATATGTTTCAGGAAATGTCAATATTAAAACAGATATTGAGTTTGACAGTTTGTCCCATGGATATTGTGTCTTAGCCGTTATGGCTAAGACACAATATCCATGGGACAAACTTTCAAGAACAGTGCCAGTGCTCGAAATTATTGAAACTGGTACAAACCATAACTGTTGCAGCAGTAACCTATTTTACTCTCTTTTGTAAAAAAAACACATGTTTGGTGGCAACGTTTGTGATATACCTTCTCAAAATATTGCTTGTTTGACTGAAATTCGCCGCGTAGGTTTTCTACCTGTCTGAGCCATAACGTGCTAAATGTTATGTAACTTTTTATTAGCATAACATATAGAATATACAAGTTATGTGGAATTGTTTACATACCAACATGGTATGTCACTGAAACATACTTCAAGCGAGTTATGCATTCCAGAGTTCAATTTGTAAAAATATTGTCTGAGCCATAACGTCTTAGCCATAACAAAACAATATGTTATGGCTAAGACAACTTCGTTATGGCTAAGACAACATACTAAAATACAAAGAATTACAGTGTAAATTATGTAGCTTAGTACAACAATTACTCGTGCTAAACTGTTATTTACTAAAACAAACGTAATGCAACAGAGGCCCCCACAAGAGAGCGACAACGCTTCAACAAAAACACCACCTTGCCCACAATTTTAGTTAGTGAGTTATATACTGAGTAATTTATTTAGACATTTTGGGCTACCAGATATGGGTGTGAGCTACTAGAAATGTCAAGCTAGTAGCCCGGATGGCTACCTAATTTGTTGAGTTAGTTCTACCCCTGGATATGTGGCTTTTAATAAAGTTATCTTCGAATAATAACATGTCTGTTCTGCATTCATAATCACTGTTTATATGATATTGAAAGAAAATAGCAAGTTCTATAATAAACACATGCATGCGCGCACGCGCGCGCACACACATACACACAAACAAACACACACCCGCACATATACAGTATTATTATGCAATTATGTAAAACAAACATTTTTCGTCAAATTAGGCGTATATATACGAATACATGTCTTAGCCATAACAATAATGTCTTAGCCATAACGCTTTGTCTTAGCCATAACACAAGTTAGACATTATTACTTTTTTTATAGTAATACAATACAGTACAAACATTTAATATTTTTCTGATGTGTAACTGTCCTAAGTAATCATTTCAGGTATCTAGCTTTTGATCAGAGGTATTTCCCGAGTATTCTGCATAACTATATGAAACCAAATAACCAGGTTATGGGACAAATCATATCCTGATACTCTGTGTCAGTATAATTACAAAAAATACGTTATACTACCACATTTGTCATCTAATGTTGGAATGTTGATATCAATGTAATCGAAAAATAGCATTACTTTAAGCATGCCACTTTAAAGTATGACATTATTGGCATATAAATAACATGTCCAGTTTCGTTATGGTTAAGACATGCGGCGATGGTAAGTGTTTTTAAATGAACACATCGGCTAAGTGTGTTAATATCGATCGCTGCTGACTGTTGGCCATTGAGGTCGACACCTTGGTCTATCTTAATAACAATGTTTTGGATAAATTAAGCAAAACTAAATTTGGAAACTTTTTTGGCTGAAAAATACACTTTACTGTAGAATGGCTCATGAATCAGTTTGATAAAAAAGAAATCATATTTCACACGTTAATACATTTTGAACTTATCAATGCATATCGATAACATTTGATACAAACAATTATTTTGTAGCTGGACATCATTAAGTTTTGTTCTCAATTCTTAGGATATTTCAATAATACAATTACCTGTGTAAATTTTCCTTCCCAGTTCACATGTTAAATCATGTTCGTAAATCTCCACAAATATGTTCCATACTATTTACTTTTTGTTTGCACCCATTAGTTGCGTTATCGTATTCGTATTATGTGCCTTGAAGTGTTAACCATATTTTCGTCTTTTCATAACAAATTATAGCTCGTTAGTGTAGAGCCAGTTGGAACATATCTCGGTTAACATAATGAAACATGCACACAAAATTCTTTACCATCTCAATATGGTTTTCGATCTCGTGTGTCATGTGAGACACAACTTATTCACTTTATACATTACTTTGTTACCCACATGCAATATGGTGCACAAACGTAATTGTGATGGATTTCTCTAAAGCATTTGATTAGGTCAGCCATAGCAAAGTAATTTACAAACTCCACCACTATAGCATCCAAGGCAAAACACATTCCTTGATTCAAGCATTTTCAACTGACATATCTCAAAGAGTTATATTAGAGGGCGAGGCCTCCTCTGAAGTTCCTGTAAGGATTCCCACAAGGTCCTGTATTTTGCTCCTGCCTATTCATTTTTACATTAACGACATTCCAGACAAAATTACTTCCACAATTGCTGATGACACCATTATGTAAATAGCTTTTAAGCCTAATGCAAACATAGCTGTGCTCCAGAAAGATGTTCACAAACTTGGACTTGGTAAATGGGCAAAAACCTGGAACATGAAATTCAATCTGGAAGTGCCATATCATTCCTGTAATAAGAAACAAACATATCATTAATACCCAGTACATGTTTCATGGACAAATACTTGAAATAGTTTCACAGGCAAAATATCTTGGCATAACCATACCTTCAGCCCTTCGGTGGAATGCCCACATAAAATAATTCTTTAAAAGCAAATAGATCACTAGACTTCCTCCGCAGAAACTCAGGCTTACTTCACAGCTGTACTGTCTGGGACCCATACACCTTTGCACCGATAAACCAAATAGAAATGATCCAACGCCGTACCTCGCCATCACAACACCTCAAAGTGTAACCGATATGCTCCAGGCATTAGGATGGAAATCCCTAACAGACCGAATAAATGACGCTAAACTATGTATGGTATATATATATATATATATATATATATATATATATATATATATATATATATATATATATATATATATATATATATATATATAAAATAGCAAATTGCCTAGGTCCTAGTAGAGGATATACCAGCAGACATATCTTATTCTTGTATACACAGTTACTAGAAAACAGCATTCCTTGTCTTACCTTATCCCTCATTCCAGATGTAATTCCCACTTGTGTTCTCTTTTCCCAAGTACCATTCGACTTGGGAACTTCCTCCCTGTAAATCGAAACAGCCTGGATGCTTTTAAGAACAATATCTAGACTTTGCACTATTCCACGTTTTAGAAATAACTATATCTTTTGCATATATTACTGTTTACGTGCACTAATTACAGTTATGACATAATTTTATTGCATCCTAGAAATACAAAATATTTCAAATTTGTCCTGTTCGCTAGCCTGTTTCTAGAAAGAATACCCACAACACTCAGACTTTTAACATGGGATAATGGCGACACAACCGTTGATGACGGCAATCCCACGATGCTTTGCGCCGGAAGGGCTGCCACATAAAATTACGAAACAAGCGTCATGAAATGAATGACGTCTTTGCCTTTGGCTTAGCCGGTTGGACGTCATTCGAATTCGTGCATCATGTATTTGCACCCTGGGACAGCAGTAACCCTGGTTTTTCTTTCTAGTGAGTATTTTAATGCGTATTTATAATGAACAAGCGTTTAGTACTAAAATGCCGCCAATTGAACACGCACGCCAATTGTCATTGAGGCTGAGCACTACTAAATTATTACGAGTATTTGTTATTTACGTGATTTACGGCTACTCGCTAGGCCAAGGACTAGTATAGTCGTTACAGCGAATGCGTGAAACAAGTACATTTTGGCGTCTACACAAACATACTGATTGACAAGATGCAAAATGAGGTTTGTGAACATGTCTTTTGAACAATCATTTATATTGTACAAAATACTTACTGATCCCCGTGGCATGTTTAAAACAAAAAAAAACATCGTCATCGACAAAAAAACGGCTGAGTCTGATAATCAGAAGGGCTGGAAATCTACAATACATTATTACATTATACTATTTCTATTGTTTCCAACACTGACCACTGCCATGCCATGTTATTGCATTGGCATTGTTGACACTGACACTGGCACTGCCACTGGGGGCGGGGAGCGAATGCGAACGACTTACGAATTTCTTAAGTTAAGTTAGGGTTAGCGCCATTTTGGGTGAAAATGGCGTCAAAACATCGTTTTGCAATTTACGATGTTTTCGTATAAGAATATTCGCAAATATGGCGTATATTTAATCGTTTTTCGTAAGTATCAAGATACAACTGTTGTGCCTTGGGCTTGGCCTTGCCCTTGCCTTCTTAGTTAGACTTAGCTTGGCCTGGCCCTTGCCATGGGTCTGGCTTGTTGAATGTTGTGTTATTATTATGAAATTATGGAAGAGCTCTCAGTCAGTTACAGATTTTCTGGTATTTTGGTATCACAACATCGACAAAATAATTTTAATAAATATTGAGCCATTCTTTGACACTCATATGTCTGTCTATTTGTAATGACCGCTGCGTAAATGCCGTCTTTGCAAGTGGATTCCGCATCTACACATTACGCCATTTCAACATGCTATAATGTAAACCGGGGCCAACCATTTAATGGGACCGATCAGTAATTCATCGCACTAATTTGCAGAGTACGTGCTATTCAAATATTATTTAGGAACATGTTATTATACATGAATCTTTATGTTTTAAAATACCTCTGTATTATTATACGGAATGGGTGTATGGAAACATTCCCAATGTATTTATACATTACTTATCACACCATCTGACATCTTGTGGTTTCTCTTAGCAGGGGGGCTGTCCAGTATACACACCTTTTGCCACTGACCTAAATTACATTATTATTATTATAGAGATAAGTGCCTTGTTCTGTATTATTTAATTGGCAGGGGAAACCTTTGTTGGCGCGAAGCGTTGCGGGATTGTTTGTGCCAGCATTATCGAATGTTAAAAGACCTGAGTTTTCAGAGTGTCTGTATTGGCTAGCTCACAAACTGACCATATGGCATAATTAAGACTAAGACGTCTGGGTGTATAATCACAGAATATAAACATATGTACATTTTAGGGAGGAATGCTCATAGCAATGTTTGGATAGATATACATCCATTAAGATGGAAAATATGTGATTGCATTGCAGGAGTCGCAACCTTCTGTGAGAAATCACTCGTGTTTAGCACTAACCCCATTTTCGCGACAACAAATGTTCTGTAAAATTGCTAAAGCCGGGTGTTTTTTGCAACCACAACGAAAAATGCAATCTAAGCCATTCGCGTTTTCATCAAAAACATCACCTAGGACAAACGTTGCGTCGGCTCATGGTATAAGATGTAATAGGTTATCAAGAAGTAATAGTTTTAAAAGTCAGCAGAAAGCATCCTGAGAGCTGGACATGGTTTCCGATTCAAAATTTAAAACCACCAGAATCGTCGACCGTCCCAATTAAAATCACCGAAGCCGAAAGCTAAGCAAAACGACATCGAATGCAGCGTTAAAACGCATTATTACGGCGAATTAACGCCGTAAATTATGACGTTATGGTTCCCTAATGTGGCGTTATAATGCGTAATAGTATGCTACAATGTTGCAATGATGCCCTGTCCTCGCAAACCTTATAAGTCAACGTCTTGCGATATTCTGAAAATTCTCCTGTTAAATCTTTGAAATCGCTAGACGACAGTGTGGACGGCATCGTACCCCGCTAGACGTTAATGTGGCCAGGTTCGTCGCAAGTCTGAAAACGTAAGTCCCCCCGAAAAACGCTTCAGCCAATCAGCGTGCGAGTATCGAATGACGTCTTGACGTATGACGTCACAATTGTTGTAGCTTTTCTTTTGTACACACCAGATGGCGTGTATGTTCCCTCTTGATCAGAGCCTTAAGGGGGTGCCACACGTACGAGAGACTCGCACGAGTCACTCGGCCGAGTGCCTCGTACGAGTCACTCGGACGAGAACATGCCACACGTAGTCGTGGCTAAACAATCGAGTCGGGAGAGTTGCGTAAATGACGTCATAAGGTGGAGGCCATTACAGACGCACGCGTGCTTCTTTACGGCAATGGCTGACAGTTGAAGCAGCAGCAGTGAAGAAGAACATGTAATTTTGCTCGGTGCATTGGCTGTGCTGCAGCAAATTAATGACGAAGAAGAGAAAGAAAAGCTGAACAAACGGAAAGGATGGTGGGTTCGCCTAAGCATTGCGCGGCGCCAGCAGTTCGGCGCATTCCATGCTCTGGTGAAAGAAATTAAAGTGGAGGACCCCAACAAATTTGCAAACTCTTTCCGGATGGATGCACAGCAATTTCATTATCTTCTTCGCTGTTAATTGTCCACAAAGACACAGCCATGCGCGACGCAATACCACTTGCGGAGCGCCTTGCTGTAACTCTTCGATTTCTAGCGACGAGTATATTACATAATTTATTGTGTGAACATTATGTTGACGTTTCAGTGATTTGAGTATAATGTTTGGCTTGGCTTCAGCTATTATCGTTTATTTTATGCGCATTAGCTGGACCTGTGCAATCTACAAAGAGCAGCAACCATTTGCATATTGCCCAGGTAAGGCGTGTCTATTTATAGCCTGGACCTGGTGGCCACGCGAATATTGGTGCACGTTGTCGTTGCTAAATTTCAGACAGAGCTTAGTCACATGTTTGTTGTCATAGATTGCCTACCTACCAAGGTGTGTTATACAGTAATGAAATGCGGTGAGAACTTGAGAATCTTATCTTGTCGATATACTGGCCAACACTTCTGGTGGAGTCAAATGATCAGAAATGTGGTCAGAACAAATGTTTTTATAGGTGGTGTAGACATTAATTGTAATTAACATGAAATGTTTGATTTAGCATTGTTAACCACTTAAAATATGTATATGAAATATCAGGTGTACCATCAGGCATGTATCAGTAATTTTTCATAAATGGATTATTTATTATCCATAAAAATAAACCTCTACATGGTAACAACCAAACCTACAAACAAGCAGCCTGTGTATACATTTGTTTGATAAATAAAAGGTGTGCATGGCCTTGTGTCTTACACGCAACAGCTGTTACTACGTGCAAGCATGGGGGTGTATAATTAATACTAATGTTTATGGTCATCTTGGCTTAATTTAAAACGAGGTTGTCTGTTCCTTGATTAGCTAGGGTACATAATTATCATCACTGTGTTTGCTAAATAAGTAGCAATTTGTATCAGTATTGTGAGCAGTGTATATTTATTGTTTTGTTTACAATTTGAATACTTCATGTACACAACAATACCATTGTAAACTGCTTAACACAGGTTTGGCTAACTGAAATGCAATTTACATTCTAGCAACATTATGATTATAATAAGTGTCGAATACACCTCACTTTGCTTTACTAGAATCCTAATTCAGAGAAAAACGACTAAGCGGATGGTGATAGGATTTGATGGTGAAAATTAATAATCAAGTAATGCAGTGATTGATTTACCACAAACTCTATGGAGGAATGATAATTTATCATGAATTTTGCAACTGGAATCCAGGGCATATACATATTTAAAAACCAATCAACCACACACACATCTGTTCCAGAATGTGACCCATCACGAAATAGTGCATGGTATGAACCTAAGTTTGAACGTATATAAATACATATCTAAAAATGCACTGAACACTTAGTCCACTCTTGATTCCTCCAACCCTTATAAAATATAACCACTGCAATACTTGTGACTAGTAATGTTAGTTCATTCACATTTGTTTTTACAAATTCAAGAAATTATTTCATGATGTATGTCCTACAGGTAAAAGTTACCTATCTCTTGAATATCAGTACAAGATTGGTCATGCTACCAGTGAGAAGATAATCCCAGATACATGTTCAGCAATCTATCTTGCACTGAAGGACTGATACATAAAGGTGTAGAGTTGGACTGTTTATGAAGTCATGAATTCAGCTAATAATAAATAACACATCTACATAAATCATTTAGTCATAATGTATTAAAACATTAATTAAATATATGAAAATGTCAGATAAAGCAATATGGTCGGTTGCCCATAATATAAGAAAAACATTTCCTTTTGTTGTATGGCAATCCATGGAAGGAAGCTGTGTGACCCTGACAATGTTTTTACATCAAATTATATTTTCTTGCATCTATGAACACAATACCAACCAATTTGGACACACTTTTAGACAGTGAAATTCACCATAACTATAAGGAATCTAAATATAATGAGCTTAGTTAAGAGGACCAACTGTGAAATCCCAATTCCGGCTTGAACAATATCATACTACTATAGACAAAAGAAAAAATGGGTATATTGAAGTAGTAGACAAAGTCTCAGCTTCTGAAACAATGTTGTATTATTTTGTTTATGTGATATCATCTCATCAAACATACATTTCAAACGAGCGGCAATACACAAATAAGTGTTCACACCAACATCACTCCTTCGGTTGGAACCAGTGATAATGTAGTCTTCATGCAAGATATCCATCATTTGTATCAAAATTTCGTCCATGCATCATTGTAGCCTTTTTCTGGAAAAAAGGGCAGACACAATCACTTGTATGTATATTACACATCTGTATTATTAATAACACATACCCCATACATATATGAGGATCTTATCACAGTTAGTTCATATTTATTATATGCATATCACGTGCTGATTCTGTAACACTTATTATGGTACATTTATGCAAACAGACTGTTACGGAACTACAATAAATACTTTTTTTTAAATAAAGTAGACTAGCAAACTCAAAAATATCAACAACAAAAACGTCACGGTTAAAAACCGTGTGTCCTATCTGCACTAACTGTGCAGTAAATATCCTTCCAATGACCGTGTCCAGAAATTTGTATTAATAATGTTTTCATATCACATATATTTATTCTATGTACTAAATCAGTCACACCTATTACGTTAAGGTTAAGCAAACACCATGTTACGGAACTAGAACATGTTTCTTATGAAAAAGATGGCAAAATAAAAAGCTCACAGAAAACGCCATTTTCAAAACCGTGTGTCCTACCTGAAATTGACAGCACATTAAATTTTTATCGTGTCGTGAGCCACAGATAGTAGATACAATGTAAAACTATTCCTTATGAGGTGTAAAAAAGGGGTACGGACGACTTTTATCTAGTTTACATTTTAGGTCATGAGTGTATATTTTGTATTTAAAAATTATTAGACATTCAAAAATTATTCCCCCTGACAGACACAGACAGTCACCAGTGCAGTGCTCGTGGAAGTGCCATTCACTCATTGGTAACGTGTGTTAAAACGAGCACTGTTTTATGGATTAAAGCATTTAAAATACAAATATTGTGGGAAACTAAGCAACAGTTAATCGAGTGATCCCAATTTCACGATGTCGCTGTCTCTACTTACTTCTGACAGGGTTCTCACATTGAAGTTTGAACGATCCAGCCATCATTCGACGCCGACGACAACGTCAACGACGTTGCCTTGCCCTTGCCGTTGCTACCGAATTTCTGAGATACATTCCTCCATTTTTGTGAACATTCCTTCAAGGGGCGTCAATAATGAGAACTTGTAGGCTATTCGTAACCGATGCCTCCGTCTTTGTAACGTGCGTTTGCACTATTCCATAGCGAAATTGTCACGGTAAAGCTCGACAAAGATTTGAAGCGAGAGTTTTGCAAAGCAGTATCTGCCATTTTTAAGAAGGTCGAAGTTCAATTCAGTGCTGGAATCTCATTGGTTGTTAACTCCGAGTCACTCGGCCGAGTGCCTCGTACGAGTGACTCGAACATACCGCTCCACGTACGATTTTACGTCCGATTTTGCGCCACAAGTACGATTTTCATGGTATCGGCCGAGTCACTCGGCCGAGTCTCTCGGACGTGTGGCACCACCTTTAGATAGATAAAGTTAAATTTGTTGCTGTTATCGGAGCATCCCCAAGCAGAACAGCAAGCCATGATATGCTATACTGCTGGAAGACGCTATAAATTAGACCGAAAATGGCGTCCACATTCATCGACCAAACAAAAATCGGTACGTCAATGGCCAAATTGTATCAATCTAAGGCTCTGCTCTTGATGAGAACGTACATCTTTGCGGTGTGGACACGAAAATCGTAACTTACTCACATTATGCTTTGCATGCGTCACAAAACTTTACTGCATAATGGAATAATTGTTTACTGTTAGTGACTAAGAAATTGATTCGAAACGTACGGTTAGTACCACCGGTTAGTTTATTGTAGCGCGTAATAGATGGCGTGCTGGTAAATGTTAGTTCTAAAAACTACGGCAGGTGGCTCAACGGGTGAGAACGGAGCGCGTGGCAGGCGCGTGACGATTATGAAAAGCAGTACAGGAAATGGAGCTCGACGCCGAGTTCAATGAAATCGCCTGCATTTCTGATTTCAAAATGGTGACGCTTGCCAGTGAAACTTCGGCATACGCGCGAACTGATGACATACATTTTCACTATTTGATGACACTGTCTGTTTTGCGGTACGCAGTTTAAACGTGCAGAAGTGAAGTAAAACTTCGGTAATTTTCCAGTTAACTGGCCCCAATATGGCAATAATCGAAAATACCGTTTTGAAAAGGCCTTACATAATAAATTAGGCCAGTTAAGTGGAAGATCTGATTAATGAGACGGATTGATACGGATTCTTACAACATTTTACGTCAAAAATACGGTTTGCCATCCCAAAAATGTGGCAAGTCTGCAAAATAGGTTTTCGTTGTGTATTGGCGGAAGCACAATTTTTCAGTACGACATGTAAGAATGCGTGTAATACCGATTCCGTCATTTGCTTGGTAAACAGATTTTTTGAATTAGAAAGGTTGTCTGCATGAAGAAATAGACAGGCGGAATCAAAATATCGCATCGATGCCTAGGGCATGGCCAAAAGCCGTATGTCCTAACTGCTGCTGATCATTTTCGGAAGTACTTCCCTCAGAATAACGCGTGTAATAGTTTCTTTGCAGCAATATTACGAAACGTGCATTAGAGACTTGGCACATGTATATAATAATTTAAAACCATTTGGTAATCATCTTCTTAATTGTGCAGCCATAATATCCCATGGTTGGGCGAAGGTATCTATCTACATCTACCTATCTTGCGCTGTCCTCTGCCAGGTGATACCCTTCCAGTAGTCGCCCTGTTCGTCTCTCCACTCTATCGCCGTTCTTCCTCTAGATGTTTTCTTTTCGTAGGGTTTCCATGTGGTGATATGCAATGTCCATAATTTATCTCGTATTTTGCCTATGTGCCCTGCCCAGGTCCATTTCCGTTTTCTGACTTGTTCAGTCACGTGTATGAACTTTGTCTTTTCTCTTACCCCGATGTTTATTTTTACGTCCCGGTATGTGATGTTTAACATACTCCTTTCCATCTTTGTTTGTACGGTTGCTAGCTTTTTCTTTGCATGACTGGTGAGTGACCGTGTTTCGGCGCCGTACGTCATTACTGAAAGTACGCATGAGTTGTAGATTGTCTCTTCTAACATGTTCCAGTATTACCCTTGAACATGTCGCGGTGCTTGGCGACTGCTGTCCATCCGGCCGTGATTCTTCGCAGACGTAGCTTTCTACGATCTCGATCTGAGTGTTGTTGACATATATTGGTGTGTCGTTTCCCATCATCACCTATGTCTTCGACTTGCTTAACTATACTTCTGTAGCATTTGTTGTAGTTTATGTTGTATATTATCGCATATACGTATGTCGTCGGCAAAGCGATATTCGCCGTCAATCTTCAAGCCTCTGGTTTCCCTAATCAGTCGTCGGAATAAGCTTTCGAGTGCTGCCGTGCACAGCTTGGGCGATGTGGTATCTCCCTGTCGTACTCTTCTCCTGATGTTGATCGTATTGCTTTATTTGTGTATATGGACCGTCGTCGAGCTGTTGGTGAAGATGTCCTTCAAGAGTTCGATGTACACATCTTCTATCCCCTGTTCTTGAAGTGATGTCAGTACTGCTTGTGTGTGCACTGAGTAGAAGGTTTTCTCGTAGTCGCCCAATACGATGCAGAGTGGGATATTGTATTCTATGCACTTCTCGTAGGGTTGGTTTACGACGTGGATGTGGTCTGTCGTTGAGTATCTGCTTCTGAATCCAGCTTCCAGTGTCTTCTCTGGCCTTCTAGTTCTTTCGTGAGTACTTTATAGATGTTTGATAGTATATTTGTAGGTCTGCAATTTTTGAGGCATTTATTATTGAAGAATAGTATCACCTGAGCGTTGTTCCACGCTGTGGGTATTCATCTTTCTGATAAACATTTAGTGTACAGCTTAGCAAGTGTCTTCGTGGTGGTATTTTCTCCTGCTTTCAATGTTTCGATGCTTATGTGGTCGTTGCCTGTTGCTGTCCCATTCTTCTCTCGTAGTGCTGCTTCCACCTCACATGATGTTATCTCTTCTGGGACGGTGTAGATTGTGGTACTCTGTTCACTGTTGTATAGCGCGATGTAGGATTCCTCTATTCGTTTTACGATCTTATCTTGATCATGGATTTGTTAATAGCTATGCTAAACAGCAAAAAAAACATTGGTCGCACGAATGTTGGTCAAACCAGTATGTATAATTTTACTTATCGTATACCAATTAAATGTAATCACAATAACAGCTCTTGTCGGAACTACACACAACTAAATTTTAGAGCTACCCATACATTTGTGGAAATATGATGTTCTTTATTTGTATTTATCGTCTTTAGGTGTTGACTCTGTAGGCAAATAATTAAAACATGACAACAACTGTTTTCAGAGCAATATATAAAACAAACAAGTGTTCTAAACAGTTACTCATACATGGGTTTATCTAAAAGAGTTTGTTATCATTGGATTAAGTCAGTTAGTGTTATATAGGGGTGGGAAGGAGAGAGGGATGAAGAGACAGACTGAGACACAGAGACAGCGATGTTGACACGGCGTATCATCAAAACATTTGGAGACAACGTACTCTATTTACTTACAGACGTCTGCTGCTCGTCTTTGGCGAAGTCTGACAACGTTGTTGTCTCGTCGTCGAAACGGGTGAACATCGCATTGACTAATTTCGCGCACGGACAAACAATCAATGTACCGACACGCTACACACGTCAAACCAGCAAAAGTAAGTATTCGATCGTGCAATGGTGTGTTATAATGATATATTTGAATAAGTGACTGCTAAACCATATGTACCAGGCAGACACAGATGCATTTACATACTTCATTGTCGACCAAATTGACAACTTACCGATACACCACATACGTTAGGTCAACAAAAGCAAGTAGTCAATTGTATAGCGGTTCGATGTAATGCTATTTTGTAATGAGTCCTTACACATGTGCCAGTTTATATTTTATTAAAGGAAAATCGCATTTACGACGGGGCGGGTTGTTTATAATAATTTATCGTTTACAAGATAAGAATATTTGGGGCAACACGCGCCGCTTTGTAATCTTTAATGGAAGAGTCTTGCATGATATAAGGCGTAAATCAAACAATACTGTCAGAACGATTGATCTATTTACATATCAATATAACTAATCACGTTTTTGATTAATAATTATGATATTATCTTGTATATCATCTCCTTCCCTCCGTCCTCCCCTCCATTCCTCCCCGTCCCTCCCTCCACTCATCCCTCCACCCCTCCCTTCCCCACTCCGTCCCCCTTCCTCCTTCCGTCCCTACCTCCCTTCCTACTTTCGTCCGTCCTTCCTTTTCTCCCTCCACCCCCCCCCCCTTCCTCCCTCCGTCCCTCCCTTCCTCACTCCGTCCCCTTCCTCATTCCGTCTCTCACTTCCTTCCTCCCTCGCCTTTCCTCCGTCCCTTCATTGCTCCGTCACTCCCTTCCTCCCTCCGTCCCTCCCTTCCTCACTCCGTCTCTCACTTCCTTCCTCCCTCGCCCTTCCTCCGTCCCTCCCTTCCTCTCTCCGTCCCTATAGGTCAGCGTATCAAAAGTGAAGACATTGAAGTGCAGTATGCACGTTGATGTATCACGGAATGATTATACAATATAAAATAGGTTAAACTAAAAGTCAGATTGTAACGTTTGAAATTATGGATTACTAATACCAGTTTTCTTAAAATCCTGTATTTTTTTTCAGAATGCGTTGACAGATTTACAAGAAAGAAAGACCGCAGGCTGTTGATTTCAACCGCTAATAGAGCCATAAAGTCGGTTGCAGGGTGCAAGTTCATATGTCTACATGACGTCCGTTGTACGGGGATTCACATCAGACTCAAACGACCCGCATGCTTCTATAATAGAAAAAAGGTGACACCAAGGACAACGATCAGAAAGACAGGATATGTGTATTTCGAAATAGATTTTAGGTGTCCAGGTAGGTGCCCTTGCGTAACATCTTCACTGCTAACCCTCGCGGCGCATATCATTACGGAAACACAGTGAGAGTTTAGCGATTTTTCATTATTTTTAATATCTAACAAAACAGTCATATTCCTAAGTTAAAATTGTTTAACTCACATCAACGTTAATTATTGGTAAATGTACTGCGATCAATAGAATATGTCTGTATGATCAAGTTGCTCAACTAACACCACGTGCGGGGTAAGTTCAGAATACATGTACACATACATTAACAATGACACTTAGGTAGAAGAAATAACGTCAGGAGTTGTTCAGATAGAGCTAAACAAGTTTAGCAATAGAAGAACTACTGGACTTGCTGAGGATCACGTGGTGAGATAATCTGCCAGAGCTTTCGTCGGGCTCCGTTAATAAACGTGTACATTTTGACGGAACGCGCACGGTTACGGTTTCAGAAACGAGTAACTAAGCCGTCTTAGCAGTGGCGGATCAGGTATGTGTTGCCCAACGTCGTTGTGAACTATCTCCAGCAGGACATTGTCTGCTTCTGCTTCTGCTAATATTTGCCTCGGTCAGTCGACAGTGATCATGTCTGATGGTGGTTTACAGTGATCACTGGATTTTGCATTGGAGGATGTCATACACACACACACACACACACACACACACACACACACACACACACACACACACACACACACACACACACACACACACACACACACACACTCACACACACACTTACTCACATACACACACGCACACGCACACGCACACGCACATACACACACACACACACACACACACACGTGTGTATGTATGCTTGTATATAAGTAGGTATGTATGTAGGTATGTATGTAGGTATGTAGGTAGGTGGGTGGGTGGGTGGGTGGGTGGGTGGTTGGGTGGGTGGGTAGGTACGTAGGTGGGTAGGTACGTAGGTGGGTAGGTACGTAGGTAGATAGATAGATAGGTAGACATATATAATCAAATTCACCATCATCATCATTGTGCAGCCGTACTGTTCCATGGTTGGGCGAAGGCCTCGGCATGTTCTAGAACTAATAATCCAGATGGCAGAGTGAAGTCTAAAAACATCATAGGCCCGAATTGCGTATCAGCGCCCCCTACCGACATTATAGGCTCCCATTGAAATATGACAACAAGCAGTTACGAAGAATACCAGATTGGTCGCTACCTTGAAAAATTAAGTTTGTGACAATTAGTAAATGCTCTACGTGACACCATCTCTAGTAGAACAAGTAACACATTGTTTCTTACAAAGTCGTTGACAACACTCTGTTTATACAATTTTCTTGTTCAGGTCGCTACAACTGTAAACACACTGACGCATGTTTGAACGGCGCTACTTGCGTTCAAGGTAGACGATCAGTAGGTGTGTCTTGCACATGCGCTAAAGGTTATTTTGGATTCCGTTGCGAACGTAAGTGCACTAATAATGTTTGCATAGCGATTCCAGTATGACTCGTTTTAACTGGATCGATTTCGGAATGCATTTCGTTTTAGTGTCCGTTACGGCACCCGTGCCTGTTTTATTTATTATATATAACGAATAGCTACAGTTAATCTTTAATGCGAATGTTGTCTCGGCAATAGATACATCATAAACACACCAGACGATTTATTCGTACGTCATAAAAAGCTTAGATGTTATTCTAAAGCAGGAAGGTCACACTTTTACGAATTTCTCCGAGACAGACCGAGAATTTCCCGAAATTCTCCGAGAGATTATGATGCCCAATTATGTGGTCTATTGTCGCTGTATTTACAAATCATATATACCTGATTAAGTGGAATATGTTAACCAAAGTAATAGGTGGTCTTCGAAATTGAACGATTGCCATTGAACCTATGCCGGTCGCATTCACTGCTGCAGTTGATTAGCTATTATAACAATGAAATAAATCGCAATGAAATAAAATTTGCTTTAGTATGTATATTTTATTTTTCGGTAGAATTGGCCGCGCCGTGGTCGTTTATCTTTGAATAATATAAAATATGTGTAAACGAATCAATCTTCTCCGCTTCTGTTCCTAGTGAAGGCTGCCGATTGCGGCTGAAATGTCGATATGATTCGAAATGTATTAGTTATGATGTGGAATACCTAATCTTACTTTAGCGTTGTATTCTTCCAACTCGATGACAATGTATGCAAATTCAATATATGTTACTGCATTTCAGAAAAAGTCAGTTGTCTTCTTATGAAATGCCAAAACGGAGCGACTTGTACGAACACAACGGATGGATTCACATGCAGCTGTCCACACTCACATTATGGCGTACACTGCGAACGTAAGTTGGTTTAGACAGGGAATGGCATTGAGAATTTCCATTATTGAATTCTAGCAAGCAGCTGCACGTGTGTCCGTGTGCTGGCTTGTACGACGCCAGCAACACATCAATGAGCGAAATATCCGCTCACATATCCATCTACACACCATACTATACCCACCCATCCACACACCCAATCAACGACCCAACCACATGAACGGCAATCAGGCCACCCAACCACCGTTTCAACCAATCAACAAAAATATACAGTGTGTGTATATACATATATATATATATATATATATATATATATATATATATATATATATATATATATATATATACATATACATATACACATATATATATATATATATATATATACATATATATATATATATATATATATATATATATACATACATACAGTATATATATATACATACTAATTACGATATGATATAATAAACCTTTCCAATGATATATTATTGCTGTAGTGGTCTTTCATAAAAAGGCGGTTATTTAGCGGTCTAATATTTGTTATCTTCGACAGATTACAAAACTTGTTCCTCCAGTCCATGTTTAAATGGCGGTTCGTGCACTGACGTGACGAATGGTGTGAAGTGCGAATGTCCGAAGGAATATGGCGGCCGATTCTGCGAGCGTACGTATTTTATCGTTGCAATTAGCACCACAAAACAATACTTAATTTTCAACAGTTATTTCAACAGTATTCCATCTTATTATTTATTTTAATCAAAATACAGTTATAATTAATATAATGTTATCATATAGTGATATTATTCTAATTGTGTGTATGTATTTATCTACTGACATGTTTATATTTAAAGACAATGATAATAGTTGATTTTTATTTAGTAATAACGACTGCATATTTCAGCATTGTAATAATTATGATTTTCTATGTGATAATGGTAATAATAATAATACTTTTATTGTTACACACACACACACACACACACACACACACACACACATATATATATATATATATATATAACACATATATATTATAATATATATATATATATATATATATATGTATATATATATATATATATATATATATATATATATATATATATATATATATATATATATATATATATAATGTACATGTAGTTGCAAGTACATTACATGATGTAACAATTTGAAACAAGCAACAGTGCTTATTTTCCTTATTCATGAACTACTAAAATTCGTGAAAAAGGCTAATAATTCGTGAACAAGAAACAAAAACCATCACAATAGTGTAACTAGTTAATTAAGAGTAGTGCTTTACAAGTGTATCACAAAATGAATATAAAAATACATCGATGGACGAGTGTAACTACTAAGTTGTCTTTAAGTAAACGTGTAATACAATTATAGCAAAGTAACATAACATAATAATACATTCAAAGCAGAAACAAGGTACATTACTGGTTATGTAGAAGCAGATATTTCACTTTTTACAGATGTGTAAAGTGGCAGAGTATTGTAGACTGTTATTCAAGATAAGGGTGTTCCACATTTTTGGTCCGACAAAAGCCAAAATAGTTGTCTGCAATTTGTTCTGCATAACGGTATGTTATACGCTAGTTTCTGCCTTGTGCTATATTTATGTGTCATGGTTGACAACATAAATACGTAAAATAAGGTAGGTAATATACCCATATTATCCTTGAACATTAAAATAGAGCACATATATGAGTTTATCTGATACATATTCATTATCTGCAATGAGGTAAATAAAGGCTCTGTGTGGTTAAACAATCCTACATGACTAATTATACGCACTCTTCTCTTTTGCAATATATATATATATATATATATATATATATATATATATATATATATATATATATATATATATATATATATATATATATATATATATATATATATATATATATATATATATATATGTTATCTAGATATATATTCGAGACCCTTCCCCAAATAACATTACAGTAAGTAATATATACGTAGATAAGCATATAATATAGATTTAACAAGTCTTTTTTTCTAATTTATGATGCCAATATTCTTTTATTACAATTATATTTAATTGGCGCACTCCAGTTCAATGTGTTATTTATATGTAGACCCAACAATTTTATCTTGCTTACAGTATCAATTTTTATGTCGTCTATGTAAATGTTATTATCACTCTCTCTTATATTCTTCGTATTACTAAAAGTCATTGTGTGAGTTTTTTGTACACTTATTGATTTTAAGCCACGTGGATAATCTTTTTATCTCAGAGTTCACTGTAATTTCCATTTTGGTATATTGCTACCTTTTATAAAGATACTTGAAGATACTTGTGTCATCAGCAAACATAATTGTAAGCATTGTATCAGTATCAGATAGTCAGATTTTTATACAAATTAGAAAGAGTAGATATCCCAAAATTGAACCTTGTGGAACTCCACATGTTATGTTGCTAAGGGTGGATGTTGTTCCATAATATTTTACTCGTTGTTGCCTATTACTTAAGTAATGATGTATCCACTCAAGTATGTTTCCTCTAATTCCATAATGAAATAATTTTCCCAATAAGATCCTATGATTAACCGTATCAAATGCTTTCGCAAAGTCAAGAAATACACCAATTACATGCTATTTGTTATAAATTGCCTTACTAATAGTATCAATCCGCACTAAAATAGTAATTTTAGTGGAATAATTTTTCCTAAATCCAAATTGGAAATTAGATAGGATATTTTTGTCTGTTATTTCTAGTATACATTAATCTTTCAAATAATTTTTAAAATACAGGCAAGATAGAAATCGGCCTATATTTGCTAATTCATGTCGTATCAACAGCTTTAAAAAAAGGAATTACTTCAGCTATTTTTAGTTGGTCAGGAACATATCCTTATTCAAATGATAAATTTACAATGTAACATATTGGTTCAAGTAAGATGGAAAATGCCTGCTTAAGAACGAAAGGTGTTATTCCATCCCATCAAGAACTATAATTTGTTAAATTATGAATGATTCCTCTTATCTCATCTGGTGTGGCTGGCAATAGAAACATTGCATTTCTATATACTCTTTTAAGATATTGATTTGGGCTCCCTTGTACAGATGGTCTCTCCTCAGCCAACTGTGGACCTATATTCGCAAAATATCCATTACATTTATCAGAGCTCTGTATGTTTATTTTTTGTTAATTTGCCTTCAATTAGTAACTGGTATTTAGTTTAATATTTTTTAGGTAATGTTTCAATTGTAAATTGTTTGGAGGTGGCGCTATATAATAAATAAATAATTCTTATTCTTATTAACGCTATTAACTATGTGTTTCGTTACCCCCGGTATATATCATAATGTAATGAAACAGACATTTAACTCAATTGATGTAGAGTCTGACAGACTTGAAGATTGGAAGATGGGCCGTGCGGAATGGCCATATTCATGTAGCAACATTTTCTGAACGTACCTTTTGCTATGTCAGACCTGTTCTTTGGAAACAGAGAAAAATGAGCTGGACATCTTAGGTGTCGCACAATACAGGCAAAACTGGACACAAACTCGGACCCCCTAAGGAAGGTTGCTAACAAACTGAATGTCATGTGGTATGTACCAGCAGGGGAGACATGCGTCCAGATGAGCTGTCTGGCGTCTAGAGCTGAAAGGGAGAATACTCACTACCTAGTACACAAACAGCACAACAATCATTCACAAAGATATGTGTTAAAACACCGCACATACCAACGATCTATCGCGGCGCTGCAGAACCACTATCGCCCGATCTATTGACCACAACATCTTCCTCCATCCCTCAATTCCTCCTTACGCCCCTCCCTTCGCTCCTTCCTCCGTCCCTCCCTTCCTAATCCGTCCCCTTCCTCCTTCCACCCCTCCCTTCCTACCTTTGTCCCTCCCTCCGTTCCTTACTCAGTCCCCCTTCCTCCATCCGACCCTCCTTTTCTCAATTTGTCCGCCTTTCTCCTTCTCTCCTTCTCCTTCTCCCTTTCTCCCTTCTTGAATACATTGAACAGCAGTTTACACGTTTACGTATCACGGAATGATTAAACAATGTAAAATCGGATAAACCAAAAGACAGATTGAAACGTTTGAAATTAGGATTACTAATACCAGTTTTCTCAAAATCCTTTATTTTGTTTCAGCCTGCGTTGACAAATTCTCAACAACGACAGGCCGCCAGCTGACTGCGTCATCCCCCGCCAGCTCCGTAAAGACGCAGGAAGGGTGCAAGGCTATGTGTGCAGCTGATGTTCTTTGTACCGGGGCTCATTTCAGACTCGATACACAAGCATGCGACTTTACCAGGGAGGCAACAAAGAAAACGATTAACATGGGAGGATATGTGTATTTCGAAATAGACTATAGGTGTCCAGGTATGCGCAACGTCTTCACTGCAGACCCCCGCAGCGCATATAATTAGGGGAGACAGTGAGAGTTTGTGCAATTTTTCACTATCATAGGTCCCCATTTAAATATGACAAAAAGCAGTTACGAAGAACGCCAGATTGGTCGCCACCTTCAAAATAACTCAAATAACGAAATCTAGTCTGGATTAGTTTCATGGCTTAAACGAGTTGGATTAATTCAAACTCATGAGTTTGTGACAATTCTTAAATGCTCTACGTGACACCATCTCTAAATGTACAGATAACACATTGTTTGTTACGAAGTCGTTGACAACACTCTGTTTATGCAATTTTCTTGTTCAGTTCACTACAAATGTATACATACCGACGCATGTTTAAACGGCGCTACATGCGTTCAAGTTCGACAACCTGAAGGAGTGCGGTGCATATGCGCTAAAGGCTATCAGGGATTCCGTTGCGAACGTAAGTGCACCAATAATTTTTGCCTAGCGATTCCAGTATGACTCGTTTCAAAGGATTTAGATAACTGGATCGATTTCGGAATGCATTTCGTTTTAGTGTCCGTTACGGCACCCGTGCCTGTTTTATTTATTATATATAACGAATAGCTACAGTTAATCTTTAATGTGAATGTTGTCTCGGCAATAGATACATCATAAACACACCAGACGATTTATTCGTACGTCATAAAAAGCTTAGATGTTATTCTAAAGCAGGAAGGTCACACTTTTACGAATTTCTCCGAGACAGACCGAGAATTTCCCGAAATTCTCCGAGAGATTATGATGCCCAATTATGTGGTCTATTGTCGCTGTATTTACAAATCATATATACCTGATTAAGTGGAATATGTTAACCAAAGTAATAGGTGGTCTTCGAAATTGAACGATTGCCATTGAACCTATGCCGGTCGCATTCACTGCTGCAGTTGATTAGCTATTATAACAATGAAATAAATCGCAATGAAATAAAATTTGCTTTAGTATGTATATTTTATTTTTCGGTAGAATTGGCCGCGCCGTGGTCGTTCATCTTAAAATAATATAAAATATATGACTCTTTTCCGCTTTTGTTCCTGGTGTAGGCTGCCGATGGCGACTGAAACGTCGATAAAATTCGAATTGTATTAGTTATGATGTAGAATAACTAATCTTACTTAAGCGTAGTATTCTTCCAACTTGATGACACTGTTTACGAATTCAATATTATGTTACTGCATTTCAGAAAAAATCAGTTGCCTTCTTATGAAATGTCTAAACGGAGCGACTTGTACGAACACAACGGATGGATTCACATGCAGCTGTCCACACTCACATTATGGCGTACACTGCGAACGTAAGTTGGTTTAGACAGGGAATGGCATTGAGAATTTCCATGAATGAATTCCAGCAGCATGTCCGTGAGCTCGCTTGTACGACGCTAGCCTCGGTTACCCAAACTCCGTGAGGTGGCAACACCTTTCGGCCCCTTAACCCCGCCTGGGAAACTAATGCTCTGCATTTGTAACCGCCAGGGCTGTCTTACCACAGATTAGGGTAGATACGCTGATTGGCTCTCAGGCCAACTATGAAATAAAATTAAAATAATGATATACTTTTATAAGATAACGATATCCTATGAAAAATATTCAACATTGAGCTTACATTAATACAAAATAAATAACAATTCAAATATACAGTTCTTTATAAAAAAGAATTATGGCAGGATTAACCAGTATCCGCGAGGTGGCAGCATTGCTTAACTCCACACCGACAGTCATCATCATGCTGTCGGTCGCGAAGCGACAAAGACTGCTTCCATCACTTGACTCTTGCTCTCCATTTGTCTCTCTGCTGTGAGAGTGATGTCCAGGAGTCGATCTTTATGTCTCTCAGCTTCAGGTTTCTCTTGATGGTATCTTTGAACCGGAGACGAAGGCGCCCTCTCTTTCTGTGACCAGAAGACAGTTGGGAGTAGAGAACCTGCTTCGGTAGCCTGTCTGATGACATCCTCATGAGGTGTCCAGTCCACCGGAGATTCTTTCTGATCAGAAGATCTTCCATAGATGGCAGCCCTGTCCGTTCGAGTATTTCCTTGTTTGTCACTTTGTCCATCCAGGTTATCCTCATGATCGAACGCAGATGTCGCATCATGAAGGCATGCAACTTTTTCACCTGTCGTCTGTACACTGTCCAGGCCTCGGCTCCGTATAGGAGGGTGGACAGCACAATTGCACGGTATATCTTGCCTTTAACCCGCATGGACACATGGTGGTTGTTCCAGAGTCTCTGGCGTAGTCGGCCGAAAGATGCACTAGCCTTGGCCATCCTCCTCTGTATTTCATCGTCAATGCATCCGTCACTTGATATAGTGCTTCCGAGGTAGGTGAATTCCATAACAGAGTTCAGCTTGTTTCCATCAACCATGATATCCTCCTCTCGGGTTCTTGTAGAGTTGGGTTGGTACAGCACCTCGGTCTTCTTGATGTTAATCTTCAGGCCGAACTTCTTTGACGCATTGGAAAAAGCATCCACTATTTTCTGGATCTCTTCAGCAGAGTGTGCAACCAGTGCACTGTCATCTGCGAATAGCAGCTCTCTCATCAGTATCCATGTAGTCTTGGTCTTCGCTCTGAAGTGTGCGACATTGAATAGGTCAGCGCTCTGTCTGGACTGTATGTAGATGCCATCCCCCATGTCTCGGAAAGCATTGTCGAGCATTGCTGATAGGAAGATGGAAAAGAGCGTGGGTGCCAGTACACAGCCTTGCTTGACCCCATTTGTGACCCTGAACGATTCCGAGACTTCCCCTCCAACATTAACAGTCGCCATCATTCCGGTATGTAGTGCCTCGATCATTGTTGTGAACTTCTCTGGGCAGCCATACTTCTTCAGTAGCTGCCATAGTCCGGTCCTCCCAACTGTATCGAACGCTTTACTGAAGTCGACAAATACCATGTACAGTGGTCGGTCCTGCTCAATGCACTTTTCTTGTAGTTGTCGGAGACAAAATATCATATCCACGGTGCTCCGGTTACCTCTGAAGCCACATTGTGTCTCCGGAACTACCTCTGGTGTTAGGTGGGTAGATAGTCTGTTGAGGAGGATCCTGGCGAAGATCTTGCCTGCTATGGAAAGAAGAGAGATTCCTCTATAGTTCCCACAGTCTGTTCGATCACCTTTCTTGTAGATGGTTATAATGCTTGCATCCTTCCATGCTTGTGGTACAGAACCCATCTCCCAGGCATTGGTGATTAGTTGGTGCAGTCTGCTGAACAGATTGTCTCCTCCATGCTTCCATACTTCTGCAGGAATTCCATCTCCTCCAGGTGCTTTGCCATCTTTCAGGCTGGCGATTGCTCTAGCCATCTCATCCATAGTTGGAATCTCATCAAGG
>OZ024863.1:18793971-18806471 GCA_964017155.1 Oasisia sp. SBJ-2009
GGGAGCGCTTTGAAGGAGCTAGTGTACATGATATGATTTTGGTGACATTTTATCATCATATAATTTCTGATATTTCAAATTTCTTAATGTTAGTTTATTGATAATCTGATAAAACATGTCACAGTGTCCGTTGTTGTATATACCTACAAGTATAATAACTAATCAGGTAATCGTTCTTTATCAGCCATACTATTTTCAATGCATGGTGTATGGTTAGCATGGTTTACTCATCACTCCACCATGTATATGGGCGAAGCTGGAAGAGAAAGCAACATAAAATATGACCATTTTACAATTAAAATTCATTCAATATATTTAAATATATTTTGACATAGCAGGTCCAAATAAATGGGCCAAGAGGCACTGAAGTACGTTGGAATATAAGTGTAGCAAGTTGAGTTGGTAATTACGAATGATACGTTTTTGATTGATCAATCATAGTCATTGCATAGTATCTTCACCGTAATCACTTAATTGGCATTTTATCTGATTATTCATAAGACGACCAGAAACACAGCCAAATTACACGAATGCAGTACACAATATCAATAGTGTATGAATTTTAACTCTACAGTTGTCCAAAAAAGTTATTTGGTATGGGGTAATTTTCTTTTCTTGACTTCGTGTCTGTTTAAAATATGGATGCCTACCAATATTGGTTCATATTCCAACAAACATTTTACTTCAGCATGGGTGTATGAATAACCAGATAGAGATGCATAATAAATGTATACCAACCACGTTTTATAGAGAGGATTTTGAATCTGTTGTGATCAGAAGCCAAATGACACCACCGAAGTAGTTGTTCAATGCAACATTTATTTTGAAATGTTGTGAACACCAAAATACTGTATCAAGCAGACATCACCAGTCATAATGGTGTATATGCAATATTATATGAAGCAAACAACATTATTTTTATAACAGGTATGTCATAATAATTGTATAACTCAATCGTACCCTTGAGAAAGTACATCAGCTATGATGCAATGATTTACCAATATCTTTGGATAAACACATTAAATGATATGTCCCAAAGCCTGGAACAGCAAGGCAAAGTGCTCACCTGTTAACACATTTCACAGATAGCGTTACATGTATTAAGATCCTCCAGCGTAAAAATACGTGTTATTTCGAAAACAGAAGGCAAACACGGACGAAAGCGACTTACCGTGAAAACAGACGCCTCGCAACTGCAAAACTGATTATCAATATCACGTGACTAACAACACCAAACATATAATTATGTTCGTTTTTTACAATTGTGAATAATACAACGTAAAACATTGATTTCTTTTTCACAACACGAATGTATGTCACAATCACATGCAGAACATTTAGAAAAACCATATATTTCTTTTTTAATAAAAAAAACAACTGCAAAATTTACTCATCAAGTATATCACAACATATATATCGCCTGAAAACAGTACAGTTTACAGAGAACAGCCGCATCCAAATATGGTTGAACGCATACTGTAATATGATTAGGCTTAGTCATAATAACGGTTATTTGCCATTTACAGGCCTAAATATAATACAATATCACTATCTCCATTAGTGCGCACTTGAAATTGGACACGAACGGCTCGTGGCCACTAACGACTGCGCTTTTTCGTGCGCAGATGGATGGATGGATGGATGGATGGGTGGGTGGGTGGGTGGGTGGGGGGGTGGGTGGGTGGATGGGTGGATGGATGGATGGATGGATCGATGGATCGATGGATCGATGGATCGATGGATCGATGGATCGATGGATCGATGGATCGATGGATCGATGGATCGATGGATCGATGTATTCCATGGTTGGGCGAAGGCCTCAGCATGCTCTAGAACTAATAAACCAGATGGCGCCATTACGCAACTCGGGCCTCGTGCCGTCAACCGCCAGCTCAAACATTAACTGAAAAGAGAAATACACAATGCGCGCGGGCGTAAAGAGCGCAATTACATCACAGCCCGAGTTACGTATCAGCGCTCCCCAACCGACCCTATAGGTCATATATATATATATATATATATATATATATATATATATATATATATATATATATATATATATATATATATATATATAATATGAAATATGACAAAAACAGTTATTACAAATGACGACAGCTTGGTCGCCACCTTGAAGAATAACTAAAAGAACGAAATTTAGACTGGATTATTTCCATGGCTTCATCGAGTTAGAGTAATTCAAACTCTTGAGTTTGTGACAATTATTAAATGCTCTACGTAACAGTCTGTTTATACAATTTTCTTATTCAGTTCACTACAACTGTACACATACCGAGGCATGTTTGAACGGCGCTACATGCGTTCAAGTTGGACAATCTTCGGGTGTACGATGCATATGCGCTAAAGGCTATCTGGGATTCCGTTGCGAAAGTAAGGGCACCAATACTGTTTGCAATAGATACATTATAAACACACCAGACGACTTCTTCATGTGTCACAATAATTCTCGATGTATTTCTAAAGCAGAAAGGTCACAGTTTTCCGAAGTTCTCCGATATAGACCGATCATTTCCCGAAATTCTCAGAGAGATAATGGGGCCCGATTATGTGGTCTATTGTCGATGTATTTACAAATCATATATACCTGATTAAATGGAATACGTTAACCAAATTAATAAGTGGTCTTCTAAATTGAACGTTTGTCATTGAACATATGCCGGTCGCAGTCATTCCTGCAGTTGATTAGCTAATTACAACAAAACACTCATCTGCATTTCGTATTGTAATTAAATTTGATTTAATTTACATTTAAGTTTTGGTGCTGTTATTTTTCGGTAGAATTAGCCGCGCTGTGGTCTTTCATGGTTGAATAATATAAAATATGTGTTACTATGTCAATCTTCTCCGTTTCTGTTTCTGGTGAAGGCTCCCGATGGCGGCTGAAGCTTCGATATGGTTTGAAATGTATTAGTTATGATGTGGAATAACTAATCTTACTTTAGCGAGGTATTCTTCCAACTCGATGACAATGTTTACGAATTCAATATATGTTACTGCATTTCAGAAAAGAGCAGTTGTCTTCTTATGAAATGCCAAAACGGAGCGACTTGTACGAACACAACGGATGGATTCACATGCAGCTGTCCACACTCACATTATGGCGTACACTGCGAACGTTAGTTGGTTTAGACAGGGAATGGCACTGAGAATGAATTCCAGCAGGCAGCTGCACCAGCAACACATCAATGAGCGAAATATCTGCTCTCGTATCCATGTACCCACCTTACCACACCGACCCACCCACACACCCAACCAACGACCCAACCACATAAACGGCAATGCGCCCACCCACTGTCTCAACCAACCAACCAACCAACCAACCAACCAACCAACCAACCAACCAACCAACCAACCAACCAAACAACCAACCAACCAAACAACCAACCAACCAACACAAATATACAGTGTATATACGTGTGTGAATATATATATATACATATATATATATACACATAAATATATATACGTGTATATATATATACATATATATATATATATATATATATATATATATATATATATATATATATATATATATATTATAAATTCGATATGATATAATGGAAACATTTCCAATGATATACTATTGCTGTAGTGGTCTTTCATACAAATGCGGTGTTTTAACGGTCTAATATTTGTCATCTTCAACAGGTTACAAAAATTGTTCGGCTGCTCCATGTTTAAATGGCGGTGCGTGCACTGACGCGACGAATGGTGTGACGTGCGACTGTCCGATGGAATATGGCGGCCATTTCTGCGAAAGTACGTATTTTATCGTAGCGAGTAGTACAACAAAACAATACTTATCTTTTAGCAGTTATTTCAACACTATTCCAGCTTATTATTTATTTTAATCAATTTATAATTATAATTAATGTACTGTTATCATATAGTGTTATTATTTTAATTGTGTATGTATTCATCTACTTGATTATTTATATTTAAAAACAATAACAATAGTTGATTTTTATATAGTAATAACTACTGCATATTTCAGCATTATAAGTATTTTGATTTTCTATGTGATATTGGTAATGTATCTATTATAGATTATTTAGATCTGGCGGTATATAATAAATACATTATTAGTATCATTATTATCAACGCTATTAATTAATTCCTAATGTCTGACAAAAAATGTGAAGTTAACTTGTCACCGTGTTCGTTTGGTAAATCGGGGAGTATGCAATATTTCAAATGTTCTGCAGATATACCATCTAAACCACAACTCTTGTTGTCTTTCTAATCTTTTATGGCATGGATAATCTCCGAGTGTAACACCTCTACTGTGTTCGCGACGTTGAAGACGTGTTAACATATTGTTGCACCCCACCTGTTCGATATCGTCAGTTCCTCATATGTTGTTGAAAATAGTGAGTGGTTTCCGAATGGGAAAATTCGCGATCGTATGTGCCCGTCGCAGTGGCTATTGCAACTGACTAAATCATTACTAATCACTGTACTACATGTTATGATGCATGTAAACTAACTTAGATAACTACATCTGCTGTATCATGTATGTCTCAGTAGCTAGAGTTTCGGATTCCTGACTAAGACAACCTGCAATTTCGTTCACTCTACATTGCTCCAGTTCACTAAACTGTATGAATAATTACCTGGTCATAGACAGTTGTGTTCATTTGTGTACGAATAGTTTTCGTCCACTAATCGCAGCGAGGCTAGATTTTATACATACTTTGCTATTTTGCAGGAAAGGTCAGTTGCCTTGATATGCGTTGCAAGAACGGAGCGACTTGTACGAATACATCGCATGGATACCAATGCTCTTGTCCAATAGCTTATACTGGTGACAACTGCGATCGTAAGTGATATTTTGATGTAGACACCCTTTTAACCGTGTTCGATTGGTGATCGCGGAGTGACGTCTGTCCACATAGCGACGATGTGATTTGTCACCCCGGTATATGTAATACTGTAACGAAACAGACATTCAACTCAACTGACGTAGAGGCTGGCAGACATGACAATTGGATGGACCGTGCGGAATGGCCATATTCATGTAGCAACATTTTCTGAACGTACCTATTCTTTGGAAACAGATAGAGATGAGGTGGACATCTTAGGTGTCGCACAATACAGGCAAAGCTGGACACAAACTGGGATCCCTAAGAGGACGGTTGCTAACAAACTGAATGTCACGTGGTACGCCCGGATGAGCTGTTTGGCGTCTACAGCGGAAAGGGAGAATATGATGTGGAACTACTCAGTACACTACAGCACTACAAACATTCACAGAAATATGTGTTAAAACATCGCACATAACTACGATCTATCGCGGTACTGCAAAACCTCTATTGCCAGATCTGTTGACCTGTTATGTAGTACTTACGTTGGTGACGTTGAAGACGTGTTGACATATTATTGGATCCCACCTGGCCGGTATCGTCAGTTCGTCATGTGTTGTCGAATATAGTAAGTGGTTTCCGAATGGGAAAATTCGCGATCGTATGTGGCTATTGCAACTGACCAAAGCGTTATTTATTACTTTACACGCATTTTACAATGTATGTAGACTTGCTTATATAACTACATCTGCTGTATGTGTCAGAAGCTAGAGCTTCGGATTTTCAGCTAGGAGAACCTGCAATTTCGTTCTCGCTACATTGCTCCAGTTCACTAAACTGTACGAATAATTACCTGGTCATAGACAGTAGTGGACATTTGTGTACGAATAGTTTTCGCCCATTAATTGCAGCGAGGCTGTATACTTCCCACAGATGTCTAGATAATGTTCATGGAATGAATAGGTCTGCCAGGTAGTACAGTGTAAAACGCCTTGATCAGTCATGAGGGACGGTTGCATCGCTATGTAGGAACTTACCTTTACACTGTGCTTTCTTGCTAACGTCTAATTTTATATGTGCTTTGCTCTATTGCAGGAAAGTTCAGTTGCCTTGATATGCGTTGCAAGAACGCAGCGACTTGTACGAATACATCGCATGGATACCAATGCTCATGTTCAATAGCTTATACTGGTGACAACTGCGAACGTAAGTGATTGTTTTGAAGTTGACACACTTTTAAAGTATTATCAAAAAATAATATTTATTAATTCCAATCACTCAAATATCAGCATGTGCAAGGTAAAGCACTGCATTCGCTTGCTTGCGTGCGTAACTGAAACAAGTTAGGACGCAGTAATAACTACCCGTTCACACCATGCACGTACACTTACGAACGCACGCAAGCAAGCACATGCTAACTGTGCTAACAGTTAATAAAAGTAGATCAAGTTGTGTATTTCATTTCGTTTATTTGTCGACCTGCCGTTCGTTCGTTCGTTCGTTCGTTCGTTCGTTCGTTCGTCCGTCCGTTCGTCCGTCCGTCCGTCCGTCCGTCCGTCCGTCCGTCCGTCCGTCCGTCCGTCCGTCCGTCCGTCCGTCCGTCCGTCCGTCCGTCCGTCCGTCCGTCCGTCCGTCCGTCCGTTCGTTCGTTCGTTCGTTCGGTCGTTCGTTCGTTCGGTCGGTCGGTCGTTCGTTCGTTCGCGTTCGGTCGTTCGGTCGCTCGCTCGCACCCGCCCGCCCGCCCGCCCGCCCGCCCGCCCGCCCGCCCGCCCGCCCGCCCGATTGACCCACTGTGTGGCCACATTTGAAATATAGTTTAATTTTTCCGTTATATGTTTTACTCAAGTTAACATTATTATTATGTGCTTTGTTGTTTTTATTGGCGTTACTGTTTTGTTGTGTGTGTAATGCTTATTAAATAATAACTCACTGTATTAACGTATTGGTATTTCTTTATCCGCGACAGGACTCAAAAGATGTACCGACAGTCCATGTAAAAATGGCGGCTCGTGCACTGACAAGGAGTCTGGTGTGACGTGCGACTGTGCGAAGAACTTCATAGGCAAATTTTGCGAAAGTAGGTATACATGTATAGTAATTTTATATACAAGTAGCTCCACAACATACACTACGTGTAATGTTCCTCGACATGTGACACGAGTATTTTGGATAAGTTTAATAATTGTGTTCGATTCGTTTGTATTTTGTTGACTTAGCGAGATAATACTAATAAAATTATAATAGTAATAAAAAATAAATGAAATGTGTAATTAAGTCGTATATTGTGTAACCGCACAAAGAGGCAGTATAGTTTGGGCAATTATGTTATTACAGTCTGTATTTGTGCTAGCCAGTATGAATATGCCTGTACGTGTAAACGTGTAACGATAATAAAAACAATAATACATTGACAAGCCGTATACAGATTGTCAACTGATGGATAGATACGCCAAGTAGGTATGGTGAATACGCAACGTTATAAAAGTAATTTTTTTAACACGACGGTATTATGTAACAGTATCACCTGATCTAATAATATAAGTACATATGTTCTAAAGAGAAGCCTTATTTTTATATATGTCAGGAACATACATGAAAGTGCCTACTATCTAATGGCACAATCCTTAAACGAATACATGATATCGAATAAGAAGCAATCGCAAGAAGTAAGCAGTGGCCCAGAGTGAACAACATACGGAGACCGAGTCACGACCATTGGTATGTAATTATGAACACATTGTAATTGTGGGACTTCCTTAAGCGCAATATTCTAGACACAGGAGCTACAATAATCAAACTTAGAAATGATCAGCGCAATTATGTTTAGCAATAAAAAGAAGTCCGTGTTACCAGGAGGCACGACATGTGCTGACATTACGTGTGAAAACGGCGGCTCATGTGTCGAAGTGACCGGAGGGGGCGTCAAATGTACATGTACGTCTGGCTTCACTGGAACACACTGTGAAACACGTACGCTCAAAAGTAAGTTAATTGTGGTAATTGTAATGGATAACTCATCTGACTGTTTTTCCATATCAATGGGTTAAATTGGTGATGTTTAGAATGCGACAACTTGTCTGAAACACACATCCATCCTATATGTGTATGTGTGCGTGCGTGCGTGCATGGGTGTGTGTTTGAAATATGGCATATTATATTAATATATCGTAGAACATCACTTGCCCGATGTACTGCTGTGTGTTGTACGTAGGTTGATGACGTTGGTGTTTATTCAGTTCAGCATATTTGATCCAACGTCTAAGCAGTTTTTTTCAAATTGTATAATTCGCCATTGCAAATGCACTTGTCAGTTGTATTTGCAAATGAATAACTGTTGACGTTCATAGGATATGTAAACTTGATTAGCTGTTTATAACTGCTATATGATATGTTTGTGTTTTGGCATCATTAGTAGTACTATAGTTTCTCATAATGCAATATAATCTTAACCATGCCGTGCAGGCAGGAAAGATGGAAAAATGACTTGCCTAGATAATCTTTGCAAAAACGGAGCGACTTGCACCAATACGACTCATGGATACCACTGCGCCTGTCCAAAAGCTCATGTTGGGAAACACTGCGAACGCAAGTGATTGTTTTGTCGGGAATCTCGATTATCAAACATCACTAATTAATTCCAATCAGTCAAACGTTACGCACGTGCACGTGCACACTCATGTACACGCACGCACGCAGTCACTTGTACCCATTCCTAACCAACGAGCAAACTGTCTGTTTAATAACTTACACTCACGAAAGCACGTAAGCACACACTGCTAGTGTTATCAATTGACGAAATCACGAATACATATAAAACACAAAGCGAAATAAAAAAAACCAGTATATTTATATATACACTTTTATATATATATGACGCGGCATGCCCAAACCAGGCTTTTGTCGGCAAGTTGACAATTCCATATTATTATTGATTCAATTAGAGGAGATGATGTGCTTTAAAATGATACCAAGATGAATCTTGTGTATGGGCGAAGTTGTTCCATTTCAAGTGCATAAGTTTGTGGAATGTCACTTCCGAGAAAATGAGTTTTTAAAGTGATCGGTCGTAAAAAGTGATATCGTGGAACATTACCATAGCAACCACATCTTTATAATGCTCCAATCGTCCTGAAATTTTGCATAGACCTTTTTTTGTATATACTCGTAATATGTGAAAGTATAATTATGAAATATTAAATATTAAGCCTGCGACATTTCACCGCGCGCGCCGGGGGTTTGCGCCGTAGGCGAATGTAGCAGCGATCGGGCGGCCTAAAATGGCCTATCCGATGTTGAAAGAAAATAATAAAAATAAAAGTTCTCGACGGATTTGATTCATTTTTATGTTATTTAGCAGCTAAAATACATTTGTCTCGCAGGAAGTAGGAAATTTATCCGTTCAGTAATTATTTGGGTACAAGATGGTTCGCTAAATTAGCCTAAAAACGGCTTTGTTTTAGACTAATTAGCTGTGAAATTAATGAGGGGCTTGCATTAAAATGCTCATTATTACCCCTTTCAACATTATTTCATGGTACCTATTATTTAAATATTGAAAGATTGATGATTTTTCTGATTGATTCCGCCAAGATCCCACTTTCGACATTTTGAGGGTATGCTGACTAATTACGCCCTGGCGCCGATCGAGGATCTGCGACAAGCGCATGGTTTTGGCGTGCCGCGTCATATATATATATATATATATGTATATATATATATATATATATATATATATATATATATATATATATATATATATATATATATACTACTAAGAAATTATGGACACCCTCCAAACTAAGCCAGTGTGACCTGAGTAGGGACTGAGGTGGCTACTAGTGGAACTAATTTCATAACCTCGTATTGTTGTTTCAGAAAACGGGGGTTGTGCTAGGGTGACATTAATTACGAGAGGGTTTTGTCACTGAGGTGACCATAAATCAATACTGTGTATGTATGTATGTATGTATGTATGTATGTATGTATGTATGTATGTATGTATGTATGTATGTATGTATGTATGTATGTATGTATGTATGTATGTATGTATGTATGTATGTATGTATGTATGTATGTATGTATGTATGTATGTATGTATGTATGTATGTATGTATGTATGTATGTATGTATGTATGTATGTATGTATGTATGTATGTATGTATGTATGTATGTATGTATGTATGTATGTATGTATGTATGTATGTATGTATGTATGTATGTATGTATGTATGTATGTATGTATGTATGTATGTATGTATGTATGTATGTATGTATGTATGTATGTATGTATGTATGTATGTATGTATGTATGTATGTATGTATGTATGTATGTATGTATGTATGTATGTATGTATGTATGTATGTATGTATGTATGTATGTATGTATGTATGTATGTATGTATGTATGTATGTATGTATGTATGTATGTATGTATGTATGTATGTATGTATGTATGTATGTATGTATGTATGTATGTATGTATGTATGTATGTATGTATGTATGTATGTATGTATGTATGTATGTATGTATGTATGTATGTATGTATGTATGTATGTATGTATGTATGTATGTATGTATGTATGTATGTATGTATGTATGTATGTATGTATGTATGTATGTATGTATGTATGTATGTATGTATGTATGTATGTATGTATGTATGTATGTATGTATGTATGTATGTATGTATGTATGTATGTATGTATGTATGTATGTATGTATGTATGTATGTATGTATGTATGTATGTATGTATGTATGTATGTATGTATGTATGTATGTATGTATGTATGTATGTATGTATGTATGTATGTATGTATGTATGTATGTATGTATGTATGTATGTATGTATGTATGTATGTATGTATGTATGTATGTATGTATGTATGTATGTATGTATGTATGTATGTATGTATGTATGTATGTATGTATGTATGTATGTATGTATGTATGTATGTATGTATGTATGTATGTATGTATGTATGTATGTATGTATGTATGTATGTATGTATGTATGTATGTATGTATGTATGTATGTATGTATGTATGTATGTATGTATGTATGTATGTATGTATGTATGTATGTATGTATGTATGTATGTATGTATATATATATAATGTGTGTGTATGCTTCCTTTAAAATCCAATGTTATACAATTTAGTATTAATGATATTTTTAGTGTGCGATTAGGGTGCAGCTGAAAATATATATATATATATATATATATATATATATATATATATATATATATATATAATTGCCAAAATAAACGTGGTGTATAATTTGTATTGCTTTATTTTAAATATATACAGTTTTATTCATGGGTTTAATTAAATTATGATTGTTCTTTATCTGTTATACTGTTATCGTGACGCTATTTATTTATTTATTGGCGACAGGACTCAACGATTGTTCGGCCAACCCGTGTGAAAATGGCGCCTCGTGCTCTGACACGGCGACTGGTATGAAGTGCAAATGTGCGAAGGGCTTTGAAGGCAAATTCTGTGAAAGTACGTATACAGCAGTACCATGTGGTTCCAAAATTTACATTACTTATCATATTCCTCGACAACATGAAAATGTGACAAAAATGTTTGAGGTAAGTTTATTTACCGGATTCGATCGGCCGGCGTTTATTTAAAACGTGGCTATGTTTCGTGATCTCTGCTAGAGAGATAACCCAGTTGACTCAATGAAGAACTAGGTGTAGGAGGTATTTGTCTGACTCGATGTGATGATCTGTCGGGTAGTATGCTCTAGGTATGCATGTGTTGCAGTACCTCAGGTATTGCAATATCTCAGGGAGTTTGACGCCCCTGTCATGCCGAGTTGTAAACCACTGCCTTGTGGTACAGGTTCTTGACAGGCTAAGGGAGCTGAATAACTGATTGATACAACAACAGCCTGCCCCTCCCCCTACGTAATGTGAAACGTAATATTTCTTTCCTTCGTTCTTCGCTGTCCAACGGCTTCCTTGTGTATTACAAGTTGCTTCTTCACAATGCAGTCATCCCCATTTCTCTATAAAAACCGGCATATTTATTTATTAGCTCGGTGTCAAGACACCATACTCATAGAAAACATTGCAGTAGTTTTTTTCCAATCGTTACCTTTTTCATACTTCTTAGTGTTTAGATGAACTTGTAGCAGGATGGCCACTGGCCATCCACTTGGGCTTTTCAGAATCCAATGTCACTACCACACTTCACTATATGTAAATTGCGTTATACTTTCTGTATTAATTGCAGTAGAATGACGATGTCAACATACATAGGTATGTTTCTGAAAGCGACGGACATAATTACAAGTTGTGTTAACGTTTTGCAGACATCTTTATGATGTACATACAAGATGCCCCCAAAATTAACCATAACACAAAGACCTAATTGTAAAAACCCATACAATCTTTTGCGAATACACTGGAATGAAGTGATATTATATATGTATATAGTAGGTTGAATCGCTCTCTTGATATATAGGCCGAGTCACCGGACTAAAATTTAGAAGACGTATTTCGAAAATACTATTCTCCCACTAATAAGATTAAAAGATTCCGACTGCTTTCATACTAAAAAAATTGTAAGATGAAATTATGCTAGGTTCGAATTGTGCAATGAATGCTTGCGCCACTGAAGCGCAGTGGCACAGTGACGAGAACATCGGATTCTCATTCGA
>OZ024863.1:18811471-18823971 GCA_964017155.1 Oasisia sp. SBJ-2009
TGTCTGGAACCCATACACCTTTACACATATAAACCAAATAGAAATGATTCAACGCCGTGTAGTTCGATATATCTTAGCTCGCCATTACACCACATCAAAGTGTAACCGATATGCTTCAGACATTAGGATGGAGATCCCTATCCGACCGAAGAAATGACGCCAAACTATGCATGATATATAAAAGAACAAATTACCTAGAGGGCATACCAGCAGACTTGTCTTTTTCCTGTAATCACAGTTACTAGAAAACAGCAATCCTTGCCTTACCTTATCCCTCATTCCAGATCTAATTGCCACTTGTGTTCTATTTTCCCAAGTACCATTCGACTTGGAAATTTCCATCTATCAACACTTTATAAATCGAAACAATCTGGATGCAGTTAAGAACAATATCTAGACTTTGTGCATTATTCCACTAGTTAGACATAACGGGAACTTTTGCACGTATTACTGTTATGACATAATTTTATTGCACCCTAAAAATATAAATATATTTCTATTTGTTCCTGGTCGCCCGCCTGTTCCTGTATCTGTATAACTAAACAGCAAAATGTCGTATGGACACATCACGCCACTGCGCATGGTGGGTCGTCTGACTTAGTTGCTGGAAGTAGCATAGTAGGCACAAGCTAGGTGATATCCGGAAGAAGAAAGAACACCCACAACACACACTTTTAAAATCGGATAACGGCGGTACAACATTTGATGACGGCAATCCCACGATGCTTTGCGCCGGAAGGGCTTCCCCATAAAATTACGCAACAAGCGTCATGAAACGAGTGACGTCTTTGGCTTAGCCGGTTGGACGTCATTCGAATTCGTGCATCATGTATTCGCACATTGGGACAGCAGTAACCCTGTTTTTTCTATCTAGTGAGTATTTGAATATGTATTTGTAATGAACGCTTGTATTTGCGTTTAGTATTAAGGTGCCGCCAATTGAACACGCACGCCAGTAGACGCTTGAGCCTTGAATGAGCACTAGTAAATAATTACGACTATATTTTATTTACGTGACTTACTCGCTAGATAAATGACTAGTATATTGTTACAAAAATGCGCAAACCAAATACATTTTGGCATGTACACAAACATTCTGATTGACAAAAATGCAAAATGAGGTTTGTCAATATGTCTTTTGAACAATTATTTATACTGTACTCAGTGGTCCCCGTGGCATGTTTAAAAACAACATCGTCATCGACAAAAAGGCTAAGTCTGATAATCAGAAGGACGGAAAATCTACAATACATAATGACATGCTACTGTTTCTTGTTCTAGTTGTTTCCTACACAGGCCACTGCCATGCCATGCTTTGGCATTGCTGGCACTGACACTGTGACTGGCACTGCCACTGGGGTGGGGAGCGAATGCGAACGACGTACAAATGTCTTAGGGTTAGCGCCATTTTGAGTGAAAATGGCGTCAACTGTTACGATGTTTTCATAAGTGGTATTCTCGAGAAGATGCGATAAGAATATTCGCAAATATTTCGTATATTTAATCGTTTTTCGTAAAGGACAAGATACAGATGCTGTGTCTTGCCCTAATCCTAACCGGCTATATGACAAGACGTACATCTGACTAACACTTCACGGCACGTAATCCAATAGTATGAATCCGTCATCATACCCTATTATAAGAGTAGATGACGGATTCATTATGACGGTGAATATGATGACGGATTCATATTCTATTATATTATATAAATTACTATTTATGCCATACTATTTAAAATCAAGATTCTGTGAAGTCAACGAGTGAAGTCACGCGACTGCCCCTAGTTCTGACAGTGAATGATGGTAATATCCAACTCAATATTGGTAAGTGTGGGTTTATGTGATTGATACATATCAAACTAATCATAGGTCTGTATTTGCGGCAGTGATACTTTGATTAACAAAAGAGGAATGATATGCATTGTCGACGAGTCACTGTAGGTAAAGGCTAAACTAAGTCTAAGCAGGCTGTGCGATGGGCCGATGCCCAATGGCGAAGCCGATGATACAAAATAGCTTTTCGTTGTGGCTTGGCTGGAGCACGTTTGTTCAGTATGACATGTATGAATTCGTGTAACACAGATTCCGTCATTTGCTTGGTAAACATATCGTTATAATTAGATTGGCTGTTTGCATGCAGAACTTGCAAAAATAGAGAGGCTGAATCACAATATCGAATCGATGCCTAGGGCTAGACAAAACGCCGTGCTGCTGATTATTTGCCTTTAAGAACAGACCAACATGAAGCTAAATTGCATAGGTTTTCATAAATGACTTCTGTGGGAACGTGCATTAGAGACTTGGCACATGTATATAATTATTTTACGACACAATTTGGTAATCATCTTCATCATTGTGCAGCCATAGTGTCCCGTGGTTTGGCGAAGGCCTCAGCATGCTGGTTCCACATCTACCTATCTTTCTCTAGCCTCTGCCAGATGATACCCTTCCAGTAGTCGTGTAGTTCGTCTCTCCACTCTATCGCTGGTCTTCTTCTTTTCGTATGGTTTCCAAGTGGTGATACGCAATGTCCATCAGTTATCTCGTATTTTGCTGATGTGCCTTGCCCAGATCCACTTCCGTATTCTGACTTATTCAATCACGTATATAGACTGTGTCTTTTCTCTTACCCAGATGTTTGTTTTCTGTCCCTGTATGTGATGTTTACCATACTCCTTTCCATGTTTGTTTATGCGGCTGCTAGCTTGTTCTTTGCATAGCTGGAGAGTGTCCCTGTTTCAGCCCGTATGGCATTGGTGGAAGTATGCATGAGTTGTAGACTTGTCTCTTCAAGCATGTTCCAGTGTTACCCTTGAAAATATCGCGCGATTCTTCTCTGAATCTCCTTGTCTAGGTTTTTGTCTCTGGAGCTGTAACTCTGTCCAATGTAGATTTTCTCAATCTTAGTGTTGTTGACATATATTGTATTGTCGTTTTCCATCATCACCTTTGTCTTCGACATGTTCATTTTCACTCCTGTAGCATTTATTGTAGTTCATGGTGTATATTAGCGTATATATGCGTATGTCGTCGGCGAAGGCAAGATGACTAAGATATTCGCCGTTCATATTCAAGCCTCTGGTTTCCCAAGTAAGTCGCCGGAATAAGCTTTCGAGTGCTGCCGTAAACAGCTTGGGCGATGTGGAATCTCCCTGTCGTACTCTCCTCCTGGTGTTGATCTTGTTGCTTTATTTGTGTCGGTGGACCGTCGTCGAGCTGTTGCTGAAGATGTCCTTCAATAGTTCGATGTGCACATCTTCTATCCCCTGTTCTTGAAGCGATGTCAGTACTGCTTGTGTGTGCACTGAGTAGAAGGTTTTTTCGTAGTCGACGAATACGATGCAGAGAGCGATATTGTATTCTCTGCAATACTCATTCAGTTGGTTTTCGACGTGGGTGTGGTCTGTCGTTGAGCATCTGCTTTTGAATCTAGCCTGCTCTTGGGGCTGATTTTCGTAGAGTGTCTTCTCTTTTAGTACTTTCGTGAGTCTTGTATAAACGTTTGATAGTATACATATAGGTGTGCAATTCTTGAGACCTTTCCTTTTAACGAATATTATTATCTTAGAGTTGTTTTACGTTGTAGGTGTTCGTCTTGCTGATAAACATTTAGTGTACAACTTAGCAATTGTTTTCGAGATGGTATCATCTCCTGCTTTCAGTGTCTCGATGTTTCTGTGATCGTTGCCTGTCACTCGCTCTCCCATTCTTCCCTCGTAGTGCTGCTTCTACCTCCGTGATGTTATCTCTGTACTTCTTCTTGGTCAGCGTATACTATGGTACTCTGTTCACTGTTGTATAGCTCGGTGGTTTGTTGCTCGGATTCCTCTATTCGTTCTGTGATCTTATCTTGATCATGGATTTGTTAATAGCTTTGCTAAACAACAAAAACCGTTGGACGTGCTCAAAAGTGTGGCCACACCAGTATGTATAATTTTACTTGTAGTATACCAATTAAATGTAACCACAACAGCAGCTCTTGTCGGAACTACAAACAGCTATTTTCAGAGCTACCCATACATTTGTGGACATAATTGTATGTTCTTTCATTGTATGTATCCATTTTTATATGATGTTGGTTTTGAAGGCAAATAATTTAATAATAATAATATAATAATAATAATCACTTCTTTAGCGCCAATATCCTCGAAGATCAAGCTCAGTGGCGCGACAAAACCAAGGGATTAAGCAAACTCGTAATCGAAAACAATGCGTGAGTCGTCAATGGATGGATGAAGAAGCTAGGAGGCTATGGAGGATAGGCAGCATTAAAGAGATAAGTTTTTAGGCGTCGGCGGAATGAAACTATATTACCTTCTGATTTAACACTGGCAGGAAGCGAATTCCACACCGGGTAACTGGTCGCGTCGGCAGCGGTACCACGTCGGCGGTGAACTCCTTGGACTCGTCGGCAAAACATTTTGGACTCGTCGGCGGCGTTTTGGTAGCCTCGGCGGCACATTTAATTATGACAATTTATGACCTTTAAAACGGCTAAAATATTAACATTGACGTTAGTATTTGCATTTAGATTGGTCTTAGTAGGAGTTTCCCATTCCACAACCTTTGGTCTTGTTTCCTTTTACGAAAATGTATATCATTATATTTTGATTGTACGTCTTCAGTTGTATAACATTGAATATGTTGCTACATTTGCCAATACACGTATATGTGTATACACACACACACGCACGCACACACACACACACACACACACACACACACACACACACACACACACACACACACACACACAGACACACACATACACACACAGACTTACACAAGCATCCATGTACCATTTTTACTTCATCTTATAGTGTATTTGAGCTTCATGTCTCTTACCACGCTTGGTTTACTTTGTTTGACACGTAACACGTCAATGTTGTGCTCGTTAATGCAACTGGTTATGCGTTTGTAACTCTGCACCTGTGCCACACCTGTTATAAGCGTCACATGCTGCGCACCGCCCAGTTAGATACGTAATATTACCGCAGTCCTGTTGAGGGAGTGTGCCTTTTTTTGCCTTTCGAAATAAAAAGACGTCCACAATATCTTCTGAACTTCACACAATGAACGACGTGAATGACACTACATCTAATATCATGTGTATTGCATTACTTATTAATCTCATTGCTTGTGTGGTTTACTTACAACTTGCAACATTTGTCACCTGCGCTATTGTTTTGTCTTGCTGCAGACAAGATCTAGTTTCGCAATCTGACAAATTGGTTAGTTACACGTATACACGAACGTAATGGACCATTGTTTCTACTTTGGCTCAAGATATTCACCCATTATCGGTGTTATTATTATATACATGGGTAGGTGTGTGCGTACCTACATACATGCATACGTACACACGTAGGCACGAACGTACGTATACACGATCACATGTACACAAGACCGCATGTACGCACAAACACACGAACTCACGTACATACGCACACACACGCACGCACGCACAAACACACATCCACACATATACACACATTCACACATGCACACGTGAACACATGCACACATGCACAATATATATATATATATATATATATATATATATATATATATAAATTAAGCTGACGAAAAGACTGTAATCTTTGCCAAAGATAACTGTATTAGTCAGCAATCAACTTCCAATATTAATTCTAAAAACAATGGTAGGTCAGTGTCGATACCAAGCGTCATACAAAAACATTACAAATGAGGACATGACTCATTTGAACGAAACCGATCTCCGATTAAACGGTGAGCAGGAAACGTTACGTGATCGCCAGGCGAACACACAGCATCGCATTGATTAGAAACATGAACTAGCAGTTGTTTTTTACGTCATTATTGGTGACGTATGCAGGTATTGCAATGCAGGTATTGCAATACCTCAGGGAGTTTGACGCCCCTGCCATGCAGAGTTGTAAACCACTGCCTTGTGGTACAGGTTCTTGTCAAAACCGAAGGCTAAGGGAGCAAACCCTAACCAGAATACCATGTCACTGTGGCAGCATCAAGGGCGGTTGATGTATGGAATTCCCAACATCTGTCGGCCAGCCACTGCAGGGACAAATAGTTTGCGCCTGTCTTGACATGTTCTTGCCGGTGTGAGACCTCTATTTGTTCCCCGAGAGAGTGTCGCTAGTAACTTGCAAAAGCCAGCGGCACTTCAACAATTTTTGCTAACAGCTTCCATGAAATGTACAACTGCACGAAACATGATACCGGATCGGCCGTCGCCCGGGTTACCAAGGACCGCGCTGCTCGACCTCATCTTCCATCGACAGTGAAAAATCAGCTAGGAAGAAGAAGACAAAGAAGACAACTACTGACAATTGGACAATGGAACGTGAGGACTCTCCTCGACCGAGAAGGAGCTAACCGACCAGAAAGACGCACGGCACTAGTAGCAATGGAACTTGCCAAATACAACATCGACATCGCCGCCCTATGTGAAACAAGGTTCTCAGAGTCTGGTAGTCTCAACGACTTGGAATACTCTTTCTTCTGGAGTGGCAAACCCGAAGGAGAAAGAAGGGAGGCCGGAGTGGGCTTTGCTATCAAAAAGGATATCGTCACAAAGCTGACAGAAATGCCACGGCCAGTAAGTGACAGAATCATGACGATGAGACTACCTCTGAGTAAGGACAACCTTGCAACAATTATCAGCGTGTATGCTCCGACAATAACAAACCCAGACGAAAACAAGGAGGCCTTCTACAACCAGCTGGCAAGTGTGCTCAGTGGCATCCCCTGTACATATAAGCTACTGCTGATAGGAGATTTTAATGCGAGGATAGGAAGAGACAATGACAAGTGGCCCTTGGTCATGGGCAAACATGGGATTGGGAAATGCAACTCCAATGGCGAGCTTCTACTGGTTCTGTGCTCTGAGTTCGAACTGATAGTGACGAACACCATGTTCAAGCAGAAGGATGAACGCAAGACCACCTGGATGCATCCTCGTTCCAGACACTGGCATATGATCGACTTCATCATCACGAGGTGTCGGGATAAGATGGACATCCACAGTACCCGAGCCATGCGTGGAACAAACTGTTGGACCGATCACCAGATGCTGAGGTCAAAAGTGGCTTTCAGAATACGACAAAAGCACAGCAGGCAAGGAACAAGTCAGCCGACCAAGCTCAACACAGCAAAACTAAGTACCACCAGCCATAGGGAGAGTTTTGAGCAGGAGATGGACAGTGCTCTCGCCCAATGGGACGAGAAGGAAAACTCAACACCAGACGAGGAATGGGAAGCTCTGCAGCAGGTCGTGTACAACACAGCCAAGACATATCTTGGCAAGCCAGACAGAAAACACCAGGACTGGTTCGACCCCAACGATCAGGAGCTACAAACTCTTATGAGCAGAAGAGACCAAGCCCACCAGAGAGTGTTGCAAACCAGGAGCACTAGATCCACCACTGCAGCATATAAAGACGCCTGCAGACTGCTACAAAAACACACCCGTGCACTGAAGTCAGACTGGTGGGAAAGGAAAGCAGTGGAGCGGCAGAGAGCTGCTGACAGTAATAACATGAAGGGCTTCTACAATGGACTGAAGGAAGTGTGGGGACCCAAAAAGAAGGGACCTGTTCAACAGAAATCAGCAGATGGAATGGAGACCTTCTCTGACAGCAAGAGAGTTGTGGCAAGATGGAGTGAACACTTCCAGAAGCTACTCAACGTCCCTGGAGATATAGATCACGAAGCTTTGGACAACATCCCGCAGCGCATTATCAAGACAAGCCTAGATGAGATTCCAACTATGGATGAGATGGCTAAAGCAATCGCCGGCCTGAAAGATGGCAAAGCACCTGGAGGAGATGGAATTCCTGCAGAAGTATGGAAGCACGGAGGAGACAATCTGTTCAGCAGACTGCACCAACTAATCACCAATGCCTGGGAGGTGGGTTCTGTACCACAAGCATGGAAGGATGCCAGCATTGTAACCATCTACAAGAAAGGTGATCGAACAGACTGTGGGAACTACAGAGGAATCTCTCTTCTTTCCATAGCAGGCAAGATCTTCGCCAGGATCCTACTCAACAGACTATCTACCCACATAACACCAGAGGTAGTTCTCAATGTGGCTTCAGAGGTAACCGGAGCACCGTGGATATGATATTTTGTCTCCGACAACTACAAGAAAAGTGCATTGAGCAGGACCGACCACTGTACATGGTATTTGTCGACTTCAGTAAGGCGTTCGATACAGTTGGGAGAACCGGGCTATGGCAGCTACTGAGGAAGTATGGATGCCCAGAGAAGTTCACAACAATGATCGAGGCACTACATACCGGAATGATGGCAAATGTTAGTGTTGGAGGGGAAGTCTCGGAATCATTCAGTGTCACAAATGGGGTCAAGCAAGGATGTGTACTGGCCCCCACGCTGTTCTCCATCTTCCTATCAGCAATGCTCGATGATGCTTTCCGAGACATGGGGGATGGTGTCTACATACAGTCCAGACAGAGCGCTGACCTATTCAACGTCGCACACTTCAGAGCGAAGACCAAGACTACTCGGATACTGATGAGAGAGCTGCTATTCGCAGATGACAGTGCACTGGTTGCACACTCTGCTGAAGAGATGCAGAATATAGTGGATGCTTTCTCCAATGCGTCAAAGAAGTTTGGCCTGAAGATTAACATCAAGAAGACCGAGGTGCTGTACCAACCCAACTCTACAAGAACCCGAGAGGAGGATATCATGGTTGATGGAAACAAGTTGAACTCTGTTCTGGAATTCACCTACCTCGGAAGCACTATATCAAGTGATGGATGCATTGACGATGAAATACAGAGGAGGATGGCCAAGGCTAGTGCATCTTTCGGCCGACTACGCCAGAGACTCTGGAACAACCACCATGTGTCCATGCGGGTTAAAGGCAAGATATACCGTGCAATCGTGCTGTCCACCCTCCTATACGGAGCCGAGGCATGGACAGTGTACAGACGACAGGTGAAAAAGCTGCATGCCTTCATGATGCGACATCTGCGATCGATCATGAGGATAACCTGGTTGGACAAAGTGACAAACAAGGAAATACTCGAACGGACAGGGCTACCATCTATGGAAGATCTTCTGATCAGAAAGAATCTCCGGTGGACTGGACACCTCATGGGGATGTCACCAAACAGGCTACCAAAGCAGGTTCTCTACTCCCAACTGTCTTCTGGTCAGAGAAAGAGAGGACGCCCTCGTCTCCGGTTCAAGGATACCATCAAGAGAAACCTGAAGCTGAGAGACATAAAGATCGACTCCTGGACATCACTCTCACAGCAGAGAGATAAATGGAGAGCAAGAGTCAAGTGATGGAAGCAGTCTTTGTCGCTTTGCGACCGACAGCATGATGATTGGTGACGAACGACAGCAACATTACGCATCAAATATATTACAATATGTATATCGCCTGAAACATGTACACTTTACAGAGTTCGTTTATTAAACTCAAAACAACTGCACCTAAAACACGGTTGAACACATAATGTAATATGATTAGGCTTAGTGATAATAGCAGTTATTTGCCATTAACAAGAGCCTAAATATAATAAACTCTCACTGTCTCCGTTAGTGCCCACTTCAAAGGGCCACTAACGACTGTTTTTACGTACACTTTGTCTACTAACGGCTGGGTCTATATAAATGTGTGTGTGTATATATATATATATATATATATATATATATATATATATATACACACATTTATATACATACATATATATATACATATATATATATATATATATATATATAAATATATATATATATATATATATATATATATATATATATATATATATATATATGTATGTATATATATATATATATATAGATATATATATATATATATATATATATATATATATATATATATATATATATATATATATATATCACACAATATTAACAACGATACCACTTCGGAACGGGGTCAAGCTCGGCGAACGTTCTTTCGCCGACGCGACCAAATTCACCGCCGACGCGTACAAAACTTCTCGCCGACGCGTCCAAACTTCCCGCCGACGCGTCCAAGGTTTCTCGCCGACTCGACTATTTTATTTTGGACGCCTCGGCTAGCCGCGTTGGATACGCTGCCGACGCGACCCGGAACCGAGAAAGCTCGGGTCCCGGCATTCGTTTTCACCCGAGGTGTGTAAAGTGGGTTACTACTGGTTGAGCGTAGCTGCCTGGAATTTCTTGCTGGAGTTAGCATTGAAATTAGATATGCTGGTTGTGTAGATGAGAGTGCTTGATAGGCTATTGTACAAATCTTGAAAATGATGCGATAGTGCTCAGGGAGCCAATGCAATGATTTTAGAAGCGGCACTGAGCGAGAAAACCGAGGAGAACGCATGACTACCGTTGCTAAGCAATTTTGGACACGCTGAAGTTTTGCTATATGCTTGTTTGCGGTATTGTAAACGAGGGAATTGAAATAGTCTAGTCTGCTGGTTACCAGAGCTGTTGCGATGGTTTTAGCAACGGAAACTGATATAAACCGGCGAATACGGCGAAGATCACGGATATGGTAAAAACAGCAACGGCAGGTTTCGATATATGTTGTTTGAAATTGAAGTTTTCATCAAACGTTACTCCGAGATTTAAAACTGAGGCGGCTGGTCTCTGACTCAGAATATATGTCGGTAAAAAGCCACTGAGTTTTGCCCGCTGCGTTGAGGTACCAATGATGAGAAATTCGGTTTTATCTGCGTTTAGCTTTAACTTGCTGTTTTTCATCCAAAGGGAGACATCTTGGAGACAATCCCTGAGCTGGTTTAGGGAGCGACAAGTATCTGGTGTGGTCAAAGAAGCATAGATTTGTGTGTCATCTGCATAAAGTTGATGATCCAGGTTGTGACTCTGGATAATAGAGCTTAGTGGTGTTGTATACAGAGTGAAAAGCAACGGCCCCAAAACAGAACCCTGGGAACACAAGAGGTGGGCAGCATGTCTGAGAAGCAGTTACCTATTTTAATGGCTTGCCGTCTATCAGTAAGATATGAAGTAGACCAGCCCAGGACTGTGCCAGATATCCCGTACTATGTTGATAAACGTGTAATGAGAATGTCGTGGTCAATGGTGTCGAAAGCGGCGGATAGGTCAAGCAGGGTCAGTACAGTAACTTTGCCATCATCAATGCTAAGGTTTATGTCATAGTGCACTTTTAGAAGAGCAGTTTCTGTAGAGTGAAATTGTTTATACGCAGACTGTGACGCATTGGCTAAACCATTTATGTAGATGTGAGAATTGACGCGATTTGCTACAACCTCTTCAAATATTTTTGAAATGAAGCTAAGGATGGAAATAGGCCTATAGTTGTTTGGTTTTTCTTTTGGCAGAGTTGTCTTCTTAAGTACTGGGTTTACATGCGCACATTAAACATCTTCAGGAAATAAGCCAGAGCAGAGTGATGCATTTATTATGTCTGTTATTGGTTTAAATAAAAGTTTTACTTGGGGACGACATGATAATTTTTCTCACTTAGGCAGTTGTAGCTGGTTCAAACGATGCTAATTGAGAATTTAGTTGTAGAGAGTTAGCATTTACAATCTCTGAGGTGTGATCTGTGAAGGCTGGATGTATATAAAACAAACAAGTGTTCTAATCAGTTATTCATACATTGGTATATCTGAAAGAGTTTGTTATCATTGGACTAAGTTAGTAAATTTTCTATAGCGGGAGGGAAGGGGGAGGGAGTGATGGAGAGACAGACGGACAGACAGAGAGACAGAGCTACAGAGACATAGATTTATACACGGCGAATCATCAAGACATTTTGAGACAACGAAAAGTATTTGCTTACAGACATTTACTGCTCGTCGTTGGCGAAGTCTGACAACGTTGTTGCCTCGTCGTCGAAACGGGTGAACATCGCATTGACAAATATCGTGCACAGCCAAACAGGCAATGTACCGATACGCTACACACGTGAAACTAACATAGGTAAGTATTCGATCGTGCGGTGGTGTGTTGAAGTGATGTATTTTAATAAGTGATTGCTAAACCATATGTACCTGGAAGACACAGACGCATTTACTGACTTCGTTTTCGACCAAATTTACAACATACCAATACGCCACATACGTAAGGCCAACAAAAGCAAGTAGTCGGCTGTGTTTGGTGCTATTTTGTAACGTGTCCTTATCAATATGCCACTATATGTTTTAAAGAAAAATCGCATTTACGACGGGGCGGGTTATTTTAATCATAAATGCGTTTACAAGATAAGAACATTTCGGGCAACCTTTAATGGAAGTGTCTTGCATAATATACGGCGTAAATGAAACAATACTGTCAAAACGATTTTTCTATTTACATATCAATTTACTAATAACTAATCATACGTTTGGGTAATAACTATTTTATTATATTTGTATATCATCTCCCTCCCTCTTCCCCTCCATTCCTCCCCCTGTCCCTACCTCCGAACTTCCCTCCGTCCCTTCCTTCCTTCCTCCGTCCCTCATTTTGTCCCTCCGTCCCATACTTCCTCCCTCC
>OZ024863.1:18826471-18833971 GCA_964017155.1 Oasisia sp. SBJ-2009
CCAGACGACTTCTTCGTCAATGCATGCAATAATAAATGTCGATGTTTTTTGTAAAGCAGAAAGGTCACCGTATGCCGAAGTTTTCCGAGATAGACCGAGAATTTCTCGAAATTCTCCGAGAGATTATGGTACCCGATTATGAGGTGTATTGTCAATGTTGTTACAAATCACATATACATGATTAAATGGAATATGTTAACCAAAGGAATAGATGGTCTTCGAAATTGAACATTTGTTATTGAACAGTCATTCCTGCAGTTGATTAGCTAATTACAACAAAACACTCCTCTGCCTTTCGCAATGTAATTTAACTGGCTTTACCATGTACATTTTATTTTTGGTGCTGTTATTTTTCTGTAGAATTAGCCGCGCCGTGGTCGTTCATCTTTGAATTATATAAAATATGTGTAACTATGTCAATCTTCTTGTATTAGTTATGATGTGGAGTAACTAATCTTACTTTAGCGTAGTATTCATCCTATTCGATTACTATGTTTACGAATGCAATATATGTTACTGCATTTCAGAAAAGAGCACTTGTCTTCTTATGAAATGCCAAAACGGAGCGACTTGTACGAACATAACGGATGGATACACATGCGGCTGTCCACACTCACATTATGGCGTACACTGCGAACGTAAGTTGGTTTAGACAGGGAATGGCATTGAACATTTCCATTAATGAATTCCAGCAGGCAACTGCACGTATGTCCGTGCGCTGGCTTGTATGAAGCCAGCAACACACCAACGAGTTCACATATCTATGTACCCACCATACCACGCCCACCCATCCACACACCCAACCAACGACTCATCAACGAGCGAAATTTCTGCTCACATATCCATGTACCCCCCACACCACACCACACCACACCACACCACACCACACCACACCACACCACACCACACCACACCACACCACACCACACCACACCACACCACACCACACCACACCACAACACACCACAACACAACACAACACAATCCACAGCCGGTACAACACGGCCAAGATGGACAATTCCGCACCACCCATCATAAGGCAAACGTACGCCTCATAGCACATAACTGCAACAAGAATACCTATACATGCAACCATTCGGTCGGGCGTCTGCTATTCGGCCGATTCCCGACGGTCGTGAATTCAATTTGCCCGATCCCAGACATTTATATAATAAAAACATTTTCAAGCATATATTATAGCTGTAGTGGTCTTTCATAAAAAGGCAGTGTTTTAACGGTCTAATATTTGTCATCTTCAACAGATTACAAAACTTGTTCCTCCAGACCATGTAAAAATGGCGGTTCGTGCATTGACGTGACGAATGGTGTGAAGTGCCAATGTTCGACGGAATATGCCGGCCATTTCTGCCAAAGTACGTATTTTATCGTAGCGAGTAGTGCAACAAAACAATACTTATCATTTAACAGGTTTTGTAACACTATTCCATCTTAATATTTATTTTAATCAATTTATAATTATAATTAATATGGTGTTGTCATATAGTGTTGTGTATGTATTTATCTACTTACTTATTTATATTTAAAGACAATAATTATAGATGAGTTATATTTAGTAATAACGACTGCATATTTCAGCATTTTCAACATTTTCTGAACGTACCTTTTGCAATGTCAGACCTGTTCTTTGGTAACAGAGAAAAATGAGCTGGACATCTTAGGTGTCGCACAATACAGGCAAAGGTGGACACAAACTCGGAGCCCTAAGGAAGGTTGCTAACAAATTAATGTCATGGGAGAGCCACAGTTTCACAGTGTAATTGAGTATGCTTCACTATGGTATATTTTCTATAGAAAAGGTATGTACCAGCAGGGGAGACTTACGCCCCGGAGAGCTGTCTGGTGTCTATAACTGAAAGGGAGAATATGAAGTAGAACTACTAATTACCCAGTTACTGCAGCACTAGAAACATTATCAGAGATGTGTGTTAAAACACCGCCCATTACAACGATCTATCGCGGTACTGCTGAACAACTATCGCCCTGTTATGTTGTACTTATGTTGGGGACGATGAAGACGAGTTGACATATTGTTCGACCCCACATGTCCGATATCGTCAGTTCTACATAATATTCTATCGAAAATAGTAAGTGGTAGTATATACCCGTCGCAGTGGCTATTGCAACTGATTAAATCATTACTAATCACTGTACTACATGTTATAATGTATGTAAACTTGCTTATATAACTACATCTGATGTATGTCTTAGTAGCTAGAGCTTCGGATTCTCAGCTAAGAAAACCTGCAATTTCGTTCACTCTACATTGCTCCAGTTCACTAAACTATATGAACAATTGCCTGGCCATAGTCCGTAGTGAACATTTATGTACGAATAGTTTTCACCCATTAATTGCAGCGAGACTCGATATTTCCCACATAAGTCTAGACGGTGTTCATTGAACGAACAGGCCTGCAAGTGAGTACAGTGTAAAACGCCTTGATCAGTCATGAGGGCCGGATGCAGCGATATGTAGGAATTTACCTTTTCACTGTGGGTTCTCAATAACGTCTAATTGTACATAGGCTTTGCTCTATTGCAGGAAGGGCCATTTGCTTTGATGATCGTTGCAAAAACGGAGGGTTTTGTCTCAATAAACCATATGGATACCTTTGTCTTTGTCCATTAGCTTATATTGGTTACAACTGCGAACGTAAGTGATTGTTTTGATGTGGACATACTTTTTAAGTTATTAAAAGAAACATATTTATTAATTCCAATCACTCAAACATCACGCACGTGGAAAATAAGGCACTGCATTCGCTTGCTCGTATGCAGACTTAAAACAGGCATGGACAGTACCAATTACCCGTTCACTCCGCACGAACGTCGCACACACGCACACACGCATGCACACGCACGAACGCTCGCAAGCACATACTGACTGCGTTAACAGTTAATAAAAGTAGATACAATTGTGTATGGGTCGATGGGTCGGTCGGTCGCTCGGTCGGTTTGTGGGTCGCCCGCCCGCCCGCCGTATGGCTATATTTGAAATAGATGTTTAACTTTTTCTGTATGTACTTTAATCAAGTTATGATTTGTTATTATTGCTGTTTTTATTTATGTTACTGTTTTTCTAATGTGCTGTTTATTAAATAATAATTCATTGCATTAACGTATTGGTATTTCTTTATCCGCGACAGGACTTAAGCGTTGTACCGACATTCCATGTGACAATGGCGGCTCGTGCACTGACAAGAACCCTGGTGTGACGTGCGACTGTGCGGAGAACTTCTTAGGCCAATTCTGCGAAAGTACGTATTCTGTATTAGCACGTAGGTTCACAACACACACTACGTATAGCGTTCCTAGACATGTGACACGAGCATTTGGCACAAGTTTGGGTTTTGTGTTCGAATGGTTTGTATTTCGTCGACTTAGCGAGATTGTGTTTCGTGGCCTCAGCAGAGAATGATAACCGAGTTGACTCAACGACGATCTAGCGCGATGTCCGTAATGTTTCTCAAACTGGATGTGAAGACCTATTACCGAGTAGGATGTTGACTTCATCTGCAATTGCAATTACAATATAGCTGGGTGTATATAGTTGATGTCCGGCGCTGCCAGCGTTCGATTCTGTATAGTAACTTAGTGACAAAACACAAGCGATAGTCTCCCCACAACGTGTTGTGAGACTCGATATTTCTTGCCATCAATTCTTGCTGCCCAACCGCCTCCAACTTGTTCCAACTTCCTTTTCGCAAATAAGTCGTCTCCATCCCTGTGTAATTGTCGACATCTACATACGCGCACAGCGATAACTTGCACATCTTTTGACCAGGATTCATTGTCATGACCAACATCAACTAACTCCGTCTGCATCTATCACAGTCCTATTTTTTTGGACATGACCAGGTGGGTATTTTGGAATAGCCCTACAGCCCCTTGTTCAAAACATCACATATTATGTTTCTGGAATGGACTAAAATACCACGGATTGAAGAATGTTCTTGGCTGAAAACTAAATAATAATTCATCAACTCAAGTGCTTCAAAATAATATGTTTGGCATCATTTGAAAGGTATATCAGCACGTTTTTCAATAATATTATTATTGATAATAATATTATTTTAAAGGAAAATGCGATAATGCGTCATATTACATACTATTTCCTGATGGTAACCGTATTACGTAAGTCTTGAATTTCAGCCAGCCATCATCACCCAATACTCTTACATACATACATTATATACATGCATAAAATAAAGCTGTAGATGTAACATATAGTTTACGATTCTACAAATAAATCACAAAAGTAATAACGAAAATGTGTAGTTAAATTGTATATTGTGTGACAGCACAAAGAGGCAGTATAATGTTGGTGATTATGTAATTACAGTTTGTATTTGTGAGAGCCAGTAAGAATGTGCTTGTACATGTAACGATAATAAAAACAATAATACGTCGACAAGCCGTATATAGCTTGTCAACTGATGGATGGATACGCCAGGTATGTATGGTGAATAAGCAACGTTATAAAGTAAAGTTCTTAAATCACGACGGAATTGTGTAACTGATTTAATAATAGGAGTCCGTAGGTTTCAAAGAGTCGGCGCAGCTACAGAAAGACCTCAGTTGTATGTATATCATGTACATACATGAAAGTGCCTGTTATCTAATGACAAAATCCTTAATTGAATACACAATATCGAACAAGAAGCCAACGCAAAAACAAAAAGTAATCAGTGGCGCAGAGTGAACAACATGCGGAGACCGAGTCACGACCATTGGTATGTAATTAGGAACAAACTGTAATTGTGGGATATCCTTAAGCGTAATATTCTAGAAACGGGAACTATAATAATTAAACCTATAAATGACCAGCTCAGTTACAATATGTTTAGCAATAAAGAGAAACAAAGACATATAGAGTTGTACCTTATCCATGTTACCAGGAGGCACGACATGTGCTGACATTACGTGTGAAAACGGCGGCACATGTGTCGAAGTATCCAGAGGGGGAGTCAAATGTACATGTACGTCTGGCTTCATTGGAACACACTGTGAAACACGTACACTTCAACGTAAGTTAATTGGCTGACTGTTTTCCCTGTCACGCACGATGTATCAATGGTCTAAGTCGGGGGTGTTTATAATGCAACAACTCGTCTCACATACACATACACATACACACACACACACACACACACACACACACACACACACACACACACACACACACACACACACATACATCACACGCACACACACACACACACACACACACACACACACACACACACACACACACACACACACACACACACACACACACACACACATATACATATATATATATATGTGTGTGTGTGTGTGTGTGTGTGTGTGTGTGTGTGTGTGTGTGTGTGTGAGAGAGAGAGAGAGAGAGACAGAGAGACAGAGAGAGACAGAGAGAGACAGAAAGAAAGCATACTCAAATGACTGACTTGGGGAAACCAGAGGTTTGACGACAGAGGGCGCTTCGCTGACGACATGCTCATATACACCACATGAACTACAACAAATGTTACATGCTGTGGCATACCCATACTTTGGAATTGGAGGGGGTCACCCAACAAACAAGTACACTCTGTATACACACACACACACACACACACACACACACACACACACACACACACACACACACACACACACACACACACACTCACACACACACACACACACACACACACACACACACACACACACATATATATATATATATATATATATATATATATATATATATTCACTTATCGTTATGCTATTGATTGATTTATTGGTGACAGGACTCAACAGTTGTACCGGCAATCCATGTGATAATGGCGCCTCGTGCTCTGACTCGGCGACTGGAGTGAAGTGCAAATGTGCGAAGGGCTTCGTAGGCAGATTCTGTGAAAGTACGCATACTGCAATAGCGTGTAGTTCTAAAATATACGTTACTTGTAATGTTCCTCGATAATAAAAAAAATGTAACAAAAATGCTGAGGTAAGTTTACTTAAGGGATTCGATCTGTGAATTTACGGCCGGCGGTCATTTAAAACGAGACTATATTTCGTGACATCTGCTAAGAGAGATAACCTAGTTGACTCAATAAGGAACCAGGTGTAGGAGGTATTTGTCTGACTCGATGTGATGATCTGTTATGTAGTAGGATGGTGACTGGTTATTTGTTTGCTAGTTATAGCCAGATATCTGGTGGGAATTTTCGAATATGCCGTCAATTTGACTATTCAAAACATAATAGTTAAGCTTTTCGAGCGGTAGCGGTAGTACCAGGGATTTATCTTTATCACCATGTGTGTGTATTTCATCAACTCAAGACCCCGAAAGCTATTGTATGTATGGTGTCATTTGAAAGTGTCTTGAACACACTTGCCAGTTGTGTCAATGTATTTTCCTATTCCCAGGTCCTCTGACTTGTGCCAACGCCAACATGACGTGTATAAACGGCGGATCATGTGTTATAACGAATCAAAGCGAAGCCAAATGTAAATGTCCGGCAACCTATACTGGAGACTTGTGTGAAAGTACGTACGTAGCATTACATGTACCGAGTCTGGGTATATCATTGTCGTGTACTTAATTTAGACAACATGTGTTATTAATAATCATCATTTGAGTCACCATCTTTAAACGGACGACACACATATTCATACATCCTAGTCTACTCCTGGTGCAAATTTTTCTTTGCAGCACCTTAGACATTGTCTTGATGATAATATTCTGTTGAATGCCCTAGAGTAGGTTAACATAATTTGCTGATTAGGCATATTTTATTATTGGCACACAGACGCAGCGTGAACGAATTACGAATGTTTACTACTCTATACCTCTAGTTTGTCAGTGGATTAACCCTGAAGTTTCAATAAGGAATTTACGAATGCGAATATATGAACATGAATACATTGGTTTCAGGTAAAAACATATACAGTTGGTACATACACATAAATAGCTTTTAAAAGGTAAATATGTTAAACAATGAGTAGATAAAAATTAAATAAGGTTATAAATTACATACGTGTAAAAGTGTAGTATAACATATAAAATAATGAGCAATATATCGGATTGTATAATCAATATGCAGTTTATACATGTTGAGAAACACAACGTGAAAATAAAAATGTTAAAAACTGAATGGATAATGTAAAGAAATTGATAACATTTACAACAAAAGTAATAACTTAAAAATAATAGTATTTATTTATAGTCTTTGAAATAAATACACCACAAAGTTGGTAATGTGGTAAAGTGGTCTTCACACGAAAATATCTTACATTTCCAGCTTATTGTTTCAAATTTGGCTTAGAGCGAGGGGTTAGTAGTGACTTTCTACTGAAGATATGGCGTATGGCCACTGGCCAGTCACTTGGCCTTTCCAGAATCCAATGTCACTACCACACTATGTAGATTTCGTCATAATATATGTATTAAATGCAATATAATGACGGTGTCAACATACATAGGTATGTTTCGGAAGGCAACGAATATAATCA
>OZ024863.1:18838971-18931471 GCA_964017155.1 Oasisia sp. SBJ-2009
CATTACTTTGCATCTATAATAACGGTATTATCTGTCAATTAGACGTAGCCGCATTCAGAGAGAGGCAGAAGAGGAAAAACAAAGACTGATGAAGAAGAAGAAAGAAGAGGAAGAAAACGCCAGTTGGTTCTCTTATTAACTGGCTGTTGCCGGAATAAAGAAATTGATACACTTATCTGATATTATGTGGTTATTTAATTTACACACACCGCTCGCCTGCTCGCTCTTTCTCTCATTCTCTCTCCTCTCTCTATCTCTCTCTTTCTCTCTCTCTCTCTCTCTCACTCGCCAGCTTTCTTGATCTGCCTCCTTCTCACGCTCCCCCCTCTCTCTCTCGCTCACCTCCCTAGCTCTACATCCCGCTTCCTCTCTCTCCCCCCTCCCTCCCTACCCTCTCTCTTTCTCTCTCTTCCTCCATCCTTCCCTATCTCTCGCACTTCTTCCCGTTTTCCATCCCACCCTCCTTCTCCCTCCCTCCCGTCTTTTCCGTCACTCCCTTCCTCCACGCCACGCTCTCTCCTCCTTCTCCTGCTCAGACCGCATTGATACCCTGGACACATTGAAACACTGAAAATTAACATAATGTGAATGAATGTTTCCCTCATTGAATCCAAAGAAACATTAGTCATAGCATTTGAGTGTATCTATGTAAATTCCCGCTGCAGCACAAAGAGAGAGGGTCGCTTCAGCGACTGGTTGATAAAAATAATAATAATAATAATACCTTTGTTGTCTAATCATAGAATGGAAATACATCTGGCACTTTGCAGGGTGCGTATGTCACTATTTAAATCACATAGTAATGCATGTATACAATAACACCAGGTGTATAAATATGCAAACGGCAGCTGCAAAAGCAGATCAAATGCAGGAACAAATATGCTAAAAACAATCAACCCCAAGATGAAAGTAACTTACCCCATATAGTGGCGGACTAAAGCACGCGTGGGTTCTTGGCACCCTGCAGTTTTGTTGGCTCTGGGTAAACCGGCCTTAATTCAAGTTAACGTTTCACTATTTATGTTTTCACGGACACTTTGAAAATGAACATAATTTCTATAATTGTTTCCCTCATTGTCTCATCACACAGAATCCCAGGAAACGATTGTCATAGCAGTTGTGTGTATATATGTCAATTCCCGCTGCAGCACAAAGAAAGACGGTGGTTTGAGCGACTGGTTAATAATAATAATAATGCCAAGATTTCCGGTCAAATGAAGACGATGGAGCAGCTAAACGAGGCGTAACAGTTGGTGACAAGATGGTGTGGAATCTTCCTTCGTCTGCTCATGGTTGGACAAAAGCGACAGCTGCAGCTGGCATCCATATTCCTGTATGAGTTGTGCACCATACCTCCCTCGCTCATCGATGAGAATGGCTGCTTCCGGAAGGGGAAAACAACTATCCTTGCCAATCGTCTCGAAACAAGTCTCTACTCCCGCTCCAGATATTTTCTTAGTGGATATGCAACATGTGACTTGTCACATGGCGGGGACGCCTCTGACCTCAGTGAAAACATCAAGCGCCGTCTATCCTGTTACTGTGACGGAGCAGGTTCTAGTCTTCGATAGCTGTCACAATCTGTCAGCTACGGATCACGAAAGAGTGCATCACGCTGGTAAGGTACCACAGATTACAACCTGACTACTAACAGTCCACTACCCAATCGGGCTGTTATTCTCAAGAACACGCACAACCAGCGGGAGCTCTCACGAGTGCTGTCCTTATTCAACCTCGGTCTTGATATAACAATGGACAGTTGAGATGATGGTGCATTTACACACGATGAGCTTGATGTCACTATGATAGCATACATGCTAAACCTGCAGAATCTTTTAAAGATATAAGCAGAATCGTCAGTGATTATACTGATGTCCTTGTGATATTAGCATACAGGGTCTGGAAATGCAATTGTGTTGTTGTGTGTGGATGGAGAGCTGGAATGGACATTAACGCGACCTGTACCAAGTCGGGTCCTAAAGGTTTGCAGCTAATGGGTATCCATGGTCTTTGTGGATGAGACAATGTGTTCTACCCATTTAGTAAGGGTAAAATCAGTGCGCTGGATACTCCCAAGGCAGGTAATTCAACTGGGTTGTTCAAGATGTTGGGTGAAGATGATGCCACACATCCAGGCCTAATAGAAACAGGTCAACGATTCTTTGCAACCACGTATCTGATCACTAGGAAGCATGTTGAATGAGGCACAACATTGAGCTAGTTGCATTCATATCTGATTGGTAAGCAGCAAACCATTAAGATAGTAAACTGTTTCTCAGATACGCTGCCCATCTAATGTGGTATATCCCAGGTTATGTTTTGAGGCGACTGCTTTACGCAGATGACACTCAAACCTACAAGTCCATTTGTCATTGGTGAACCTATGCATTGTCTATAAGTTAAAATGTTATTGTGGTTTGTCATCGCATAGGGTCACTAATAAAATCTAGATGGTTTGTCATTCCGACAGCCTTGGGGGAAATTTTTGTAAATGCAAATTAGTGCGGCCGTTATCGTAAACATATTTTATTCAATATTGGCAAAAGTATGATTCTCTCACAAAAAATGGTGCCTATGCCTATGCCTATGTTTTCAAGGTCAGTGATTATGACAAACATTATTTGAAAGTGATAGCATAGCATGTATTTATTCCCAATATGCAAATTAGCCACCGACATTATAGCAAAACGTACTTCTTCAATATTTCTGAAAGTATACATACTAATGTGATAAAAACGGCGTCTACATATACACTTTCATGGTCGGCGATTATGACAAAGACAATTTAATTGTTATACAATATATGCATTTGTTATTGTATGCTAATGATTCTATACCACCATTACCTACAAACGTATATGTGCCTCAACACATTTGCCGTTTGCATGATAATATCACAACAATGGTGTGAATAGACATATATTCAGAGTAGGGAATAACTACAAACATATCATCAAACGAATATGATTAATTTATTGTCAAACAAGTCTTGTTTAATCTAACAATTAATGTATCTCCAAAATTAATTGATTGACCTTGATCAAAAGAACATATATATTATACTGTAAAAAAAAGCCCGGCCGAAATATATATATATTATGTGCATGACATTATATGTTTTCTAATCAGTGGTCTTTTCCTGAGTGCGCAACACACGAAACGCCACTGTCTCTAAACAAACTGTTTCTCAGACGTGTACTCTGCTTGTTCATTTCGTTGACCTGTTTCCTTGTGTGCACCATCCCTTATTGTGTATGGGATGTATGAACATGCACAATAGACAATGTATGGGCTGCGATTTTTGTGGCAGTTGCAACTCCAGTGGTGCATGCTTTCCCCTCTGATTTGCAGCCACAGTTTACGACATCACTGAGACCCTGAAGAGTGCGAAATCCAGTGTCAACGCAGAGTGCCTGAATACCGCCCTTCACCTCACAATCAAACTGTGCGATAACCACCTTTAGAGGTATAAGGTGATCAGTGGCCTTCTACAGCATCATCTGAAGGTGTGCTATGCGAACATGAAGATATAGGTTTGCTTCTTTGAGGGGTAATGCCATGACGCGCATAGGCCTTTCCTTCTTCCTTGATAAGATCCTTTAATGTGCCTGCATCACTCATCGTGATTCCTAGTGGTTAGATACGTGGTTGCGAAGACTCTTTGACCTGTTTCCATGAGGCCTTTATGTGTGGCATCATCTTCACCCAGCATCTTGAACAATCCAGGCAAATGACTTGCCTTGGGAAATTAGGAATATTTAGTGCACATTCCAGACCAAGTACACTAACACCATAAATACATCAGTATCATCACTGAGCATTCTGCTTATATAATTACAAAATGTTGCAGCTTTAGCATATATGCTATCATAGTGACACCAGCCTTGTCGTGTGAAAATGCACCGTCATCTCAACTGCCCATTGTTACATCAAGACCGAGGTTGAATAAGGACAGCACTCGTGAGAGCTCCCGCTTGTGCTGCGTGTTCTTGAGGATAGCATCCCGATTGGGTAGTGGACTGTTGTAGTCAGGTAGTAATATGTGGAATCCTTACCAGCATGATGAATTATTTCGTTATATGTAGCTGACATATTGTGACACCTATAGAAGACTAAAACCTGCTTCGTAACATTAAATGATAGACGGCGCTACCCCAAATACAGATCTATGATTACATTCATATGTATCAAACACATAAAGCCACACCAATATTGACTTGGATATTAGCATAATTCACTTCATAACAAACGGCAGTCGCGTTGACTTCAACGAGAATCTTGAGGTCACATAGCATAACATAACTAGCAATACAATACGTCGCGATGCACTTTGATGACGGATTCACACTCTCGTATTATGTGCTGAAGTGTTAACCAGATTTGTGTTGTGTCATATAGCCGGTTAGAATATAGCCAGTTAGAACACACCTTGCATATGCAACATGCATAATCACACAACATTCTTTACCATCTTCAACATGACTTTCGATCTCGTCCGTAATGTGAGATAAAACGGGTCATCTCGCTTGACTAGGCATCTATGTCATATGAGACACAACTTAGAGGGTGATGCCTCCTCTGAAGTCCCTGTAACATCAGGAGTCCCACAAGGTTATGTACTTAGTGCCTGCCTATTCATTTTTACATTACCGACATTCCAGGCAATATCACTTCCACAGTTACACTCTTTGCTGATGACACCATAATGTATATAGATTTTAAGACAAACTCAGTTGTGCGCCAGAAAGATCTTCACAAACATGGTAAATTGGCAAAACCTGGAAAATGAAATTCAACCTGGAAGTTCCTTGTCATTCCTGTAAAAAGAAGCAAAACTGTCATTAATGCCCATTACAAGTTACATGGACAAATACCTGAAACAAATTCACAGGCAAAATATATTGGCATAACCATACCTTCAGCTCTTTGGTGGAATGCTCATAAAGAACATTTCTTTAAAAGCAAATAGATAACTAGACTTCCTCCGCCAAACTCTTAAAGTTCCGTCAATTCAAATAAAAACTCAGGCTTACTTATACTGTCTGGGAGCCAAACACCTTTACACAGATAAACCAAATAGAAATGATACAACGCCGTGCAGCTCGATGTCATACCTCGCCATCACAGCACCTCAAAGTGTAACCAATATGCTCCAGACTTTAGGATGGAGATCCCTATCAGACCGAAGAAATGATGCTAAACTAGGCCATGCTAGGCTATGTCCATGGTACACCAACGATGTGAAAGAAGCTAGAGAGAAGAAGCGCCAGTGTGAGCATCGCTGGAGGTTGACCAAACTCGAAGTTCACCGCCAGCTCTATGTTGAGGCCCGAAATGCGTCAACGGCCTGCATAGCCAAGGCAAAGTGCAAACACTACCAGGACACACTGCAGGGAGCTGACAACAAGTCGATGGTTCCGGCTTGTCAGGTCTTTGGGAGCTGAACAGAAGGCCGTCTACCCAGAATTTTTCTCCACTGAAGATGGTTGTAGCAAGTTTGCACAACACTTCAGTGAGAAAGTGCGAATGATTCGGGCAGAGCTAGAAATGCCGCGCTCCTGAAACCCACCACTGGTAGAGAAAACATGCTTCACAGAACCACTCGTTTCGTTCGACCCCACGTCTGATGTCGAAATAGAAAAGATTTTGTTAGGTCTAACTAAGACCTGTGAACTTGATCCGCTGCCACGCAAACAGATTCAGCAGTGCCTGTCATCATTGGTGCCGGTCATCACCGCTATTACTAATAAGTCATTGGAGGAAGGGACAATGCCATCTGCTCTAAAGATGGCCTGTGTTCACCCATTATTAAAGAAGCCGTCTTTAGACCGTGATATTCTACGTAACTATCGACCCGTTAGCACTCTCTCTCTCTCATCTATCCAAGGTTATTGAAAAGGTCGTTGCTCTGCGATTGTCTGATCATCTTGATTCACAAAACCTGAACGAACCATTCCAGTCTGCATATCGAAGACTACATTCAACATAAACCGCCTTGTTGAGAGTCTGCAGCGATATCCGGGCGGCCTTGGATCGCAGAAAAGGTACTCTGCTTGTCCTACTTGACCTGAGTTCAGCTTTCGACACAATTGACCACACCATACTACTCAATTGGCTCAGCAAGCGTCATGGTATTCAGGGTTACGCCCTACGGTGGGTTGCATCCTATCTGCAGGACCGCAAACAGAGGGTTGTGATTGGTCAGGCTACATCAGAAAACTACACGTGTACCACAGGAGCGCCGCAGGGATCCGTGCTGGGGCCAGCACTGTTCTCATTGTATGTTCAACCAGTCGGCGATGTCATCAGAAGACACGGCGTCAGGTTTCACCACTTCGCTGACGACCTGCAATTGATGCATACGTTTGATCTCAATCTTACGTCACTATCCGCTATACGGCGTCTTCAAGACTGCATAATGGAAATTCGAGAGTGGCTCACCTCAAATTATCTCAAAGTAAATGATCAGAAAACTGAGTTCCTTCCTATTGTGCCTGTATCTGCAAAGAAATTAATTAAAGAACTTAGCATCAGTGTTGGTGGTGCACTCATCCAAGCCGTTGATAAAGTGAAAAACCTTGGTGTGTACTTGGACAATCACATGAACATGTCTGCCAACACATCATAAATTGTTCGATGCTGCTATTTCCACATCCAACACATCGGTCAAATTAACAAGTTCTTGCCAAGGCAGACGACGGAGAGGGTGGTCAACGCACTCGTGACATCAAGGCTTGACTATTGTAATTCTCTTCTATATGGCACAGTCGACAAGAACTTTGCCAGACTACAGCATCTTCAAAATACTGCCGCTAGACTGATCATGCGCGTACCAAAATACTCCAACATCACGCCTGTGCTGAAGGAACTCCATTGGCTGCCGGTCCGGGAACGTGTCTGCTTCAAAATAATGTTACTCGTCCACAGAGCGGTCAACTGTCGTGGACCAGTGTACTTGCGTGACCTTATTTGCATCTACACGCCAACCAGAGCACTTCGCTCAGAGGGAACCAAACAGCTTAAAAGACCTAAAACAAATTGCAAAGCTGGAGATGCGAGTTTCCCCGCAGCTGCTCCGGACCTGTGGAACAGACTACCGTTCTCATTACGAGAACTATGCAATGAGAACTCGTTTAAGAATGCCTTAAAGACGCTCTATTTTAAACAATACTTTGGCTGATGCAGAAATAATTAAATGAAGAGACAATGCATCGAAGAGAACATTACTTCTGCCTAAATGACCTTGTGCATTATTTTTAGCCTTTCTATATTTATTTATTTATAATGTTTTTATTAGTCTGTCTTTATGCACTTTTATATAATATACAGTTAATTTTGTTTTAGTTATACATTTCGGTAATTAGTTTTAAGAACATGTTATCATGTGCATGTAAAGCGCCCTGAATAGTTTTAAAGCTATATTTGGCGCTATATAAGTTTATTTTATTTATTTATTTATGATATATAAAACAGCAAATACCATAGAGGGTATACCAGCAGACATATCTTATTCTTGTAAACACAGTTACTAGCAAACAGCATTCCGTGTCTTACCTTATCCCTCATTCCAGATGTAATTGCCACTTGTATTCTCTTTTCCCAAGAACCATTCGACTTTGGAACTTACTCCCTCAACTCGTTGTAAATCGATACAGTCTGGATGCATTTAAGAACAATGTCCAGACTTTGCATTATTCCACATTTCAGACATAATTAGATCTTTTGCACTAATTACTGTTTACATGCACTAATTACTACCTGTATCTGTATCACTAACTGGCAAAATAGCATATGGACACATCACGCCAATGCGCATGGTGGGTCGTGTGACTTAATTGTTGGAAGTAGTATAGAAGGTTCAGGATAGGCAGTATCCGTAATGGTGGCCACAGACCAGAAACAACACCCACAACACTGAATCTTTTAACATTGGATAATGGCGGCACAACTTTTGATGACGGCAATCCCACGGGATTCCCCATAAAATTACGCAACAAACGTCATAAAATGAATGACGTCTTTGGCTTAGCCGGTTGGACATCATTCGAATTCTTGCATCATGTATTCGCACCTTGGGACAGCAGTAACCCTGTTGTTTCTTTCAAGTGAGTATTTTAATACGTATTTATAATAAGTGCTTGTACATGCGTTTAGTACTAATATGCCACGCCAATTGAACACGCACGCCAGTTGAGGCTTAAGCCGTGACACTAGTAAATAATTACGACTATATTTTAGTTACGTTATTTACGGCTCTTCGCTATGTCAAGGACTAATATAGTTGTTACAGAGAATGAAAAATGAGGTTTGTGAGCAATTTTGAACAGTTATTTATATTGTACAAAATACTCACTGGTCCCCGTGGCATGTTTAGAAACAAAATCGTTATCGACAAAAAATAATAAGGACCAGTCCAGACGCCGACGACAGCCGTTTAACATTAGTGGGGTCGTTATGGCGGACACGAAAATGACATCGGACATTAGTGTCAATTGCGATGGATGACCGTTATCATTCCGTAATGTGCTCATTATCGCAACGTTACCCACAGTCGCCTGGCAAAGTATGTATACGTACAATGATACAATATACAAATAAAATGTTTGCTTCGAAGATGAACTTAAGTAATAATGCCTTACTGTTCGGCATACGGTTGCAATAATAGTTGAAACAACCGGTAGTATTGAAGAAATTGATTCACATTTGCGGGCGTACTGTTTGGAATCCCTCCAGTCCAAGTACAGTTCACTTTGCTCGGTCCATTTTGAGGAGAAATGCTTTGAAGTAGACATGATAATCAGGACGGGAAATCTACAATATATAATTACATTCTATTAGTTCTAGTCTAGTTGTTGCCTACACTGGCCACTGTCATGCTATGCTGTTCATTGTCATTGCCATTGGCCATTTCTGGCACTGACACTGTCACTGCAACTGCGAACGACTTAAAGGTACTCCCTCCACTCGTTTGCTAATCGGCAAACCGGTTTTTGTGTGTGACCAGATGTGTAATGTTTAACTAGTATGCAGAGTCAGTTATTTTTAAAATGCGTACTTGTCTTTTTTTAATCATAAAGACGAAACGTCGTTACACCGGGTATAACTGGCGAAACAATCAGTAGCTGCCGACGCCTGTGCTTTTGGGGTCACGTGCTTTGTGCGAGATCGACCTACTACGTCACAATAACAAATCGCACGTGCTTTTACGCTTCAATCGAAGATTCCAAAGGCAAAGTGATACTTCAATGAAGGTACGCATTAAATGCATTAACGCAGTCAGCAACAAGAGCGAGTAGTTGGGGGCTAATTCACTCTTGTGAACGTCTACTCGACGCGGATTCTCTAACTTGTAAAATTATAATAAATATAAGTCTGACAGTGTCGCTGACAAGGCAAGCCAGTTTGAGTTGACAGTCACCATCGATATCGGTCGGCATCACTCAGCCAGACACAACCTGTGTTGATATGTACCGGTATTGTATTTGATTACGCAGGATCTTGTTAATAAACTTAATAATTGCGAAAGTACATGCCAGAGAGAATAGATGACGTGAGGGACGAAATGATAAATAAAATTGACATGGCCCATGGCCATGGGGAACTGGTAGTAGGCTCTTGTTGGTCGGGCAAGAAGCGTTGTATTTTTAGGGGGAGCATCCGTTATCTCTTGTAACAGAACGTCAAACGGATAATTATATTATATTTCACAATTATTAAAACAGTGTTTTGTGACTCACATTTCAGTACTATTACTGAATGTTGTTGATTTCCATTATATTTTATGCAAAATAATTTAGATTTTTATGACAACTGTGATTGATGGTGATGGATTTACTCAATAAAAAATAAACATGACAATACAATTTTAATACAGTAGCCGAGTAGGTGTGCACTATAATATCTATATCATGCAAGTATTACATATAACATTCTTGAACTTGTTTCCATTGTAGGCAATGATGCCTTGCTGTAGTCTATATACCTGGTACCTATCAACTCACACCTGCCAGCTGTTTTCACATATTTATCAAAATTGTCATCACAGTAGTATATGAATGTATAATATATTCGAATTAAAATATTGCTACAGGCCACACTACAGTGCAAATGTGAGACAAGGCAGAGGAGAGGCTAAGATTAAGGCAGTAATGGCAGATGCAGGGAGGATACGTAGTCTGCGGGAGGCTCACATCTGATAAATCCAGCTAATTTAAACATTTAAAAAGTCAACAACGTATAAATTATCAAAATATTTTAATATGTCCATTTAAATACACATTTGTTTTCATTCACATATTATCTTGAACATGGAAAACTAGAATGACCTTTGCACTTGTATAATGCATATTATACCCAGTGTGTCAACCCAGACATTAATGCACATACACTATGTGAGTCGGGGGGCATGGCTAAGTAGATCAATTTTTATAATTACTTTCAAAATGGTGCATTTTGAAGGATGTTTGAAATTATTCCCTGGGAAATAGAGAGGAAACAAATGTAAACATGTGTATAGCAAGAAATACATATGAGGTGGCCATCCTGGCATATTTTGAGCAAATTGGCTTAGAAAAACACAGAGGTGGTCCACCCCACTTATCATATAGCAGGAAAGATACTGCAGCGATGACTCAAGAACTCAATAATACAGTGTTGAAGAAGGTAGACATACATATTATGAATGCTTGAATATTTTCTGAGGGGAATGTGCTGTTGGCATCACAATAACGTTATTTTGTCATTTCCAACATTTCCTTTGACCAGACAACCTCACATATTCATGTTTGACATAAAATAAAATAAATTAATATGTATACACCATGTAGTAGTTATTACATGGCATCATTATTTATTCCAAACTCCACTACCATGATGCATGTTTTTTGTTTACTGAAATTGAATACATGTTTTTCTTTACAGGTCAACAAGAAACTGAAAAATGCTTACTACCACTAGTTCAACAAGTTAATATGCTATACAGGACAGTTGTATTTGTGGAGAAGAATATACAGCCATGAGCCATGCATATTAAATGTCAAGTATTCGAATGTCGACCAAGTGAAGTGATCCCAGTTGTACTGTGTGTTGCATCGTGACAGACTCCACAGTACTGGTGGTGTGTACACTGGCTCCCATGCCGGTCAGATACCCTGAATGTCTAGAGACCAATGTAGAATGCAGAGTGCTTGACATGCGAATATGGTGACGCCTGACTAGCTTTGCAGTTGGTGATGGAACGGTGGATGCCATATGAACTTTTGCAAGCAAATGTATTAGACAGATACAAATGGCAATATTACTAGTAATCTAATAAATATAATATTAATTGAACTATTCATTTTCTATTTATCTAATTAATACCTTCTCTCCCCAGAGAAGCCACATCTCTTGACCCTCCTGCTTACTGTAGTACTGGTAGTACAACGTTATATTGTGACAGTCCCTGGGAAGCCCTGGAGGAGATAAGCATCCCCTAACAGCTTGCTTTGTAATTTTAGAAGCCATACCACAACCCCACCTGTAATGTTTGCTCTGTCAGTATCCAGAATCCTGACTGGGTCTGGGCAATATTGAGGCACATTAGCATTGACCTATTATAAAAAGTTTGCAGGCATACCAAAATCCTACAGTGTAGGACAGTAGGAGGCACATCCATAGGGCCCCAGGCCCCTTTGATTCACAAATGACACACATCTGTACAATTGTTATAAAAGCTTTGTTGAGAGAGTAAATTAGTGTATATTACAACAATTATTTACCTGAGATGATGAGCTTTTCCGCATGCCCTATGGTGATGACACCTCAAGTTCTGAAAATGTGACACATTTAAATTGTAATGTATTTGAAAAACTTGCAATGTTATGAACAATCACAATTCTAGGCTTCCAAATGCACATTGATGTTACTAATAAATTAAAATAATATGTATATACCTATTTTTATATATTAAATTATTATTGCTGTTGTTTAATGTAAATATTGTCATTATGAATAAGTATAACGAATGCATTTTGGCCTTTACCTGTGTAGACAGGTTTACAGTTTGCATTTAATTAAACACAATAGACAGGGATTTAGCAGCCAACTGCCCAGACCCAGTCAGGATTCTGGATACCTAGGAACCATGACCAGTCATTCACACCATACTGACAGAGTAAATAGTTCAGGTGGGGCTGTCATAGAGTCTAAAATTACAAAGCAAGATGTTAGGGGATGATTATATACTGTATCAGCATCCCCTAACATCTTGCATAATACTGCAGGGCTTCCCAGGTCAAGAGAAGGTATTAATTAGGGAAATCTGACTGAATATTTATTTAACTGAAATGGAGTCAGAACACATTTACATTTTCCATAGACGACCATTATAACGTTTCCTTCATTTCCTACCAATCTTGATGAGTTTTGTTATTGACAATTTAACAGCATATTTACCCTCCATAGACAGAGGATCAGTGAACAATTTGTTAACTTTTAATACCTCAGGCTCCCCAAAACTTCTTTCAAACCTTACTACCCTCCATTTCTGCTTGAACCGGCCGCTTGAACCACCCACGGATTGTGTCTGATTACATCACCAAGCAAAATGACAACTGGATTGATACGCAGAAATGCACTGACTGACATCTTGTCGTAATTTGACAGCTCTGATGCCACGCTGCACAAAAACATCATTTCTACTCACTCCACACTACATATGTGCTCACAGAAATTCAGACAACCTGCATAATGGTGTTTATATAGGGTACTATTTGGTCGGGTAATGGTGGACGAGCACCTTATTGTGGTCTTACATCATATGCTCAACAGTAATAGAAAATTAATAGCTCAATTAATATTACATTTATTAGATTACTAGTGACATTGCCATTTCTATCTATCTAATATATTTGCTTGCAACATTTCATATGATACAGAATGTAATCGTGAGTATGATTACTTTGGTAATGTACTCGAGTTTGAGTATGATTACTTTCCTTTGTACTCGAGTACTCGTACGATTACTCAAAAGTACTCGTACTTGAGTACTCGTACGATTACTCCATCTCTGGTGTGTATTGGATTGTATTTACAAGTAATTTTCAACAATCTTATTAACAGAACTTTATGTGCCAATTTCCATGACTGTTACGAATATGGTAGAGGTTGTTTGCCTCAGCTAAACAATCTCATTAACATTGTCTAACTGTAGTCTGTAAGCCAGGTCTGTAAAATTAAATAGGTCACCTAACTCACCTTACATTACAGTTGATTGGTATTTTGAAGGTTCAAAATAACTTGTTTGGTGAAAGATGACTTGCACTTGCAGTGAAGGCATTCAGTTATTGTGTAGTATGTTTTAATAATTATCATATGTTTGATATAATTTTTAGATCTTAGAAACTGCTTGTTAGTATGTTACAGTAACTAAATAAATATATGGGGGTTTTGCATTACGTAATCCTAAGACCTAACATATTACCTATGTTCAGTATGTTTATATATAGTTTATATTGCTGGCCAGTATTATGAAAAGCATGGCTCATTTTCATGTTGATGCATCTTCTACTCAGTCTCACATGATTACAAAGACGCACAGACATAAATAATAACTTGTGTTACCCAGGGCACTTTTCCTTTTTTATTTATTAGTTTTTTTATCGATTGCAGTTTTCAGTATTAATTTATTTTACAATGTGTTCATTTTCCCCCGTTTACTTTAGTACTAAGTAGTGTCTTACATGCATCTTTAATGAGACTTTGTAACAAAGTTGTTTATCTGTGTGCTCATAAATTAATATGAAATTTGTATAATGGTGTGAAATGTCAATAATATTTTTTAAAGAAAATAAACTGCTGGTTGAGTGCTAGCATAATGCATTACGAGGGGGTACCAAGACAAGAGGGCAGGCACACGCCCCACAGCCCAAGCTATGGGCCTATGGCTATGCCCATGCCGCCATGGATTACCCCAGCCATTGCATCGGCAACGCCTGCATTGCAAAAAAAAACCCACAAAATCGACGCGGGTTTTCAACATAACATATTCCACTCGTGATACGTTTACTGATACGACTAAGTATGACAATGATTGACGCTGACAAATAAAAAATTACTAACCTGTCAAGAAAATTGTTGGCGAAAATTGTCTCCAAGTCCAACCGTCTCTTTTATTTCCTTCCACAGATCCATAACTTTCCCCAAATAAATCCTCGTGTATGGAATCTTTTTCTCTCTCTCACGTCTTGCTCGCTTCCTTCCCGAACTGGTGGCATACGTCCGTGGACGTCCCATGGTTTAAAACAATACTTTGCACAAAGATTGAAAGAACTTCGACCAAAACGAATACGATCACATGCGTTGAAGGATTGTCGAGGCACCAATCTCGCGGGTCAAGGCCGATCTCGCGCCAACGAGAAGAAACAGACGTGTTTCCTAACGCAGGTCCATCTCCTTGGTTAGAGTTTCGACATAGAGCGTGTAGAAACGAAAATCGAAATAGTTCATATTTATTTTATTAATTTCAGAAAAAAAGTATCCTGTATGCATAAACCAACTAGGCAATCATTACTGAGTATTTGATATCTCCGCCTTTTGTGAAATTACTAATAATCGCTAGGAGCAAACGATTTTTACGGGAATGAGTGGATTGAGTATCTTTAAGAATGTCTTAGGGTTCGCGCCATTTTGAGTGAAAATAGCGTCAACACATGGTTTTGTTGGTTACGATGTTTTCGTAAGTGCTATTCTCGAGATAGATACGATAAGAATATTCGCAAATATGGCGTATATTTAATCGTTTTTCGTAAGTGACAAGATACAAATGTTGCGCCATGCTCTTGCCTTTGGCCTAGCCTAGCCTGGGGCTGCCGGGCTTGGCTTATTGAATGTTGTGTTGTGGTAGCTCATTAGTTTCTGTTTTCTCTGGTATTTTGGTATCACAACATCGACAAAATCATTTTAATAAATATTGAGTAATTAATTGACACTCGTATATCTGTCTATTTATATTGACCGCTGCATAAATACCGTCTTTGCAATTGGATTCTACATCTACACATTACACATATTATTTAGGCATATTTAATTATACATGACCCTTTATGTTTTAAAATAAGTACTACTGTATTGCAGCCACGAATGCAATGCTATGAACATCTACATATACTCTAAAGTAATTACAGTATTTCGTTATAAAACATAATTCGACAATTCTGGATCCATATGATTATAAAATACATATTATTACACGGCATAGGTGAGTGGAAACATTGTCGGTGTATTCATGTATTAGATACTGCTACTTGACTATGTCCAACAAATGCTGCCATCTAGCGAATGGTAGCGCATCTGTAAAATGTAGTTGTGGTGTTGGAGATGACGCGTCAGAAGCACATGGTTGACTGCTGAAGACGCTTGGTAGTTAATTAAAAACTGTTGGAGTGCTATCACGTAGTCGATTCATTGTTATGGATAGTTGTGACCACCCGTAACAAAAATGGTGGCAGCGGTGGACATGTGATGCGGTACGTGAGACATTTATTTGTCAAATTAATTGATGACACACTAATTATCGCTCACACACTGGCATTGTCGCTGAAGTCTGTTCGATCGGTCGGACGTATGGCGACGGCATCCAACGAAACGGCAATGACTGCCGACTACGCACAACCTGCCGTCAAAGCGCGAAATATTGGTGCACCGGCCAGGCCCCCTCAGCCACTCGTGTTTGGGCCAAACAAGGCAAAATCGTGGCAAATATTCCGTCGGCGCTGGTCAAATTATTGCACACTATCGGATATTGCTGTCAAGCCACGAAATTATCAGGTTGCCATGTTAGAAAACTCACTAGGAGACGAAGCCATGCGGCTGTGTGATGGTTTCTAGATCGCATCACCATAAGAACACCGCACCACGACGGACATTTAACAGCTTTTGACGAATTCGCTACAGGGGAAGCAATTGAAACGTTTGCCCGATATAAGTTCAATAGCCGGAAGCAGGAGGATGGAGAAAGTTTCGAAGATTCCCATGCCGTTCTACGCGTGTTGGCAAAAACATGCAAATTATGTCATAAATGCACAAACTCAATGATAGGAGATAGGATCATCTTAGGCATAAGACAGTCGGAGACGCGACAAGAGTTGCATAAGATCCGTAAACCTTCCCTGGACGCGTGTGTAGATGTCTGCAGAGCAGCAGAGTCGGCCATATCACACAGGTCAGTACTGGATGATGTATGTGAACCTGGTCGTTTACTCAAGCGTGAGTGTCGATACTACGGCAGGCGTCATGCTCCCAAGAAAGAAATGTGCCACGCATATGAAACAATCTGCAATATTTAGGGGGCCAATGACCATTTTGAACGGAAATGCATAATAGGGCACAACACAAATCAGCTGCCTAGAAACGAGGACCAGCAACGTGTGTACAACATACGTGACAACAATGGTCCTGATGAAGACAACGACACTGATGCGGCCGGGGGCATTCACTGACATCACGAAAACGGGGCGCATATGCGAAATGTCGAATGCTCGTAAACGGGAACAGGGGCGTCGATCCGGTTTTAAAAGTGGGGGGGACGGGGGACCAATTTATATAGACATATATGTATGCATAATATATATATATATATATATATATATATATATATATATATATATATATATATATATATATATATATATATATATATATATATATATTGATATGGATTCTTACATAATTTTAGGTCGAAAATACGGATTGCCATCCCAAAACTGTGGCATGTATGCAAATGACGGGTCGACGGGTCTCTACATAAAGCTATGCTTTGGACCCAACACTGCTTGCCTGATCCAAGAGTGACAAGAGGCAGAGCTTACAGGGGTGCCTGTGTAGGACTTCCCAATCCCACCTTTTGGCAAACAAATTTGTCATCACTAAAATGAGATCAAATTACACAAAGTGCATAAATCCTCTGGTTCCGCCGTAGGCGATATAAATATCCACCAGGGCGACCAGGCTGCGATCCAAGGGGTGACAGAGCAAACACAAATTTTTTTTTTTTAATAATCTATTATGTGCTTGATGGCTATATATATATATATATATATATATATATATATATATATATATATATATATAAATACAAGGGTGCAAAATGACAGAGCCCGGCATGATGAATATTTAATGGACTTAGATCAAGTTGCGGGCTGGCTGCTGCCAACCAAGCAATTTATCTAGTGATTTTCCACTAGGTAGTCGGAAGTTTAGTTCTTATTATTAATTTTACTACTAGACAGATGTAGGGTTTTTAAGAGAATGGAGTGATCAGTCTCGCTATATATGCCTATAAATTTGTTTTATAAACTGAAAAAGTATGAGGAGATTTCCTATGCTGACCCCTTCAGGCCGTGGAGTGGTCAGCGTCCCCCTCGTCCCCCACTGATCGACGCCCATGCAGTGCCTGTGTAGAACTTCCCAATCCAACATTTTGGCAAAGAAATTTGTTATCGCTCAAATTGGAATATGTTACACAAAGTGCAGGAATCCGCCGCTTCTGTCGTAAGCGATAAGCATCAAGCAGGCGGGGGTGAAAGTGCAACACAAATGTCATCATTTAAAATGTGCTTGATGGCTAGAGCCTATTAATAAAAGTAAAGTGTAAAGCGCATTGAACGGTCCTGAGGACTGGATACTGCGCTATATAAGAACTTGCCTTTTTTACGTTTTTTATAATATCAACACAAAGTTGATAGAGCCCGGCAGCGGCTTACATTTTTCCGGTAGTAATAACATTTCCGATTGGCCTTTCTGCGCGACAAATTTAAAAGCATCTATGTGCAGCGAAATAACAAAGCCTTTTTGGTATAAATGCCACGGGCTGTTCGAGGTGCAGCTATATCTGCCGCCATATAGAGCAATTAACATCACTCAGACATAGGACACACAGATTTTGACGCAGGCGTCGTTCATGATAATTTGTCACCTTATGTTCGGAAGTACTTCCCTCAAAATAACACATATAATAGTTTATTTGCAGAAATATTACGAAACGTGCATTAGAGACTTGGCACTTGTATATAATTTGTATGACACAATTTGGTAATCATCTTCATCATTATGCAGCCATAGTGTCCCTTGGCTGGGCGAAGGCCTCAGCATGCTGCTTCCACATCTACCTATATTGCGCTATCCTCTGCCAGATGGTACCATTCCAGTAGTCGCCTAGTTCTTCTCTCCACTCTATAACCGGTCTTCCACTAGATGTTTTCCGTAGGGTTTCCAAGTGGTAATACGCAATGTCTATCAGTGATCTCGTATTCTCCTGATGTCCACTGCCCAGGTCCACTTCCGTCTTCTGACTTGATCAATCATGTATGTGATATTTTCTCTTACTCAGATGTTTGTTTTTCTGTCCGGGTATGTGCTGTTTAACACATACCTTTCCATCATTGTTTGACCCGCTGCTAGCTTGTACTTTGCACGGCGGCTGGTAAGTGCCGGGGCAGTATGTCACTGCTGGAAATATGCATCTGTTGTATACTTGTCTCTTCAAGCATGTTCCAGTGTTACCCTTGAAAGTGTCGCGGTGTTTAGCGACTGCTGTCCATCCGGCCTTGATTCTCCTTTGAAGCTCATTGTCTTGGTGTTTTGTCTCTGGTGCTGTATCTGTAGACGTAGTATGCTACGTTCTCCATCTGAATGTTGTTGACATATATTGGTGGGTAGTTTTCCTTCATCACCTTTGTCTTCGTCTTGTTCATCTTTAGTCCCTGATCTTTACGTTCATCAGATAATTCCTGTAGCATTTGTTGTAGTTCATGTTGTGTATTAGCGCATATGCGTATGTCGTCGGCAAAGCCAATATGACTAAGATATTCGCCGTCTATCTTCAAGCCTCTGGTTTCCCGAATCAGTCGTCGAAATATGCTTTCGAGTGCTGCCGTGAACAACTTGGGCGATATGTTATCGCTCTGTCGTATTCTCCTCCTGATGTTGAACCTGTTACTTTATTTGAGTAGGTGGACCGTAGTCGAGCTGTTGGTGAAGATATCCTTCAATAGTTCGATGTACACATCTTCTATCCCCTATTCTAGAGGCGATGTCAATACTGCTTTTATGTGTACTGAGTAGAAGGTTTTCTCATACTCGACGAATACGATGCAGAGTGGGATATTTTATTCTCTGCACTTCTCATACAGTTGGGTTACGACACCGACCTAATCTGTCGTTGAGTATCTGCTTTTGAATCCAGCTTGCTCTTGGGGCTGATTTTCGGCAAGTGTCTTCTCTGGTATTTTAGTAATTTCGTTAGTACTTTACAGATGTTTGATGGTCTACATATAGATCTGTAATTATTTAGTCCTTTCTTATTAAAACATATTATCACCTTAGCGTTATTGCACGCTGTGGGTGTTCATCTTTCTGATAAACATTTAGTGTACAACTAAGTAATTGTCTTTGATATGTTGTCTTCTCTTGCTTTCAATGTCTCGATGTTTATGTGGTCGTTGCCTGTTGGTGTCCCATTCATTTCTCGTAGTGCTGGTTCCACCTCAAGTGATGTTATCTATAGTACTTTTTCTGGGTCAGTGTAGATTATGGTACTCTGTTCACTGTTGTATAGCTCGGGGTAGGATTCCTCTATTCGTTCAATGATATTATATTGATCATTGATTTGTTAATTGTTTTGCTAAACAGCAAAACATGTTAGGCGAGCGAATGTTACCAACAACAGTATGTATCATTTTACGTATAGTTTACCAATAAATGTAACCACAACAATGGCTCGTGTTGGAGCTACACACAACTAGTTTTCAGAGCTACCCATACTTTGTGGAAATGTGTTCTTTCATTGTGTTTATACACTTTAGGTGTTGGTTTTATAGGCAAATAATTTAAGCCTAACAACAATTGTTTTCAGAGCCATATATAAAACAAACAAGTGTTCTAATCAGTTACTCATACGTGGGTTTATCTGAAAGTGTTTGTTATCATTGGATTAAGTCAGTTAGTGTTATATAGGGGTGGGAAGGAGAGAGGGATGAAGAGACAGACAGAGATACAGAGACAGCGATGTTAACACGGCGAATCATCAAGACATTTGGATACAACGTACTCTATTTACTTACAGACGTCTGCTGCTCGTCTTTGGCGAAGTCTGACAACGTTGTTGTCTCGTCGTCGAAAAAGGTGAACATCGCATTGACTAATTTCGCGCACGGACAAACAAGCAATGAACCAATACGCCACACACGTCAAAACAGCACAAGTAAGAGTAAGTATTCTAGCATGCAGTGGTGTATTGAAATGAACTATTTTAATAAGTGATTGCTAAACCATAATAATTATGTACCAGACTGACACAGACGCATTGACAGACTTCGTTTCCGACCACAATTGACAACGTACCAATACGCCATGTACGTCAGGCCAACAAAAGCAAGTATTCAGCTGTGTAGCGGTTTGATATAATGCTATTTTGTAATGCGTCCTTACACATATGCCAGTTTATGTTTTAAAGGAAAATCGCATTTACGACGAGGCGGGTTGTTTTTAATATTAAATACGTTTAAAAGACAAGAATATTTGGGGTAACACGCGCCCCTTTGTAACCTTTAATAGAAGTGTCTTGCATGATATACGTCGTAAATCAAACAATACTGCCATAACGATATATATATTTACATATAAATTTAATAATAACTAATCATGCTTTTGGTTAATAACTATTTTATTATCTTATATATCATCTCCCTCCTTCCTTCCTCGCCTCCGTCCCTCCCTTCCTCACTCCGCCTCCTTTACTCCTTCCGGCCATCCTTTCCTCCCTCCGTCTCGCCCTGCGATCCTCCCTCCGTCCCTCCCTTCCTCTCTCCGACCGTATTAGTCAGCTTATAAAATGTGAATACAGTGACTTGCAGTATTCACGTTGATGTATCATGGAATGATTATATGCTGTAAAATCGGATAAACCAAAAGTCAGACTTTAACGTTTGACATTATGGATTACTAATACCAGTTTTCTCAAAATCGTTTATTTTGTTTCAGCCTGCGTTGACACATTCACAACAAATACAGACAAGCTGATCAGATCATTACCTGCCAGATTCGTAATATCGCAGAAAAACTGCAAGGCCAAGTGTGCAGCTAGCGTTGTTTGTAAGGGGATTCGTGTCAAACTCGGTAATTACAAATGCTACTTTAACAGAAGAACGTCAACGCAGAAGAAGAGGGGATATGTGTATTTCGAAATGAAGTTTAGGTGTCCAGGTATGTGGCCTGGCGCAATCTCTTCACTGCTGACCCCCGCAGCGCATATCATTAAGGGAAGATAGTTTAACAATTTGTCACTGTTTTGTAAATCTAACAAAACAATCATTCTCCTAAGGTAACATTATTTATCTCACATACACTTTAATTACTGGTAAATCTACTGAAGGTAATGTAAAGAGGGTTGATCAAGTGGCTCAACTGTTGCCCAACGTAGTTGTGAACTATCTACAGTGCGAAATTAAAGACATTTTATGTTAATGCTTCTGCTAACGTTTTCCTCGGTCAATCGACAGTGATCGTTTCTGATCGTGGATTACAGTGGTCACTGGATTTTGCATTGGAGGATATATCATATCATATATCATATCATATCATATCATATCATATCATATCATATCATATCATATCATATCATATCATATCATATATCATATATCATATAATACCATAGCATATCATATCTTGCCTTGCCTATCCCGTAGTCTCGGTGGACCGTTGGGGCACCACAGATGACTTGGCAACCAGCTCCCTCCACTCCTCTCGTCTCTCGGCTTTCCTCGTGGCGGCGCCCAGTGTCAAGCCCGTCCATTCCGGGATGTTGTCTTCCCCCATCTCTTTCTCTGCCTGCCTCGTCTTCTCCCTCCTTGGACTGTACCTTGCATGACCGTCTTGGCAAGCCCTGTTGATCTTGTTATGTGGCCGTACCATCTCAGTTTTCGTTGTTTGACTGTGGGCAGGAGGTCTTCGTGTGGTCCAATGGCTTGCCGAGTTCTGTTTCGGACCTCTTCGTTGGTGATGTGTTCTCTGTACGTGATGCCGAGGAGTTTTCTGAGGCATCTCATCTCCATGGCCTGTATTCTTGTCTCGGTTTCTGCTGTTAATGTCCAAGACTCACAGGCGTACATGAATATGGACATGACTAGGGAGCGCATCAGTCTGATCTTTGAGCTGAGCGCTATATTCCTGTCATTCCAAATGGTCTTGAGTTTGGCGAGCGCTGCTGTGGCCTGGGCGATCCTGGCGAGAATTTCAGGTTTAGATCCTTCATCTGTAATGATTGTTCCCAGATATTTGAATCGTTTGACGCAATCTAGTTTCTCGCCGTTGACCCTGATGTCAGTGCTGAAGCCATTGGTGTTATTGGTCATCAGTTTGGTCTTTTCTGCATTGATCTGCATGCCGAAAGCTGTTGAAGCCTTATCAATGCGCTCCACCAAGTCAGCTAGCTCGTCTTCCCTTCCTGCCAGGCCGTCTATGTCGTCGGCAAAACGCAAGGTTGTGATAGTTCTGCCACCAATGCTGACTGTCCCTTCATGGTCGTTCAGTGCGTCAGTCATAATTCTCTCCAAGAAGATGTTGAAGAGGGTGGGGGAGAGCACACAGCCTTGTCTTACTCCGACGGTGGTTCTGAACCAGTCCCCTATGCTGTTGTTAAGGTAGACTGCGCTGGTGGCAGAGGTTCTGTATCATTCTGATCAGGTTGGCGTTGATGTTGAAATGCTTCATGGTGGCCCATAGTGCTGCATGCCATACCCTGTCGAATGCCTTCTTGAAGTCAATGACGGCGTGATAGAGGTTTTGCTGGTGTTGGAGGTACTTCTCGCACAGTACCCTAAGGTTGAAGATCTGCTCTGTTGTGCTGCGTCCTGGTCTGAAGCCAGCTTGTTCCTCGGCAATGATCTTTTCCGCTTGCGGCTTCAGTCGGTTCAGCAAGATTTTCAGCATAACTTTGCTCGGGTGGCTGATGAGGCTGATGGTACGATAATTCTGGCATAACTGTAGGTTGCCTTTCTTGGGGAGGGTGATGATGAGAGATTGGGTCCACGGCGTGGGCCACTCCCCTGTCTGTCAGATCTTGTTGCAGATAGTCAGTAGGGCGCTTATCATGGCTTCTCCCCCTGCCTGCACCAGTTCTGCTGGGATGTTGTCCGCTCCTGCTGACTTCCCCTTCTTGAGCGATTTCACCACTGCTTCCACTTCTTCGCGAAGGATGGGGTAGTTGTCGTTGTCGGTTGCTTGAGGGACGTTTAGTACTTCTGGGTCTCCCGTGGCTCTGTAGTTGTACAGCTCTGAGCAGTACTCGGACCACCTCTTTAGGATGTCCTGTTCTTCAGTCAGACATTTTCCATCCTTGTCCTGTATGGTGGCGGTTCGCCCTTGCTTTGTGCTGGTCAGGTCTTTCACCAGCTGGTAAGTTTTCTTGCTGTTATTTTTCTTCATGTTATTTTCGATGTCCTGGCACTGCTCTTCAATCCAGTCCATCTTTGCTTTTTTCATGCCTTTCTTGATTTCTTGGTTGACTGCCCTGTACTGCCTTATTCCTTTTGCATCTTTCTTCTTCTTCTTCAACTCCCTTCGTTTGTCGCACAGATCAAGTAAATCAGCTGTGACCCAGGGCTTCTTGACTGGGCGATGTGTGCCAAGGATCTCACTGGCGGTGTTGGTCACTGCTGTGTTGAAGGTGTTGATCAATGTTTCCATGTCTGTACCATCAGCGTCCAGAATGGTGAGCGCTGCAAATTTTCCTCCTATCATTGCGTGGAAGGCTTCTGCTACTTCGGGGTCCTTCAGCTTCTCAAGGTCAAATTTGATCCTGGTGTGGCTGAGTTTCTTGACCCTCTTCAGGTGTAGTTTGAAGGTCATCATGACTAGCTCATGGTCGCTTCCAATGTCAGCTCCAGGAAAGCTCCGTGTCTTGGCAATGTTCACACTGGACCGGAAGCGCTTCCTTACCATGATGTAGTCTATCTGGTTGTGGTACTTTCCATTTGGGCTGTGCCACGTGGCTCTTCTGGATGCTTTATGTGGGCCAAAGGTGTTCGCCAGCATAAGGGCGTTGTAGCTGGCAAATTCAAAGAGCCTTAGGCCTCTCTCATTTGATCTGGTGTTGCAGTATCTTCCACATGTGCCTCTCCAGTTCTCATAAGCATCTTCTCCTATCTTGGCGTTCCAGTCGCCTTGCCCCACTAGGATGTCTTTTTTTGGAGTTTGGTCAAGGACTTCCTGCAGTTGTTCGTAGAAGTCTTCTACATCGTTATCGTCATAGTCTGATGTTGGGGCATACGCCTGTGTGATGGTGATGTTGAATGGCGTTGCCCTCAGGCGGATGGTGATAAGTCGGCTGGAGATTGGCCGACAACCCATGACGCAGTTCACAGTGTTTTTGTGAATGAGGAACCCGACTCCTTGTTGGTGTTTGTCGTCTCTACCACTGTAGTATAGTTTGTGTCCTTCCTGGGTGGATGTCTCTCCGATGTTTTTCCACCGCATTTCACAGAGTCCTAGGATGTTCCAGCGATATCTGGTCATCTCGTGAGTGAGTTCTTCTAACTTGTCTGCTTCTCGCAATGTTCTTACATTCCATGTGCCAGTGATGATGTTGCTCCTGGCACTAATCTTGTTTTCCGGTATATCAGTCGCACACTTTTCACCTCCGCCCTGGTATACAGCGGTAGGCGCGGCCCTTTGTAACCCGGGCGTCGGCCGATCCGGTGTGGGTTGCGTAGTGGTTGTCATCATCATGTGGTGTATCTAGGGCACAGCCGATGTCCTCCATCTAGGTGGCTCGCCTTGGTCGCGAAAACGAGGTCGTTGTAGTTCGTCTGGGAACTCTTCCGCCCTGGCCGGTGACCTGCGGTTTGCCGGGGCATGGCGCTTGGAGCCACATGTGAGAGATTTAGAGGATGGATGGAGACCAATGATGCCTGTCCACCCAAAGGTGCAGCATGCCAGACATCAAAGGTAGTACCCCTAACCAGAGCCCCCTATACCCGTCATATCATATCATATCATATCATATCATATCATATCATATCATATCATATCATATCATATCATATCATATCATATCATATATATATATATATATATTTGCATATAGATAGACAGATAGATAGACAGACAGACAGAGAGACAGACATACAGACAGACAGACAGACAGACAGACAGAGAGACAGAGAGACATATAGGGTCTTGTGCCGTCAACCGCCAGCTTCCCGTTACCTCGTTACGCCGCATTCATTCTTTATTTCCAGCATTTCTTAACAAACGATGTCGATATATGCCGTATATTAATATCAGTTGGCGTCTAAAATAATTCAAAGATTAACTGAAAAAGAGAAAAAAGAAAATTAAACAATGCGTGAGCGTCCCGCACCGACCTAGTATGTGCTCTATTGAAATATGACAAAAAGCAGTTACGAATAACGCCAGCTTGGTCGCCATCTTGAAAAATGACTGGCTTAAACGTATTGAAGTAAATCAAAGTCATGAGTTTGTGACAATTATGTATTTAATGCTCTACGTGACACCATCTCTAGAAGAACAGATAACACATTGTTTTTTACAAAGTCGTTGACAACAGAATGTTTATATAATTTTCTTATTCAGTTCACTACAAGTGTAGACATAGGTTTGCATGTTTGAACGGAGCTACATGCGTTCAAATTGGACGACCTACAGGAGTGCGGTGCACATGCGCTAAAGGCTATCAGGGATTCCGTTGCGAACGTAAGTGCACCAATGATATTTGCATAGCGATTCCTCGTTTTAAACGATTTAGATAACTGGATCGATTTTGGAATGCATCTCGTTTTAGTGTCCGTTACGTGCTTGTTTCAGCTACTACAGGTAACGAATAGCTACAGTTAAACGTTGTCTCGGCAATATATACATTACAACCACACAAGATGACTTCTTCGTCAATGTAATTTTTCGATGTTTTTCTGAAGCAGAAAGGTCACAGTTTTCCGAAGTTCTCCGAGATAAACCGAGCATTTCACGAAATTCTCCGACAGGTTATGGTGCCCATTTATCTGGTTTATTGTCGATGTATTTACAAATCATATATATATATATACGTGATTAAATGGAATATGTTACCCAAAGTAATAGGTGGTCTTCGAAATTGAACGTTTGCTATTGAACATATGTCGCAGTCATTCCTCCAGTTGATTAGCTAATTACAACAAAACACTCATCTGCCTTTCGCAATGTAATTAAACTTGCTTTAGTATGTACATTTGATTTTTGTGTTGTTATTTTTGGGCAAAATTAGCCGCGCCGTGGTCGTTCATCTTTGAATAATATAAAATATGTGTAACTATATCAATCTTCTCCGCTTCTGTTACTAGTGAAGGCTGCCCGTGGCGGCTGAAACGTCGACATGATTCGAAATGTATTGCTTATGATGTGGAATAACTAATCTTACTTTAGCGTAGTATTCTTCCAACTCGATGACAATGTTTACGAATTCAATATATGTAACTGCATTTCAGAAAAAATCAGTTGTCTTCTTATGGAATGTCTAAACGGAGCGACTTGTACGAACACAACGGATGGATTCACATGCAACTGTCCACACTCACATTATGGCGTACACTGCGAACGTAAGTTGGTTTAGACAGGGAATGGCATTAAACATTTCCATTGATGAATTCCGGCAGGCAGCTGTACATATGTCCGTGGACTGGCTTGTAACACATCAACGAACGTAATATCCGCTCACATATCCATGTACCCACCATACAACACCTACCCATCCACACACCCAACCAATGTCACAACCACATCAACAGCAATCCGCCCACCCACCCACCCAACCAACCCACCCACCCCCCCACCGTCTCAACTCAACCAACCAACTAACCATCGAAAACAACATATACAGTATATATATATATATATATATATATATATATATATATATATATATATATACATATATATATATATTTATATATATATACATTAAATAGGGGTTTATGAAGAACAGTAAGTGTCACGTGGTTGTTCTGTAGCCAAACCTATAATTATCTAAATCATGTAACAATCATAGCCCCCTTTGAAACCCGTTTCTTGCCTTGCCTTGCCTATCCCGTAGTCTCAGTGGACCGTTGGGGCACCACAGATGACCTGCCAACCAACTCCCTCCACTCCTCTCGTCAAAAACCAGAAGTAGCATGCCAACTTATATATTGTCGTATTTTAGTAGAAATGTATTCGAAAACAACTTCCTCAAAAGCACACAATCAGAGTGGGACCTGTAATATGTCCAAAGTCCCTTCTGCGCCTAGGTTTTTTTTCATCACTCGTTTTCTCTGTGCAAAGTTCCTGCTGCACATGGGTACTTTCCATGACTAGGTTTCTCTGTGCACAGTTCCGCTGCTATCACCGATACCAAGTCCCTACCCAATTATGATGCGATGCCAACGTTGGATCGCTGTGTAGCACACTGGTTCGGCAGCGCCACCTGTTGGCCAGCCTTAACAAAATATATTTTATAATCTTTAACGTACAGGTTAATACAACATTTTGCATAAACAATTGTCAATTTTATGGAGCTAAATTGTATCGCATGGACATGTCCGTCGAATCGGCTACGGATGAAACAAGTAACCGCAGCTTACCTGTTTCAACCGTTTTTAGAAACTTCACCTGAATTAACTTTTCACTGATACTAATGACACCGTTTTTATTAATTATATAATTAGTTGTAATTGTATTATTATTTTAAAATTTTAAATGTCGCTTTATTAACATTAATATTATTGTTTTAATATGATGCGTTATATGTATTTGATGAACAAAATAATACATGAGCGCCACCACGTGGGAGATACCGGCGTTATACAAATTGACATTATTAATTGAACAACTAATGTTGTCTGTTAAGGTGGTAATTAAAAGCAGAATATCGGGACATTCAATTATTAATCGCACATACGTAATTATTTAGATTCCTCCAACACAAAATACTTCTTATATAAATTGAGAGAATGTTGTAGTAATGTAATTCCCATATTATTTATTTTACAGAGTACAATAGCTGCCGCTCACAACCGTGTCAACATGGAGGTGTTTGCACGAATGTAGACCTTGGATTTAAATGCACCTGCAAGAATCACTACTTTGGGGAATACTGCCAAAGTGAGGATTATTGCTATAATGTATATTTTTAAACTTGCTTTCATATGTTTTACATGCAGGTGAATGTCATAGGTAGCACTATGTGCTACGACTCGGTCGCGTGTCTCTTCCGATCGGAAGTGGATGATTACGGGGCGCCGCCGGGTTAATGTGATTGATGCTTAATTGCATAACGTCATTAAATAGGGGTTTATGAAGAGCAGTAAGTGTAACGTGATTGTTCTGTAGTCAAACCTATAGTTATATATAAATCATTGAACAGTTATAGCCCCCTTTGAAACCCTTTCATTTATCACAATGCTTGGCTAGAGTAGTCCTCAAATACACATATAGACATATGACTGTATATGTTTGCTTTATATAATGGACACCTTCTTTAGTTACCTTATCAATGGACTTTATTTAGAGCACACATTCCTACGAAGATCATTTGGAGTATTGTTATCTACCTCTGGCAGATGTGGTACTGTTATAAGCTATCTGTGCTACGTCTATGGCAGATATATACCGTAGATAATCTTAAATAAAATATCACAATAGCTGGTATGTGTGAATTACCTCATTAAAACAAATGATGAACTCTAAACCGTGAAATAATTGCCACTGTCAAAAACCGTAAAACAACCCTTCGATATCATGTAAATAACACGGATTCTTGATCTGTCAAATAGTATGATATAAATAGTAACACGCTAAGTTGCGACGCCATTGATGACGGATTCACATACTTTGATTTTGTGCCGTGAAATCTTAGTCACTTGTCCAGTTGTTGCGAGAAACCCACAAAGCTCCGGCCTTTTAACATGGGCTAATGGCGGCACAACCAATATTTATGCCGGAAGGGCTTCCCCAGATAATGACGCCATAGTGCACCAGGTCCATAAACAACACTAACCCTTAGTCTATAACTGCAACGTTATAACATTTATGGTTGCAGCAATTGTGTGTGTATAGCCTATAGGCCACGTCAGTTTCGCGCTTTAAAAATGTGTTCAGGTATGAAACGTGTCATCTTGGCCTGGCTTGTGGATTCTAATTAGGTATTTAGATGAAGTATTACTTATACATCGATATATCGAAGACGTCATAAATAGTATACATATAAACACGCAGTTGAAACAAAACACAATCGCTTACATGTATAATAATATATATATATATATATATATATATATATATATATATATATATATATATATAATACTACAACTAGGTATATGTATATATATATATACATATACATTGTTGTAGTATTTTATTTATGTGATATATATATATATATACAAATATATACATATCATTTATATATATATATATATGTATATATATATATATATATATATATATCACATTAATAAAATACTACAACATTGTTTCAGAAGCTGGGACTTTGTCTTCTTCTAGTTCAGTAGTATATACTCAGTGTTCCTTTTGTCTGTAGTAATATGATATTGTTCGAGCCAGAGATTTGGGATTTCACAGTTGTTCCTCTTAACTAAGCAGTTGGCCATTGTATTTCGATTCCTTATAAGTATGGTGAAATCAACTATGTCTAACACGGTGGTCCAAATTGCTTGGTATTGTGTTCATAGATGCAAGAAAATATAATTTAATGTAAAAAACATTGTCAGGGTCACATAGCTTCCTTCCATGGGTTGTTATACATCAAAAGGAAATGTGTTTCTTATACCGACCATAATGGTTTATCTGACATGTTCATATATATCAGAAATGTTTTATCACCTTATGATTAAATGATTTATGTACTGTAACTGCATGTGTTATTTATTATTAACCGATTAGCACTCAAGTCGGGCATTGACGGTCACATCGAATCTCCCCAGGTCGGCCATAGCCGAATACAAAGCGAATACATCACAGCGTTTGAATTCGGTTTACGTGGTTGCATCTAGTGACTAAGAGATGCAATAAAGGCGACACCTATCTAGACATAATTTATAACATTACATTGTGACTATTTTGGATACTTTCGTTCTCAAAAATATTATCCGCGTGTTAGAAATTTAACAGTAGTTAGTTTTTGTTTTTGGACATTTAAAACTGTCCTTCAGTCAGGAGTTGGCCATATGTATAGCTAAAGGGTGGTATGCATGGACCGAGACAATGACGTTGTCTCGGACTATTTCTGTAGTCCGAGACTTTAACGCAAAAATCGGTATGCATGAACGCCGACAATTAAAGGCTATGGCCTATTCACGGGACGAAACGACGTGATTTTTAGACTTGCTATACCGCTGGCCTAAAACCAGTTGTCTCGGACAATCGAGTAGCGTTTCGGTAAAATTAATGGCTGCCGTTATTTATCTGAGGTATCGAAACAGACGTGCAATAAGAAGAAACCGAATTTTTCGCGACCGAACACATCCCTTAGAAATATACAACGACGAGCAAATATACACAAAGTTTAGATTTTATAGACATTTAATTTTACAACTTACAGACGAGGTGAGAAACGATATAGAAGTTGTGCTTTCACGTAAAGGTTCGCAAACGCCCATTTTACAAGTGCTCCTTACTCCACGTTTTTATGCAAAAGGAACCCTCCAAAATGTTATAGGGGAACTGTTAGGTGTCGACCAGTCGACGGTTAGTCGAATTGTAAACAAATTCACAAACGCCTTCTTCCGGCGTATGAACCAATTCATTGTGTGGCCCGACCAACGGAAGGCCGACGGGAACAAGAGAGGGTACTATCGAATGAGACGCTTCCCAAATGGCATCGGGTGTGTAGACGGGACACACGTCCGGATCCAGGCCCCGTTTGACCAGGAACACGAGTTCGTTAACCGGAAAATTATCACTCGATAAACGTCCAGGTAAGTTATAGATCTACTGTATGCAATGTTTCATAGTCACCTTACGAGTTCTCGACGAACAAGACACTGCTACGACCTGTAACAACGAAATGTAAATCCGCCCACGCCAACAACAGTTTTTTTAATTTCCGGTAGTTTCGATGGTTTGTGACAAACGATCCCCCAGTGAAATAGCTGTGCAATTGTTTCGGGTCAGGGAAAATTATACGACGTTGTGCAGCCCTATAATTACATTATATGATCAAGTTTTATGACGAATAATTCGTTCATATAAAACTGAATGAAACATATACTGTATTTAATAAAAGGCCAATAAAAACAACATTGTTCAGGTCATAAATTGTATTACATTTGAGGTCGACATGACAAAAATGTATAAACTAACAGGACAATAAATCGGTATTTCAAGAGTCATTTGTGTTAAATAAACTGACAATTAGTTTCTTGAAAAGTGAACATGTGTTTCATCAGTAACATTTCTATGATCTGCTAAATCATTTTCCTTAGTGTTTTCTAATTTACTTGAATTAAGACCATTTTATGTTTGGTAATGGCACACACAGAATGTGATGATGGATGTATGTTTGCAGCATTACTGACTGAATGTGTATGTATGTCATGCATTGCTCACATAATACATTTTGATCAAATATAATACTTGATTACATGTATTTAAAAAAAATTAGCATATTGTCTGCGTTAGCCAAATTTCGTAGCATCAACTGAAATAATATTTGGTTAATGTACACAAATGATAATGGAATTATTAACCACTGAAGCTGTAAACCACTGTAAAAAATAAAACAAATCATAAGTGACCTATTACAACCTGCTGTGTATTACTTAATTTGGTAATTTGTATGCATAAATAGCTTAAGTTCCTTAACAGATTTATGATTGTTTTTTATGTATCACATGGTAATTGAAAAATAACTTGTTTTGCATGATTGAAGGAAACCGACCTGCAATTGATGGAATAATACTTGGTGACAGTGGGTACATGTTACGGACATGGCTAATGACACCTGTCCTCAACCCTGTCACCAGAAAACAAAGAGCTTACAACAACGCTCACAGGTGTACTCGGACAACAGTTGAACGAAGCATTGGCGTTGCTAAGCAACGGTTAGTGGAACACAAAATGTGCTAATTGTAGTTAATTTGCAATAAAGCAAAACAATAAAACCACCAACGTTTCCCCCATGTTATTGGTGCATGTTTGATGACCAGGATAGTCTGTGGCATGGCTTACAATTAACCAGACTAATGTCAGTGCGTGTCAAATAAGCAGAAACAAGACGTATTAAATACATGAAACTGCATTTTTACTAAATATAAACGACCGGAAAACAAATGCAGATGAAACATGACTGTGTGTTTATGGGTGATATCAATAGATCTAACAATATAGTAAACAAACAATCTATGTATGGATACATGGTAATAATACCATATCTTAATAATGAGTACACATCACTTGCCACTGAGGACTTTACAAATATGTGTAAATGTGGGGTAAGATATGATTATGCTCATGTTCAATACTTCTTAATATAGGGTGTACTATAAAAACTCAAATAATTTGTTTTACTCTGCCCTACTAGATTCCTCTGCCTGCGATATGGCCTACGTTTGCAACCAGCAAAAGCATGCAAGGTCATTATCGTTTGCCTCATGTTACACAATCATGTAAGGCGCATGAACGTCCCTGTGCCGGAAGATCCATCAGACTCTTCAAGTTCAGAGGATGAAGATGATGATGATGATGATGGCAACTGTGATGACATGAATGAGCGTGCAAGGGCAGCAGCAGGAACAGTCGTCCGCAACAGGATTATCAACAACTGTTTTTAGAGGTAATACTGTTCATTTTCCTTAGTTGTGCAAAATCTATATTAGAAGGTGCCCCTGGGTATTTATCATGCCCTCTGTCTCTGTTGTGTAAGGCCACATGCATGTTATCGTTGCAGTATTTCAGCTGCATTGAGTTGTTTCACATGTAATGGTACTATACATGATTTCATTACTTTGGAAGTAATACTCATATCATTAACTGTATTCTGTCATATATATTATCAGTGATTCTGAACAGTACGTAACATTATAAATAGTTCACCCTCGATATTGGCACTTGCATTGCAGAAATTGGTTATATAAACTGGGCTGCTAATGAAACAAGACACAAAGCATACACTGCAGTTGGTCAAATACATTGACATGTATTTAAATACAAACACTTGTTATTTTTAAAGGTCAAATGCAAATACTTTGAAAAGTAGTTAAATACGTTCAAATATGGCAGTTACTGTCATTCGTTTTCTTGCTTCATGGCTCACTGACAACCAAAATAATTCATTTTCTGCTTCAGATTCACCAGGAATGAGACGCCTTCCCATCTTCCATTTTCCCTTCTGAGTGAACGCGGGAGCTGGAGCAGGAGGTGAAGTCACTGTGAACGTGGCTGTCGAGATGTTGTTATCTTCTACGATATACTCGTGATCTGCATCTGAAACATTTATAATGTTTTAACTCTTTTCTTTATGATCATATGATCAATGACATACTTGAATACATTCTCATTCATTACGGCATAAGTTGATTTTCTGACATAATATATTACTCTTGGCATGCAAGACTCTCACTTTGACTGAAATGTCAGACTCATGGGATAAGTTATAAGAAATTACATGTCCACAACGTTTAGCTTTGTTCTTCGTATTACCAGTTATTTAGAAATATATGGCTGTTCTGCACACAAAGGATTTGAGCACATTTGACCAGTACTGCACTTACTAAACATCATACTTACATCCAGATGAGTAACATATGTTGTTCTAGACAGGTGTGATTTCTAAGATGGCATGCTCTTATCTAAGGGTATTGTCTGGTACTGTGGTGTTGTAAAAGGTTACAGTAATTTGTTTTATTTCTTATTGATTGTTATATTAAAATTAGACTCTTGTAGTTATTGTTTATATGTTGGAGATGATTTGTATTTTAACTTATTATAAATAATTGAACTCACATGCAGTTTCTGTGTCGCTACAAGATGGGATGATCAGTGGTAGTGGTACTGCAACAGATTAAATTATATATATAGTCCAAAATCAACTTCCTCTGTCTGTTGATTTTGTGATATTTTTCCTAAAACATTGTTGTCGAATTCCATATGCTAATATTTAATACTGACAATTCCAGTACACCATATGTACATGTACCGTTATGATACATAAAATAGAATAATAATGTAATACATAATTCATGAATCAAACACTACTGCCCATGTAGTATTAATGGTATTCATTTTATTTATATTCAATAACAATGTCTTCCCTCATCAATGTTACTATACTTATTAGAGCCATTACAGTGCAATTAATAATAAGGTTCCAAGAACAAAGGATATCATCAAAGGGAATTGCCATAATTATGGCACCATGATCAGATCTTCAACAAACAACCTGCAAAAATAAGCAAAAGAACACACATTCATACAAAACTTACTATGTACAATAAATATTATTAACAAAACATACCAGTTTTGAAGTCCAACACGTTATAAAACAAGAACGTTGCATGGTAGGATTACATGCTAGGGTAAATTTACAGCCTGCTATATCTTTACATGATAGGAGATGTGGAAGTTTACGTTGAGTAAATACGACACAAAATGCAAGCACAGCACCCCAGCAGGATTCGAGTCTTATACACAACACTTAAACACTTGTCTGTAAAAAACATAGCTGATTAGTGCTAGTACTTAATTAGATAATAGTTTGATATTGTAAAAGTATGTCTACATTAAAAGTAAAAACTACCTAGTACAGTTATATGCAGCGGTATATGGCACTTAAAAGTATAATGATAATATGTACATGCCCACACATGGGGTCAAATACATATATAATTACATATAATATATATATATATATATATATATAAACTTTATTTCAGACAAAAAATCATATTAAAACAATTATGAGGTACAAGTAAAAGAATCAGTAAGTCCGTAATAAAATAAATAAAAATAAATAAATAGGTGATGAAACAAATTGGAATAAATGTTAAAAATAATTATATAAAATAAGATACAATATACAAATATCACATGTACAATTGGGATATCCAGTATCGAAAATGTTTATGTGTATGGAAATAATTAACAAAATGAATTGTACATTGGAGCAAAGTAAGCTTACAATATGGTAATTTTGGTGGAAGGATTAAAAAGAAAATTGTTTGAGCTGAAACATTACTTTGTGCATAAATGCATCTTTTTTGTCTGGCAATGTCATCATCAACAGTGAGGTTATTATTGATTATACGACCAAGGTATTTACATTTAATTGTGTAAGGTAATGGACGATTATTGACATTGACACAATGAATAGTTGTCATTTCCTGGGATTACAATAACACTTGTTGATGTTATATGTTATATTGAACAATTCACCATACTTGGTACAGGATTCTGTAAGTTTTCTCAAAACAGCAACACTGACAGAAAAAATTCAGCATACATGAAGTGGTTGATTAAAGTGTCTGCATAAAGACAACCAATTAGTAATTTGTTGATATTTACATTTAAGTCATCCATCTATCTACACATTGAAAAGGTGGGGAAGGATACCTGAGATATTGAAATAGCTAGAAAAGTGCTTACACCATTTAAAAGTGAATTTCTTAGTGCTATACCAGTGGTAAAGAATGTGCACAATAAAGCAGGAGAGCGTCCGTGAGCCACAGTCAATTAGTTTAATAGCATACTATGATCCAAGTTGCCAAACGCATTGGAGTCTTTGGAGGAATCCAACATTGTGACATACGTAGAAGAGTCATTTGCAATACATTATCAAAAAAGTTATTTTAATATAAATAAGTGAATGTATCAGGTAAAAATACATACATTAATGTACTACTGTATAGTGCATAACAGTGACATAAGAAGATGGAGTTTTTCATTTGCTTACTTAAGATGTTCATTACTTATAAGGTCGTAAACAGAGGCTTTTCCAATTGGCATAGTATTTCTCGATAGGAATAAGTTATGTTCGATTCTGATCCAATTGCAAATTATGCTAATACAGACAAACACAAAACTTTGCTTACCTAAAAATTGTGCAGGTTCATCGGCCGTCACATAGGGGTCATAGCCATAGCTGTCCGTGGGCATATCTACTGTCAGAATAGAAACATTTATTGTAGTAATATAATATTACTGCGTTAACACTTACTCAAAGAAACAAGTGTCTTCGCAAAGTGTCATTCATCTATTGTTACAAACAGGTTTAAAGTCAAGGGGCGTTAATTTAGTGCTTCTTATTATTACCCAAGGCCAAATGTCCGTTCAAAATATTTTTATAGTTGACATCGCTCGATTATATGTAGTTCGTTACTACAAACAAAGCCTAGTATAGGGCTTCATGTATGGCTAGGTCTAGAAAAGTAATACCTAATTAAGACTGATAATTGCATATGTTACGCAATACGTTTTAACAATAGTATTTGTAATGCTAGAAAGAACGCATCGTCATCGATCTTGCAGCTGGTTGGAACTTGGCTCTTACCTTCCACCCCGTTCACCAGGTTGGTGGTTTCCCCGATGGCGATGATCCTTCTTATGATATCCTCGTATTGGATCTCTGGGAGAGAGCACCCACCTCCAGTCTTCGTGCTTTGGCGTTGCCGGTCTATAACAGCTGATTTCATGTCCTTCCACCATTTCTTCACTTGCCCGACACTTCTACCATTTCCACCGATGCCGATGGCGTTCACGGAATCGCCAATATGTTTCCACAACATTTCCTTTCTTTTCAGTGTCACTCCGTTTTGAAAGTGTGACGTTAATAAGTCCTTTTCTTTTTCTATTTCTTCTAATAAAGTTAAATTTTCTAAATCGCTATATTTTTTTTAACTCTTTTCAACGAAATCGCTCCTTCCCCCGACATTTTCCTTTTCCTGGTGACGACAACTGCCCGGAAGGAAGTGTTTTTGTGAGGTCAACTATAGGCCGCGACTGCGCACTTCGTAAGAAATATTGTGAAATCCCCTTATAGCCTAAATTCCACTCCAAACGTCGGAACAATCGCGTAAAAGTCTCTGACTTCATTGTCTCTGTCTAACGTCCGGTTCATGCATACCAACTTCGCCATGGCCGAAGTCCCGACGTTTATACCTACCTTAGGATACCTTACCTTAGGACGGTTCTGATCGTAGGATTCTGTCTTCCTCTGTGATCAGCTCTTCGTTTTCATTATCTATTAATATTAAATCGCGTGTTCCGGTTCTATTGTTGTTAGTAATTCTTAACGGTGCTTCGAAGTCATATACAATATCCTGGTTATACCAAAATTTGTCTAGTCGTGTTTTAAATGAATTTAGATATTTTGCTGTTACCACTGTATCAGGGACAGGAGGACTATTCCATGGTTCAGTAATTCGAATTGGAAATGCATTTTTTCTTAAGTTTAATTTGGCTCTTTTTGTGTGAATAGTTTTAGAGAATGTCCTCTGTTTCCTGTTCTTTGTGATATCTCATTGTTTTTCAACAGATTTGGTACAGATTCGTGGTCATAAATGTTGTGTATTATTTTATAGACTTCTATCATGTCTCCTCTTAATCTTCGATATGCTAATGTAGGTAGTTTAAGCAATTTGAGTCTTTCTATATATGACATATCTCTCATACCTGGTAATTATTTAGTGGCTCTTCTCTGAATATTTTCTAAGGCAATTTTGTGTTTTATCTTATATGAGTGCCATACTGCCATAGCATAGTCTAGGTGTGATCTAACCATTGTTTTGTAGAGTGGCAAAAAAGTATGTTTATCTAGAAATTGGAAGGTTCTTCTAATTATTTTGGTCATTTTAGTTGCCTTGTTTACCACTTGGCTTATATGTTGATCAAATGTGAGTTTTGAGTCAAAGGTTACCCCTAGGTGTTTTTGTTTATCATGTGTTTCTATTGTTTTTGTGACATTGTTCATTGTTGTATAGTATTGATTTTCACCTACATTATTTTTTTCAATTTCCATATGTGTACATTTATCTGGGTGTGGTGTGAGCATCCAATCATGACTCCATTTTTCTATGGTGGTTATGTCCTGTTGTAGTATATCTTGGTCATTCGTATGTATTATGGATGAAATAGAAATGTGTCAGATTGAGTAAGGTCTGGTAAGTCGTTTATGTATAATACAAAGAGTAGAGGTCCTAGGACTGTTCCCTGCGGTATTCCAGATGTTACATCATGCCAATTCGACTATTTTCCATTTACTGCCACCTTTTGTCTTCTGTTTGAGATGAAAGCCTCTATCCAGTTTACTATTTCTTTACTAATATTTAGACTGTTTTATTTACTTATTAGTCTTTTGTGTGGTACTGTGTCAAAGGCCTTTTTAAAGTCCATGTATATAACATCTGTGTGGTGTCCTCTGTCTATTGCATAGGTCCATGTATCTAGTATTGTTATTAGTTGTAAGACTGTAGATCTGCCAGAAATAAAGCCGTACTGTTTTGGACTAAAAATACCATTTTCTTTCATATAACTGGTAATGTGATTTCTGACTATTTTTTCCATACATTTGCAGACTATGCTTGTTAGGCTTATTGGACGGTAATTACTGGCTAATTTTTAATTTCCATTTTTGTAGATTGCTGATATCTTTGCATCCTTCCAATCATCAGGAATAGAAGATGTTTTTATTGATGTTTCAAATATTTTACACAGAGGATGACAAATTACATCTGACAGCTCAATTAGTAGCCTAGTGCTTATTTCGTCAGGACCAGGTGATTTACTAATGTTAAGTTCTTTTAAAATTGATAATATTGTGTTTTCAGTTATAGTTAATTTATCCATTTATGTTTTGTTGTTAACTGTGGGCATAGTTAGAATAGACCCTGGCTGTTCTGTAGTAAAGACACTAGAGAAGTAGTCTGCAAATATATTTGCTTTTTCTTCATCTTTTGTTGTTGTTTGTGATTTTGAATCTGTGTAATCTGTGTTTAATTCACCGATTCCTTGTTTGATTGTAGTTTTGGATTTGTAGTATCTCCAGAATATTGTTGGGTTTTTCTTTGTCTGGTTTGCTAAGTTTCGTTCAAACTCCTTTCGGAGCTTTCTTGTTAATGCTCTGAGTTTATTTCTACTTTTGCAGTATTCTAGATACTTTGTCCCATCCCTGGTCTCCATATATCTTGTCCATAGTCTATGTTTACGTCTGATTAGCTTTCTGGTGTTAGCGTTTAAAGGGAAGTTTCCCTTTCTATTACTTGATACTTCCTTTTGAGGTACATATTTATCCTCTAATGTATGTAATATTGTTTTAAGGATCTCCCATTGATCATTTACATTGTCCTTACAAAGTCTGAATTCATCTTCCCAGTTTATGTGTGCGAGGTCGGTCCTCATTTCATCATAATTAGCCATGTTGAAAAGCTTTCTCTTTTTTGTATAATTGTTTATGGCGACAATCAGAGACAATAGCATTGTCTCTGACTACTAGTTGTCTCGGTCCATGCATACCACCCAAAATCTGTAATATATTATACCAAAAAATATACCACTGTGTAGATAATTTTATGTTCATTTAAATTAACCCAACTTGTAGCAGTAGAAATCTAAGCATACAAAGGTTACACCGCAACAAAGTAGTTATTTTACAAAAGGTTACAAAAAGTCATAGACATAGTGTCAACCAAGAAATGGTCAACATATTTTAAAGTTATAACAACAGTTTTGACACCACTGTGTAGTTACTTTTATTATCTACAATTTGCATACAACATTCTATTGCGAGAATTGAATAATAAAAGGACTAGAGCATAGAAAATGGCGCAAGCAATATTTTTAAACTTCTAGGTCAAATATTTGTGGAGCAGGCATCACGTTAAAATCGACTGCGTGTTAATGGGTTAACCGAATTTATGAATTCATAACCAGCCCAACACTACACCTTTATGTGTTTGTCATTCAGTGCCAGATAGATTGCTGAACACGTATATGGGATTATCTTCCCAATGGTGGTACGACCAATTCTGTACTGATACTCAAAAGTTTGGTAACTGTTACCTATAGAACATATATAATTAAATAATAACATCTACATGTAAAACATTTGTGTGAACTAACATTACTACTCACAAGTATTGCAGTGGTTATATTGGTTGGAGGAATCCAGTGTAGACTAAGTGTTCAGTGCATGTGACAGTGACATGTATTTATATATGTTCATACTTAAGTTCATTCCATGCACTATTTCGGAATGGGTCATATTCCGTATGTGTGTGGTTGTTTGGTTTTCAAATATGTATGTACACTGGATTCCTGTTGCAAACGTTCATGATAAATTGTCTCCTCCGTAGAGTTAATAGAAAACCAATTACTGCATTACTTGATTATTAATTGTCAGCATCAAATCCCTATCGTCATCAGCTTAGTTGTTTTTTTGTGAATTAGGATTCTTGTAAATCAACACTTATTTGTAACCATAGCGTTGCTAGAATGTCATTTGCAGTTCAGTTAGCCAAATCTGATTAATTAATATTAAAATGTTATTGTTGTGTGCATAAAATATCCAAATTGCAAACAATGTCTTCAATATATACTGCTGATAATTATCTACCCTAGCTAATCAAAGAACGGACGACCACATTTTCAATTATGCCAAAATGACCATAAACCAATAACTGTATTTTTGTTTATTCACCCCATGATTGCATGTATATATATATATATATATATATATATATATATATATATATATATATATATATATATATATATAGCCGCTGTTGCATGTAAGACAAGAAAAGGCCATATAAACCCTTTATTTATCACACAAATGTATGTATATATGTTTCATGGACAATAAAAACGAAACATTTGTATTATATATGATATTTTATATAAATATTTAACTTATTAAAACGGTACACATAACCCGGCACACAATATACTCAAAAATATGCACGGCGCTGGAGAAAACATGCTCAAAATCACTTAAGATGTTGTTCATTTAAAAATTAATTACGCACAGTACTTCACTGTCATATGAACTGTGTGCAGAAGCAATGGTACTGATCAATTCAATTGTGTAAGTTGTGAACTAACACGTCGAATCTTTATGTAGACCAGTGTTGGTCTACATAAAACAGCGGCCTACACAAGCCGGTCCTATATATATATATATATATATATATATATATATATATATATATATATATATATATATATATATATATATATATATGTGTGTGTGTGTGTGTGTGTGTGTGTGTGTGTTTATGTATGTATAACTTCACTGATTATATATGTAGTGATATAATCGTTGTTAAAATAACCCACTAACTTGCAGTTCAACACGCTGGAAGATGTGATCGACACTCTGACTGCCTAGATGAAGGCGGCATGTGCTGGAAATCGGCAGAATGTGACTTGGGGATTTGCCTTTGCCAGTCGGGTTACCTGGCATACAACAGTGTATGCAAACCACGTTAGTACATTTTGGGTTACTCCTGACTAACACTGATCAGCAGAAAAAGTAAGTAAATACTTGAATTTCAGTTGGCTAAATATATAGTTTATTTCGTGCTGTAATACTGATATTACTAGTGGTATTAGCGGTATATTTGGTATTATTTGCGGTAGATGTGGTATTATTATTATTGTTTGTGTTGTTATTATTTTATTTATTATCATTGTTATTATGTTTTGTGTGTATTATTCCCTATATGTGATTACAATAGCATTTGATTTTCCCCATATTTTAACATTATATTTCTATATTTTATCTGTATAGCCAGTTAACATTATAATATCCATTTAACAAGGGTTTGGTTTTCTGAAATATTACTTATCAAATGACACAAATAAAAGCGTTGTTTTGATCATTTCAGCAAAATGTTACCAAGCAGCCCCGAGTTAGATAATTAGTGTAACATTAAATACCCACTCAAAATACAGCCTTGTTGGGTATCACACTATTATATCATTACGAAATATTTGAAAAGGTATTAGCAATATATATGTATATATATATATATATATATATATATATATATATATATATATATATGTATATAGGTATATATATATATATATATATATATATATATACTATGTATATATGTGTATATATGTACATCTACACACATAACTGGCTTAGATATTGGGATTACATTTGAACAACTGACTGAAGATTAAAGCATGCAACCCAAATAACATAAATGTTCAGTACTCTACATAAAACAACTATACAGCATAGGGACACTAATTGTGCACATATTTATATCAAAAAACATTAATTTATTTACATGTCGATAAGGCGTATCCAAAGTGTTGCCCATATATATGTTGAGCTGTGGTGAATAACCAACGTTTTAAAGGTACACTGGTTGTCCCATTTCAGATAATAAAAACGCAAGGACCTATTTAATGATCAATTAAACAAATAATATGTCAATAAATATATGTATTGCAGAGGTAAAACTCGGAGAAACAACATGCACACCAAATTTTGACTGCGGCATGGATCATATCTGCAAGGACGGGACTTGCGCTTGTCTTGAAGAAGATGGTGTACCTTCAGACGACAAGCACTTCTGTCGCCGTAAGGATAACACCTGGTCAATCTTTCACATGGTCACCCAAGTGTGCACTTAAATATATGCAGCAAGCAGTCAATTACACAGTATGGTGTGGCACAAGTATAGCTAAGAATATCAAAACAATTGTACAATATATGTGATAAAGCATGATACGTGTTGAACTTTTGTGTGTTTGTATGGTGAGAGTGTGTGTGTGTGTGTGTGTGTGTGTGTGTGTGTGTGTGTGTGTGTGTGTGTGTGTGTGTTTGCATGTGTGTGGGTGTGTGGGTGTGTGGGTGTGTGTGTTTTCGTCGTTTCCGAACTATCATGACTCGTCAACATAACTCTTCAAATGACTCTCATTTGCATAATACTGTAATATGCACATTTCTTACCACATGAACTACAAAAAAATGTTGCAGGATCTAGATGATCAATATGAAAATGATGGTCTGAAAATTAAAATGTCGAAGACAAAGGTGATTATGTAAAACGACATATGTCACCACCACCCAGCTGTAGAACGTTGCAAGCTACATCTACCTGAGGCTGAGATATAGAACCAGAGAAAAAACTAAAACAAGGATTTCAAACACTGCCGGATGGACAGCATTCGCTAAGCATCGTGATATTTTTAAGAGTAATGTTGGAACATGCTTGAATATTGAGGGCTCTTAATGTAATACATTTCTACATCTGGACAAAAGCATGACATTTGGCACAGAAGACCTTTATGCAATACTATTTCAGAATTTTGATGGAAGCAACCTGATATTTTGATGCTTCCACCATTTTTTGAATATTCAAAATGACCGCCATCCAAAATAAATACAAATTGCTTTTCGATATTTCAGGAACTGTTTTACATAAAACACTAAACTTGAGCTTAAACATATATATATATATATATATATATATATATATATATATATATATATATATATATATATATATATATGTATATATATATATATATATATATATATATGTATATACAATTTTTTAAATGGTGGCTGTCAACATTAATGTTCACATATCTTATTAAATATGTCTCATTGAGTCATGATTTTTGCGTCAGTCCATAGATAAGTGGATAGCGATTTCAAATTTGACCTTATATTTAACCTTTATGAACTTTCTTACCCACAATTGTTTTTAATGGCGGCGTAATATCGAATTGCTTACATATTTTTAAACAAATATGTTTGGAAGGATTGACACACAGACACTTTGGTCAAAATATACCTAGTTCGGGGTACTATTTCAAATTCTATGTCAATATGGTTTATTAACTTTGCTCTTCATCCAAGCTACATGTATGTGGCATTGATTTGATCACGGAATATGATGTAGGCAGGGGATATCACATCATGATGTTGGAAGTGGGAAATTTAAAGCGTAAACATCAGTATGCTGTAGTAGGAAACATGTGTACCACGAGTTACACATGTCCGTACTTGGATGTTCCCATCACAAATCATCGCCAGCAAGACGGTTTGCATGTACGTGAAGTGTGTTATTGTTTACAATCCTTCGTTGCTGATGCATCCACATTCACAGTGACAAAGTAGTGTGCATTTGATACTCGCTGTGGCACATTGGCAGTTTCCTATGCAAGCCTTTCCATAGCGATAGTGGTGCAGGAAGTCACACACTTAGCCACCGTCGTCTAGCACTGTCCAGAATGGCGCCCAGACTTTCGTGCTCACATCTTACACCCAATCACCAGCTAAAGCATCTGGACTATGTTTATGTCGTTGCCTTGCATGTCTCCAAATATAAGTTCCTTGATACAGAGCTCGTCGTACATGCTGATGCATGATTCATTTGTGTGAGGGCGAGAGTCCGAGTACCATGTGTGAAGAATTGACGTCTGGCATTATTCACCTTTGAACACCCACTGCTCTTGCAGTACATGCTAATATTCCAGCGTTCAAGGCATGCCATGTTGACGGAGTTGACTCTCAGGATTCTAGGATCGTCAGAAAGAGCAAGTCATGTTGCAGAAATGTGTGCGTATGCCTGGCATGCTGCTCAGGCAGTTGTCGTCCCGATATCAAGGAACGATAACGAGGAACAGTGGAAGCGGCAGCGGCAGCGACTTCTCAGGACCAAGTATTTGTATTATTTTATGAACGGGAATGTGCTGGAAGGCTTTTCCAGTTCCATAGTCTATCCACAAATCCATCAAACCAAGGGTGCCATAGAAGCCAACAACATTGCGGACAACATCGCTGTCGACGATGGTATTTGCATGGCATGTTCGTCTCCCAGTCAGCAGCTGACTGGCTGTGAGAGATATTCACCAGGACGAGATCGTCTTACGTGGAGCAAATCATAACTTCGGTGACCTTGCACGATGTCACGATAACAACTTCTGAAAGAAACATAAACAATTGCACCTTGTTTTTAGTTTGCCAGTAATGTGTTCCAGTCACGTGGGACAAGTGTATATCTATTTTTGTAACTGAGAGGACAACCTTGGCGAATCTGTTTTCCAGGCTGTGTCCCTCTTCGTGATGACGAAGATGTAGTGCAGTGGCACCGGTATTAGCAGCATCCTCGAAGGCAGCGAGTGCTTGCACCTTTTCATTTAGTGCCATCAAATACTAGCCCGACATAATTGGTATATAAAAGAGGTTGGCAACTCTTGAAGCTCCTGATCGTTTCTTTATACTACTTCCATTGAATTTCGTTTCGGACGGCATCAGCCGGATGTTCCAGCCTTCCACCGGTGTTTGGCTTGGATTGAGATAACCATTCAGCAACTTTCCGAGAAAGTGGGAATGCTTGACTATGGCGACAGAAGCTGTTTTTTCTTCTGGAAATAGGTGTAAATTGTCAACGTTGGCTCCTGGCTTCCCATTACCATTGCAACAAAGACATAACATAGCACAGGTTACAACATTACCAGGTTCAATTACATTCTAGGCGATCAATTATGCAGCTTTTGTGGTGCAAGCTTCATCCTTGATCACTATTAGCCAACGTCAGTAAACGCATAATACACATATATTGTTAACTTAGTTAAATGGTCAATATCAAGGTTAGTAAAGATTAAAAGCGAAATGTTTCATTAAATTGAAAACCCTGTCCAGACAGACAATAATGTTGACGGCCGTCATCTTGAAAACTGGCGTTTGTGTCTGTCTGTCAATGTTAAAAAGTAAAATATTTGAAGTAGCTACCCCATAGTACACATATTTTGACAAAGGTATATGTCTGCCAATCACTGAAAATATCTCTTTTTTAAACTATGTAAGATATTCGATTTGACAGCCGCCTTTGCATAAAATGGTGGCTACCAAGATTCACGAAGGTAAATGTAAAACGTTTGACAAGTTTGAAATCGCTGTCCACTTATCTATGTATTGACGCCAAAGTCATCACTCTATGTGACATATGTTATAAGATTTAGGAACATTAATGTTGAAAGACACCATCTTTTAAAATGGCGGATGTGAATGCTTGATCATTTCAAATAAAAAATATTTGAAAATAGAATAACCGAATATATATTTATTTAGCCTAAGATTAGTGTTTTATGTAAATATCGAAAAGCAATTTTTTTATTTTGGATGGCTAACATTTTGAATATTAAAAATAAATGATGGAAGCCTCAAAATATCAGATAGCTTCCATCAAACTTCTGAAAATGTCATGCTTTTGTCCAGCGGTGAACATTGTTGGGCTTTGGTGACATTAAGAGCCTTCACTAGAAGAAATAAGTCTTCAACTCAAATGTACCTCCGCAATGACATACGGAGCGGAAACAAGAGAACTTCCGTGCCAAGCAAAGAACAAGCTATGCAAAAAGTATCTTTAAAAATCGCATACCGCGAAAGGACATAAAACAAACATACGGGAAGGGAAATGACACAGGTAACAGATCTGACTGAACAAGCCAGAAGACATGCGTTGTCTAGGGCAGCGGACGTCAGCACAATATGAGATAGCAGGCCGATGGATATCGCGTATCAACACATGGGATCCCTACAAAAGGAAAAGTCCTAGAGGAAAACCGGCGTATGTATGTATGTATATATATTTATATGTGTGTATGTATATATATATAGATATATATATATATATATGCTATGTTTTCAGGCCGTGATGGGGAATCCTGTTCCGAGGACATAAACTGTGGGCGTGCACAGATATGTGTCCAAAACAAATGCGCTTGTCCTCTCAACAAAACAGTTATCACATTTGAATTTGCTGGAAGGATAGATGATGCGGAATGTTACCCCAGCGATCGTAAGTTCTTCGCTAAAGTCATAATCACCGATGACGTAACGATAATCCTTTGTTTTCTCCTTTGTCGTTTACTTCTAGATGGCGACACCTGCCTCTTTCTTGAATTATACAGTCTCGTTCTAAAATGGTTGTCTGACCACACGTTGCCATCTTGCAGTACACAGTTCTGCAGTAAGTTTTAACTGGTCATCCGACCGTTTTCGCAGCAGCAATTCTCGGTCTGACATATCTCCCTTTTGTTGTAGATATGTAGGTGTTTTCGTTCTGATGTTAAGTCCAGCTGGGATTCTAAACACGATAGTCTGATAGGCAGTGCTCATCGTGCCATTTTCTCTCTGTCGTGGTTTTTGAAGATTTTCCTTTCGTCTGTGTTTGATCAACTGTTGTTGTTTCTTTCTTCTAGATTCTCCCTTTCTTTTGTGAGTTTGTTAGTTGTTTGTTTACCTGTGAAACCGGCTGCAGGGTTCCACCAGGTTCCTGATCTTATATGTGTATTTGACGCTGAAAGACGAGTACTGGGTTTGTTTGTTTTATTTTGAGGTTTCATGTCGGGGCATGAACAACTGAAGAGGCATCTGTCAAGATGAGCATGTCTTTTACGTATTTTCAATGGGCTTGCGCAGGATTAGTGACACTTTTGGCGTCCTGTTTCATACACCACATGTCCTATTATATATGCAGATAATACGCAATTTGTTATCAAACTGAAAATTGATTTGATTTAAATATTGAAATTAATTGTTGTTACTGTTATCATGATTGATACTATGCCTATGAATATATTTTAAAAAGGCAACGAAACACAACATATGGACAAAACATCAACAGGAAACACCACGCAATTAGGAAATGATGGTATATTTAGTAGACTATTCATATTTCTGAATACTTTAATGAGAAAACGGGTTAGTTGTAGATTTATTCAGAAGTAAATAACTATATAGTTGCAGAAAGCTCCCATCAGAATACTTGCACCAAGATTGTCCGTGCCAATTCGCATATTTCCTTGCTGACGGTTGAATGTTTATTTTGATTTGTATGTATTTTATCTTATGTTACTGCCTTATATTATTTGGGGACTATCAGTCAATAAAAACCAGGTTTCAACAGCTAATATTAATGTATTATGTGACATTTCTAACCTCTTCATAAACTGATTAAAAATAATGGGATTTACTGCTTTGCGGGATGTTACAATTATGTCGACAAACATGCCTCCAGCTCTGCAATACATTACATGAATATATTCTCACAGTAGACACGCAATTTATGAATTCTCAGAACATTTCTCTTCCAACAAAAGTCGGACGCAAACATATATGACCAAAATAAAATGATTATGTAAAACAGGATTACTGTATGTATTTGTGTTCATGTGTGAATGTATGCATTTAATATATGGGTATTTGTGCATTGTTGGGTTAGTGTTTGTTAAACATGTTTATCTCGGCTTGTTTTTAGAGCCCATGCTGAAGGCGGGCGAACCCTGCAATGGGCACGATTTGTTTTGTGGCAATCACCTCTACTGCGATCGGTGTGTACCAGAGTTCTCCGCCCCGGTCATATGCATTTCAGGTAACCACAGCATGCAGTTGGATTATAATGTGTGTGTTGTTGATCGTGTGTGAGAGTCAGATATAAAGAACATTAAATTAAATATCCTTCGTTGTCCATGTTCATGTTCCGAATTAGCTTATCTTTTCCGATCTCATCAGTTGTCACTTTCTAAATATCCCTCCTAACACTTTTCTGTCATTCACCTTTCTTGTCGTACAATATATTTTACTTTCCCCATCACTTTCATGTCCGTCACCTTTATTGTCACCAAATCGCCGCCTCCGCCCCCGCCGCCTACGCCACGCCTTTCCCTCTCCCAATATTATAAACATCCCGGTATAGCATCACCATTCATGCTACGCCGCGTGCTGAAATAAATTATCCATCGGCCAAAACTTTCTTTTTTCAGAGCCTGTGCTAGCGGTGAACGAAGATAGTAAGTTGGTTACTAACCCACACGCTATTAAAGTATACTATTTCTCTATTTAATTGTCGCACGATGTGTGGGACAACGTAGCTACGTGACAAAGCCAGGAGATTGTCGCCGCTTATAGCTTGTCATAACGTAGCTCATTAGTCGTCATTGGAATGATTCTTTCCTGAACATTCATTACAGTTTTGTCAGTCTATTTTTACTATTATTATTACTGCGTATGTCAACACACCGTGAAACAATGAGTGGGTAAATACTACTTGGCCAGTGCAATTGGGTTTGCATTTACATTCCATCATTTTGATGTGATTATGCACTAAATTCTAACATCAAGCTCCGCTAAATGTCTAAAATATTCAGTGCATTTGTCAAACATCCCTGCAATGTGTATAATGCGTATATCATCAAACGAATTGTTTGGAATGCATTGCAGCCAGAAGCCACGCCACTGCTGTGGGTTATGTTGCTGCTGTTGTCGTAGCTGGCGCTATCGCTGCCTGCGTTGCTACCGCTGCTGCTGGTACTACAGCAGCAACAGGTGCTGCCGCAACCGCCGCCGCCGCCGGAACAACCGCCGCTGGAACATCCGCCGCTGGAACAACCGCCGCTGGAACCGGTACCTCGGGCACTACCAGAGAAGCAGGGTAAGTACGGCAAGCGACTTTGCCATTCATTTATGAAAACAACCTTAGCCGCGCTAAACATGGCCTAGCGGCTTCCAATCCTAGCCCTAACGGCTTATTAAACAGGACAGTCACTTGAAAAACATATTCCTCAGTCCACACGATATAGAAGCGAGCTGGGCCGTCTTCAAAGAACTGCTATACTGCACTGCCTCAAAATCCCCTATGTTCACTTCCCGTAAACACCGGGTCTGATTCGTCGATAATTGTGAAGAAATCCAAGCACTTCTGGAGGAGATACATCGCGTTCAGCGGGTCTATTCTTATAACCCCAAACCACCCAACGTATGCCTCGCGCGATGCAAAAGATCTACACAAAAGACAGATGTCAAATATCAACTGGCAAGACTTGGCGCTGAGTTCATTCCATCTGATTTCTACAAAACCTGTACCCTCGTCTGGTTGAGAAACTGACCGAACGGTTCGGTGTAATGTGGTCTCAGAAACGTATCAATAAAGAGTCCGGTGGTGCATCAATAATCCATCTGTACAAAAGGGAAATTGTCAGTATTGTGATAATCACATAGGGATATGCCTGTTGTTGTCATTGCGAGAATCCTGCTATTCTTTAGATAAGAATTTGACACAGTGCATATGATCTTTGCTGATAACTCTAGGAAAATTTTCAAAAACAACATATAGATCACTATACCACTTTTACGGACATCACTAAAGCTCCTGGTACTTCTTGTCGTGATTCATTATGGAAAATTATGGTAAATATTGGCTGTCCATAATGACAATTTTACGACGGAATGTTAGCGCGCGTTAAATATCAAGACGAGACTTCCGCCTTCCCTCTCCAAACCACAAACAGTGTGAAGAAAGTTTGTGTGTTGGCCTTTATCCTTTTCAACCTCATGTTTTGTGGTGTGCTCATGGCTGCATTCCAGCACAGCAATGTGGGCGTTGACCTGTGCTTTCGCATATATGTAACATTATTCTGCGTCAGGTGGTGTCACGGCTTTCAGATACATGGTGTAACAGTGCGTGATATTTATTTTCCGAATGATTGTCAGCTAAACGCCAGCACGGAAGCAGAAATTCAGCGTAGTATGGATCTGTTTGCAAAGGATAGCAAACAGATCGCAAACAGATAGTTCAATGGAATCTCTCTATTACGGACATCCTCTGGTCTGGACCATACTGCCACGAATGAGTAGATTATCGGAATGTGCTGACTAAGTTCCTTGTCGTTGTGGCTAGAGACATAATTTGGAATTATTCCTAATTGTAGGACGGTAGCATTACTGAGATGCACGCAAACCAAAAATAAAAACATTTAGCACTATATATATACAATAAAATACAAAAGTAGTAAAATAAAATGCAATTTGTTTCATGTTTTTGACATGCCATGTTAATGTTGCTTAAATATTGTTTTCTCTGTCAGTGGCGATGGAATGTCGTCAAAAGTCGGAAACATAAAACGAAGATGCTGAAAATGACGAAGACGAAGAAGACGTTAACAACGAAGCGGAAGGAAAGGAAACGTGTGGGATACAGTAACAACAGGGATGGCGCCCTTTACGGGCGAAACCGAAATGGAAGATACATCAAATCCCTAGCTGTATCTGCCATAATAAACACTTGCTTTCACGGCTGGAGACATTCCTACTTGCTGTATTAGGTCGTAGCATCGCAACCGGTAAAAATAAAGTGTGGAATCTCCTTTGTAAGACATCACTCAGTACTTTACAAAGTGTTAATATGTCAAAGAGACGAAGGACGGCAAGTGTAAAAAGACCAAGTTTTTTTCGGATCTCTTTTGTATCTTACTTGTATTTTGGCGAAGAACATAATCATGATACCACATCCTGCACGGAGGCTTTGTGGTGGTAAATAGTTTCGGCTCTATGGCGGACCATTTGATTTAAGAAAATACATACATTAATGTATACATACATATATACATAATACATATAAACACACATCCACACATAATTACATACATATGTTCATGTATGCATATGTACATACATACTACATACATCGTTACACACATATATTTGCTTATATATACATACATAAATACACACGTACATACATACTTACATACATACATAAATACACACGTATATACATACTTACATACATACATATATACATACATACATACATACATACATACATACATACATACATACATACATACATACATACACATGTACGTACGCACACGTGTAAATAGTTATGTGTCATTATTCAAAATGCATTGCACAAGTATTCTACAATGAATAAGCAGAAGTGCCACATTTGAAATTGCTATGATTTCGTAGTTCTACTGCGCTCACTTCCAGTTTGTTATGCAGTTCATGAATAAATTAATGATCAGATTATAATTAATATATATATATATATATACACACACACACACACACACAATAAGTACGAAAGTCCTCAACAATTACAGACCAATGTGTCTCAAGAAGACTCTCGTCGTAAGCCAGCTACGAGTGCAAGCTGGATTCACAAACAAGCATATACTCAACGATATGCCACATGCACTTTTTACACCAGCTGAAAGGGACGCGCCGAATATATAAAATCCCATTCTGTATTGCGATCATCGACTAAGAGAAATACTTCGACTCAGGGCAACGTCACACAGTACTGACCTCGCTTCGAGAACAGGGGACATATGTATGCATCAAACCCAGGGCGCATGCGTAATGTTATAATGTGCTATCTTCCAGTGAATATTGGATATTTTGTTATGATCCCAGAGGCCCCTTGAGTCACATTTCTCTCGTAGGTCACCTACACATTTAATTAAATAGGTTGTAATGATCCTAACCAAAGAGTGTCATTGCAGCCAGCAGCATAAAGTAAATAAAAACAATAATGTAATACACGTACTGTTTATATCATGATGTGGTCTTAACCAGACAAGCATATACATGTTCTAAACGATCACTACGGTTTGCTATGCAACCATTAACATAAAGCAATGCGTTCTACCTAAGGCATAGCCAATCCAAACAATAAGTCAAGAGGGATTAGGTCACAGATAAACACCATGCACAATGTTATACTGTTCTGTCTAACCTATATACTATGCAACATTATAACAATACGTTCATGCAAATGGGGCGGAGACATAGATGATGGGGAAGGGAGCAATCCCAAAAGGAACAGCAGCGCACTATCAGAACCTGTGAACGCAAGGGATGAAGTGTCTTTCGGCTATTCGAATGCGAGGCAAGCGATGGTTGCATCGAAAGCTGAGCGTGGTAGGGGTTTCCATCTATGACACGTGTAACGCCTAACAAATCTATCGTCTCTTCTTTCCTGGTGGAATGAACTGCTTTGGCCCGTTGAACAAATTTAAATTCGACATATCAACTTATGTCCACGGCACGCAACTTATGCATGAGGATGAGACCGTTGAAGACTTGATCGAGCGCTTACGAATAAAACACCTGTGTTATCTTCTGGCAAAAAGGACTTCATTGTGAAAGTTCGGATTCGGAGAGTCTGGAAAGAGTGACATACATCGTCCAGAAGAGATGTGGTGTCAGCTCAACCATGACAGCTGTAAATGTTGCTCAAACGAATCCAGTGAAAGTCGTGCACGAAAGGTAGTTTTCTTGGCAGAGAATGACATTACCGTCGCCGGTGGCGACATGGAAGCGTCCCCATTTGAAGCACAAGCGGTATCATCAGACAATGGTGATGTCACACTGAAAGTACACGTTCAACCTCAGGTAACTCACCTCAGGTACATTCACCCCGGAAGATGCATTCCGTTCTGCATATATCGACGTCTCTCTGGTCCATTACTTTCATGTAAGTTCTGGTCGCAAATACTCCATACATCGAATATAATACCACAAGTCTCCCATGTGGAACGTTTTCATTTCTACTGGGACGGATTCGATGGCTATTCCAGACTGACAGAACGCGGTCCAAGTCATACTGAAAGCAGCCATTATTTATTTTAAGAATAAGACACAAATATTATAGTTACTTACGGTAGACATCAAAACAATATAAAACTTACATATCTTGTTTTTATCGGGCTATTGTGGTTACCCCGCGAATGGTCAGTTAAGTATGACAATGGCGGAATAATTTCAAAAGCACTCGAATGTCACGTCATGAAATGTGTAACTAGTTAGCCATTTCAAAATGGACTATTTGATTTAAAGACACATTATTACCCACACTATTATATTTTATTTAGCACAATATGCATTCCCGTCAGATAATTATATTCAAGAGTAGTGTGGGTGTGAACAATCCAGTGATTGATCATATGGAATGTATCGCATTGCAAATATCAGCAACACCAGCGTTCCACAGAAAATATTATGCTTTCAAGATCACATAATTAAGTTACCAATAGTGGTCAAATTAGATAATAAGCAACTTGTTCACAATGACTTTGGTAAACACACAGTTCACACACTTTTTGGGACACCATTTAGAAAGGAGAACCGGCATCGCACTCATTGTATGTATAGCCATTGTCTTACCTGCAGCAAGTTGGAGAAACAGAACAGCATCAGATTTATGTCAATTGCATCACTGGTGAAATCGCCCCTGTCTTTCAAGGCTCTGAGAGTGTCCATCCGAAATTGAGCACACTCCTCTCTCAAGACGTACCACAAGCTTTCCACTATATGGTGTTCATGCTTGCTCCATATTCCTTAGGGGATTTGCATGTTATTTATTTAGTCATAATAATAAAGAACTTTACACTATTCCATTATACTTTAATTTAACTAATGATTTAGCGATTCGGAATAGGTACAGACATGTGCTATGCCATTTTAGAAAGTCCAGAGCAAGCCTCGAAATCGTCGATTTTTGATTTTCGTCCCTCAACTCGAATTTTCGATGTTTCAAACTTTCGACTTTCAAACGTTAGCGACAACAGCGCCAGGTTATCGTGGTGGCGTTGATGTAATTAATGTCACTTACTCGAGAAAACACCGTAGGGTGGCGCCACCATTTTCTATCATGCTTTATATTGTAAATTATTTATCTGGGTGTTTGCTTTCATTGCAATCCTTTGTTAAAGCTAAAGTTTTTTGGAAAGCACAGAGCAAGCCTAGAATACGCAAAATCGTAGATATTTTATTTTCGTCCCTCAACTCGAGTTTTCGATGTTTCAATGGCGCAGAGCAGTAATATTTGCCAATGGTCACGACGCAGCAACTAGCCTGGAGGTGAGCCCATATGTGTTCGCATAGCATCATTTCGGGCCTACGACATGATGCGATTGCAATGACAAATTAGATCCAACAAGTGCCTGTCACTGACATTATTTCAGGTCATGCAGCAACTATTGCATGTACAGATGTTGGCTTCGCGGGTAAAGCAATAAAACTAGTAGGTAAATGCTTCAAGGATGAAGCAGGACTGGGGTAATATGAATGGGAGTGGGACTACTACAGGGTAAATGCTTCGCAGCTAAAACACGTATGCGACACGAGTTAAAGTAAGGAGACAAGCCCCCCTCCCCCCGCCCAACCTCTTTTTTAAGACACGAGCTAAAGTAAGGAGACAAGCCACCTCCCCCCGCCCCCTACCCCCTCTCCCCGCCCACCTCCTTCCGACCGTCCACAGTCCAGCCGCCGTCTTCTCCCTTCCTCGTTCATTCATATTTCCGGCTGAAATTGCGCCACTGCAGAACGTTCCTCACCACCGACGGTCACATCGCATGTCGAATATTCCTTGGGAACCCTCGACTCAGTGACAGGTAGCAACGACTTTTGCCAGCTGTCACACTATACTAAGTTTGGAGGTAGTATTTCAACTTCTCTGTTAATATGGTGTAATACCTTTGCTCTTCAACCAAGCTACATGTATGTGGCATTGATTTTATCACGGAATATGGTATTGCCAGTGGTATCAAAATATATAAATATGTTACAGTAGGAAACATGAATACCCTTCATACCATGACATTGTACTTAGTTAGACAGTGCACGTAGTGCAGAAATACCCTGCTATCCGCGATGATGATTGCGTGGCATGATCGTGTCCCAGTCAACAGCCGATTGGCTGTGAGAGGTATTCACCAGGACGAGATCGTCTTACGTGGAGCAAGTCATAACTAAGGTGAACTGACCCGATGCCACGATAACAACTTCTGAAAGAAACATAAACAACTGCACCTTGTTTTTTAGTTTTAGTTTAGTAATGTGTTCCATTCAAGAAGGACAGGTGTAGATACTCTCTTGGTAACTGACGGCACACTCTTAGCGAATCTGATTTGCAGACTCTCCCTCTTCGTAATGACCAAGATCTTATGCAGTGGCACCGATATCAGCAGCATCGTCGAAGGCAGCGAATGCTTGCACCTTTTCATTTAGTGGCATCAAATACTCGCCCATTGTATCTGGCATATCAAAGAGGTTGGCAACTCTTGAAGCTCCTGTAGATAACTTGGTTGTTTCGTCATTCCATTTCCATTGAATTTATTTTCGGACGGCTTAGGGCGGATGAACCAAGCCTTCCACGGGTGTTTTGCTGGGATTGAGATAATCAGTCAATGACTTTCCGAGAAAAATGGATTGCTTGACTATCGCGACAGAAGCTGCTTTGTCTGGAAATAGAGGTAAATTGTCAACGGTGGCTCTTGACTACCCATTATCATCGGATTGTAAAGATGAGTTAAAACTTGACCAGGTTACGACATTACCAGTTTCTAGCACATCCTAGGCGATCAATTTTGCAGTTTTTGTGATGCAAGCTTCTTGCTCGATAACTGTTAGCCAACTTCAGTAAGCGCTTTCTACACGTATATTGTTAATTTAGTTAAATGTAAATATGAAGGTGAGAAAAAGGTGAATGCAAAATGTTTCTTTACATTGAAAACCCTTTCCATATCTAGTTAGTTTTGGCGGCCGTCACAATATAACATGGCAAACGTGACGGTCAGTCAAGGTTAAAAAGTAAAATATTTGAAAGAGCTACCCCATAATAAACATATATTGACAAAGGTGTATGTCTGCCAATCACTCAACATTTCTTTTTTTAAATATGTAAGCAATTCGAATTGTCAGCCGCCATTTTATGAAAAGTTGGCTACGAAGATTCACGAAGGTCATATGTAAAACGTTTCGAAATCCAGTTATCTAAGTTTTGACGCCAAAATCATGATTCCGTATGACATATGTTATAACATTGATGAACGTTATTATTGACGGCCGCCATCATTAAGAAAGGCGAACGTGAATACTGGATAAGTTCAAATACAAAATATTTAAAAGTAGAATACCCGCATATATATATGTATAAAGACTAAGATTAGTGTTTTATGTAAAACAGTTCCTGAAATTTCGAAAAGTAATTTTTTATTTGGGATGGCTGCCATTTTGAATATTCCAATAAATGTTGGAAGCTTCAATATATCAGGTTGCTTCCATCTAAATTCTTAAAATTCTCAAAACTGTTGTCCAACAGTGAAACATTTTAGCCTTCACTAGAAAAGATAAGTTTACAACTCATGCGTACTTTCAGCAATGACACACGGAGCGGAAACAAGGGCACTATCCTGTCAAGCAAAGAAAAACCTTTGGAAAAAGTACCTTTAAAAATCGCATAACGGGATAGTACATAAAAAGAAACATATGGGAAGAGCAATGACACAGGTCACAGATGTGACTGAACAAGCCAGAAGACATACGTGGACCTGGACAGCGCACGTCAGCACAATACGATATAACAGGTCGATGGTCATCGCGTATCACCAAATGAGAACCCTACGAAAAAAAGAGACCTGAAGCGAAAATCGGCGAGACGGCCGACAGACGAACTAGACGATTAATGGAAGGCCCAACAACGGGACATTATGTCTGTACAATGAAGATGATGATGATGATATTATGTGTATGAATGTGTGTGTGTATATATATATATATATATATATATATATATATATATATATATATATATATATATATATATATATATATATATATATATATATATATATATCATCATCATCATCATGCTGTCGGTCGCGAAGCGACAAAGACTGCTTCCATCACTTGACTCTTGCTCTCCATTTATCTCTCTGCTGTGAGAGTGATGTCCAGGAGTCGATCTTTATGTCTCTCAGCTTCAGGTTTCTCTTGATGGTATCCTTGAACCGGAGGCGAGGGCGCCCTCTCTTTCTCTGACCTGAAGACAGTTGGGAGTAGAGAACCTGCTTTGGTAGCCTGTCTGGTGACATCCTCATGAGGTGTCCAGTCCACCGGAGATTCTTTCTGATCAGAAGATCTTCCATAGATGGTAGCCCTGTCCGTTCGAGTATTTCCTTGTTTGTCACTTTGTCCATCCAGGTTATCCTCATGATCGATCGCAGATGTCGCATCATGAAGGCATGCAGCTTTTTCACCTGTCGTCTGTACACTGTCCATGCCTCGGCTCCGTATAGGAGGGTGGACAGCACGATTGCACGGTATATCTTGCCTTTAACCCGCATGGACACATGGTGGTTGTTCCAGAGTCTCTGGCGTAGTCGGCTGAAAGATGCACTAGCCTTGGCCATCCTCCTCTGTATTTCATCGTCAATGCATCCATCACTTGATATAGTGCTTCCGAGGTAGGTGAATTCCAGAACAGAGTTCAACTTGTTTCCATCAACCATGATGTCCTCCTCTCGGGTTCTTGTAGAGTTGGGTTGGTACAGCACCTCGGTCTTCTTGATGTTAATCTTCAGGCCAAACTTCTTTGACGCATTGGAGAAAGCATCCACTATATTCTGCATCTCTTCAGCAGAGTGTGCAACCAGTGCACTGTCATCTGCGAATAGCAGCTCTCTCATCAGTATCCGAGTAGTCTTGGTCTTCGCTCTGAAGTGTGCGACGTTGAATAGGTCAGCGCTCTGTCTGGACTGTATGTAGACACCATCCCCCATGTCTCGGAAAGCATCATCGAGCATTGCTGATAGGAAGATGGAGAACAGCGTGGGGGCCAGTACACATCCTTGCTTGACCCCATTTGTGACACTGAACGATTCCGAGACTTCCCCTCCAACACTAACATTTGCCATCATTCCGGTATGTAGTGCCTCGATCATTGTTGTGAACTTCTCTGGGCATCCATACTTCCTCAGTAGCTGCCATAGCCCGGTTCTCCCAACTGTATCGACAAATACCATGTACAGTGGTCGGTCCTGCTCAATGCACTTTTCTTGTAGTTGTCGGAGACAAAATATCATATCCACGGTGCTCCGGTTACCTCTGAAGCCACATTGAGTCTCTGGAACTACCTCTGGTGTTATGTGGGTAGATAGTCTGTTGAGTAGGATCCTGGCGAAGATCTTGCCTGCTATGGAAAGAAGAGAGATTCCTCTATAGTTCCCACAGTCTGTTCGATCACCTTTCTTGTAGATGGTTACAATGCTGGCATCTTTCCATGCTTGTGGTACAGAACCCACCTCCCAGGCATTGGTGATTAGTTGGTGCAGTCTGCTGAACAGATTGTCTCCTCCGTGCTTCCATACTTCTGCAGGAATTCCATCTCCTCCAGGTGCTTTGCCATCCTTCAGGCCGGCGATTGCTTTAGCCATCTCATCCATAGTTGGAATCTCATCTAGGCTTGTCTTGATAATGCGCTGCGGGATGTTGTCCAAAGCTTCGTGATCTATATCTCCAGGGACGTTGAGTAGCTTCTGGAAGTGTTCACTCCATCTTGCCACAACTCTCTTGCTGTCAGAGAAGGTCTCCATTCCATCTGCTGATTTCAGTTGAACAGGTCCCTTCTTTTTGGGTCCCCACACTTCCTTCAGTCCATTGTAGAAGCCCTTCATGTTGTTACTGTCAGCAGCTCTCTGCAGCTCCACTGCCTTCCTTTCCCACCAGTCTGACTTCAGTGCACGGGTGTGTTTTTGTAGCAGTCTGCAGGCGTCTTTATATGCTGCAGTGGTGGATCTAGTGCTCCTGGTTTGCAACACTCTCTGGTGGGATTGGTCTCTTCTGCTCATAAGAGTTTGTAGCTCCTGGTCGTTGGGGTCGAACCAGTTCTGGTGTTTTCTGTCTGGCTTGCCAAGATATGTCTTGGCTGTGTTGTACACGACCTGCTGCAGAGCTTCCCATTCCTCGTCTGGTGTTGAGTTTTCCTTCTCGTCCCATTGGGCGAGAGCACTGTCCAACTCCTGCTCAAAACTCTCCCTATGGCTGGTGGTACTTAGTTTTGCAGTGTTGAGCTTGGTCGGCTGACTTGTTCCTTGCCTGCTGTGCTTTTGTCGTATTCTGAAAGCCACTTTTGACCTCAGCATCTGGTGATCGGTCCAACAGTTTGCTACACGCATGGCTCGGGTACTGTGGATGTCCATCTTATCCCGACACCTCGTGATGATGAAGTCGATCATATGCCAGTGTCTGGAACGAGGTGGTCTTGCGTTCATCCTTCTGCTTGAACATGGTGTTCGTCACTATCAGTTCGAACTCAGAGCACAGAGCCAGTAGAAGCTCGCCATTGGAGTTACATTTCCCAATCCCATGTTTGCCCATGACCAAGGGCCACTTGTCATTGTCTCTTCCTATCCTCGCATTGAAGTCTCCTATCAAAAGTAGCTTATCTGTACGGGGGATGCCACTGAGCACACTTGCCAGCTGGTTGTAGAAGGCCTCCTTGTTTTCGTCTGGGTTTGTCATTGTCGGAGCATACACGCTGATAATTGTAGCAAAGTTGTCCTTACTCAGAGGTAGTCTCATCGTCATGATTCTGTCACTTACTGGCCGTGGTATTTCTGTCAGCTTTGTGATGATATCCTTTTTGATAGCAAAGCCCACTCCGGCCTCCCTTCTTTCTCCTTCGGGTTTGCCACTCCAGAAGAAAGAGTATTCCAAGTCGTTGAGACTACCAGACTCTGAGAACCTTGTTTCACATAGGGCGGCGATGTCGATGTTGTATTTGGCAAGTTCCATTGCTACTAGTGCCGTGCGTCTTTCTGGTCGGTTAGCTCCTTCTCGGTCGAGGAGAGTCCTCACGTTCCATTGTCCAATTGTCAGTAGTTGTCTTCTTTGTCTTCTTCTTCTTCCTAGCTGATTTTTCACTGTCGATGGAAGATGAGGTCGAGCAGCGCGGTCCTTGGTAACCCGGGCGACGGCCGATCCGGTATCATGTTTCGTGCAGTTATACATTTCATGGAAGCTGCTAGCAAAAATTGTTGAAGTGCCGCTGGCTTTTGCAAGTTACTAGCGACACTCTCTCGGGGAACAAATAGAGGTCTCACACCGGCAAGAACATGTCAAGACAGGCGCAAACTATTTGTCCCTGCAGTGGCTGGTCGAGAGATGTTGGGAATTCCATACATCAACCGCCCTTGATGCTGCCACAGTGACATGGTTTTCTGTTTAGGGTTTGCTCCCTTAGCCTTCAGTTCTGACAAGAACCTGTACCACAAGGCAGTGGTTTACAACTCTGCATGGCAGGGGCGTCAAACTCCCTGAGGTATTGCAATACCTGCATTGCAATACCTGCATACCAATGTATATATATATATATATATATATATATATATATATATATATATATATATATATATATATATATATATATATATATATATATATATATATATATATATATATATATATATATATATATATATATATATATATATATACTCCTAAAAGCAGCTTATATCGACCGATTATGCATATAGGACCAGCTTATGTAGACCGCTGTTTTATGTAGACCAAAACTGGTCTACATAAAGATTCGACGTGTTAGTTCACAACTAACACAATTGAATTTATCAGTACCATTGCTTGTGCACACAGCTAATATGTTAGTGCGTAATTAATTTTTAAATGAACAACATCTTAAGTGATTTTTAGCATGTTTTTCCTGCGCCTTGAATATTTTTGAGTATATTGCGTGTGCCGCGTTATGTATACCGGGTCCAAGTTCTTATAAATCTATATTTATGGTATATACCGAACGAAGGGTTAGAGTTTCGTGTTCAGTGAATTGTATGCTTCTTAGTGATGCAAAATGCTATATTATTATGTGTAAATTAGCAAAACTTGCATTTTGTCTTTGTTGCGAACCGATAGATCCCTCGGATATGGGCTTCCACAAATCCACGTTAGTCACTAGAGGCGCTAATACGCAACTAGACCATAGTTGCGTATATCAGCGCCTGCGTGGATTTATAGTAAATATATTGTTCATGCATTGCTCGGTCTACATAAATCGGCAACTGTACATACGCGGTTTTATGTAGACCGACTTTTTTTTGCATATACCTTATTTATTGAAATATTTTGATGAACTTTCATGATGTATTAAACATTAGTATTAGAAACAATGTTCCAGTTTTACATCTTTGGAAAATTAATTAAATAAAACAATATGCCTGGTCTACATAAGCCAGTCCTATAGGCACTGGTCGACATAAGCTGCCTTTAGACTATATATATATATATATATATATATATATATATATATATATATATATATATATATATATATATATATATATATATATATATATATATATAATATATATATATATATATATATATATATATATATATATATATATATATATATATATATATATATATATATATATATATATATATATATATATATATATATATATATATATATATATATATATATATATATATATATATATATATATATATATATATATATATATATATATATATACTATTTCCAGGCCGTAATGGGGAATCCTGCTCCAAGGACAAAGAATATCTGTCTCCACATACATGTGTCCACGGAGTATGCGCTTGTCCTCCCAACACCACAGTTGTCACATTTCTATCCGCTGGAATGACTTATTTGGAGGAAAACGATCGTAAGTTGGTCGCTAATTTCGTAACATATCGATTATCCATTGTTTTCTCATTTGTCTTTTATTTCTAGATGGGGACACCTGCCGTTATCTCGAATGATGTAGTGTCGTTCTAAAATTGTTGTCTGACCAAATGGTGCCTTCTTGTAATATACAGTGCTGCAGTAAGTTTTAGCTGGTCATTCTACCGTTTTTGCAGCAACAGTTCTCGGTTGTTGTATATATGTATGTGTTTTCGTCGTGTAGTTGAATCCAGCTCGGAGTCTAAACACGATAGTCTCACAGGCAGTGCACAGATTGGCTTGCTGTGCTGTTTGAGCCATTTCTTCTGTGTCGTGTTTTTTGACGATTGTCCGTTCGTCTGTGTTTACTCAACTGTTGTTGTTTCTTTCTTATAGTTTCTACGTTTCGTTTCCGAGTGTGTTAGTTATGTTTTTACCCGTGAATCGGGGTGCATGGTTCCGCCAGGTTGCTGCTCTTGTCTGTACAGTTAGCGCACAGAGACCAGTACTTCGTTAATGTTTGTATGTTGAGGTTGTTTTCAGGGTATGAACATCTTAGGGGGCACATGTCAAGATGAGCATGTATTTTATGTATTGTCAATGGGCTTGCGCAGTTTTAGTGAAGGGTTGTTTCAAATGTGTCCCTTTTTATGGGATGATTTATTCAATGAAAGGGATACATCTCTGATTTCACAGATGTCATCGTGCATATGATGGCAGTGCCTCTGGCATTTTATCTAACATTTATTCATATTTCCTCTGAAGCTTAGTGCTATTTTGTATTGACATGTAACTTGTGTCTCCCTATTGATTACAGTTCATTCGTAGTTGCACAAGCTGTTTTGTGTTTTCAGCTGTAGAAGATGATAGGTGTGTGTGTGTGGGGGGGGGTATTGTGTGAGAGTGAGTGTGTTTGTATGTGTTTGTATATGTATGTATAATGTTACGTATAGACGCTCAAACATACGTAGACACGCACGTACATAAGTGTGCGTGTAGGTATGTGTGTAAGAGACGTGTTTTAGAATCAACAATATCTACATAGGATTAATCTAACTATGAAACTACTAAAGAAAACATACATATTACAAACGACGTAGGAAATTAAGCAAATTGATAATGTTTTTTCTATCACTAAGGACACGTATTTGAGAAAACCATTTATAACGTATATCAAACTAAACTTACACAACTTATTAAAATAGCATATATATATATATATATATATATATATATATATATATATATATATATATATATATATAAGTCTAAGTGCAGCTTATGTAGACCAGTGCCTAAAGAACGGGCTTATGTAGACCATGCATATTTTTTATTTAATACATTTTTCAAAGATGTAAAACTGGAACATTATTTCTAATACTAATGTTTAACACATAATGAAAGTTCATCAAAATATTTCAATAAATAAAGGTATAAGCAAAAAAATCGGTCTACATAAAACCGCGTATGCATAGATGCGGTTTATGTAGACCGGAGCAACGCCGGAAGCTGCATATATTTATTTAGCCTTTTTTCCGGTAGACTGCCGAGTCTAGTAAACAGTAAAACACTGTTGCGAAATGTAAGCTAAATTAAATCCCAATACCAGCAAAGTTATGTTTGGTCAGGGAATGTATCGATGCGATAACAACAAAGACCAACATTTTATACACAGTATTGTGCATAAGAAAAACAGCATTGGCGACGGGGATGTATGTCATGCGAGAACGATCATTTATTCGCGAGCCGAATCGAACGACACCGATCTATCAGTTGAATAGTAAAACTTTACAACACCCGAACGTGATACAAATTATTCGGACTCTATATATACTATCGACATTATTGTGGACAATATTTAGTAAGTCTGCATTGTATGAACACAATTAAAATAAGCGAAAATATTTGGTATATGCGATGCCTGATATTTCAAGCGAGTGGCTGTTCTCCCCGTTTACTCTTGTCTTGCGGCTGCGTCAGTTTGTTGATTTATGTTGTTGATTATATGTGACAGTTACATACACATCTATTGTAGTATACAACGGTTACATCCCTGGCTATAGCAATAATCCGTAGTGACTAGTGTATTTGCCTACGTCTGAGTTTGGAAATCCAAGAGCTACAAATTGAATGAACAGTTTTCACAGTTCTTAAGAGGTTGTGTTTACGGGTGATAGTAAAAGTCAACCTAACGAGAATTACACACACATATGGATGTCAACGATTACGTAAAAGGGTGTATATTCCCTATAGCAATAATCCGTAGTATATCTACTAATGTTTGTTTCGAAATCCAAGAGATTCCACGCTCACCAGATGCCTTTAGTTGCGTTATATGTGTGTGTTACAGTTATTGGTGCTTGTCGATCTAATCCATGTCAACATAGCGGTCGATGTAATAATACTACCGACGGGTTTCACTGCAGATACAATGAAAAATATACAGGAGGCACGTGCTCTGGTATGTATTATTATTATTATTCCAGTAATTAGTACAAGTTGAACAAGCGAGAATTTATTCATGAAGTGAGATATACATGTTTATTTAATGGCATCGTCTTGGTCACATTTCGTAATACACCGTTTCTTTATTAAGCTAGGTGTTTTTAATGTTATGATTAAAACAAATAACATTATATCGTATACATACTTAGTCGTTTAGGTATAATTGTTGTCATTATTATGCGGTTAATAAGTATTACGCTTTCAAGGTAGTTGAAGTACTATTAAAATACAGTCGACATGGCAGTTGTATATCATATATATCATATATATATATATATATATATATATATATATATATATATATATATATATATATATATATATATATATATATATATATACCCTGCCGATACTTATACTGGCAGAGACCTGAGCTTGTTTGCTACAATAAATAAATAAGATTTCTTACTGTTGGTAAAGGTCATTTAATGACTGTATACTGGATGTATACAAACTCCTCAAGACAATATACAGTTAGTAAATGACAATATTAGCAAAGGTGGGGTGTTCAAACAAATTTCCCCCCACACAGTTACAAGTAAAGAACAAGAAATATATGCAAAGCTAGCGATGGCAGCAGCCAACACATTAGTACATAAAACAGCATAGATGTAGACTAAGTCTAAGCTTATCGAACAAATCAAAGTGCAATCTATCTATAGTATATAGCAAAAACCAATAGTAAGGCGTAGTACATAGCATAATGAAAACAGTAAAAGTGTGAACGCAAAAAGGAGCGAGCTGGTGGTAGTCATGGGGAGGATGGTAGGGTTGAAAATCGATCTTCCTTTGTGCTGCGAACTTTGTAAACTTCTGTAACCAAATTCTCAACACAAAGGGACCGAGCCTCGTTCTGAGTGCAGAGAGTTCACGGGCTACTACACGTTTGCGGAACAAGCACCGTTCACGGACTAAGTATCGGCATCACATTGTATAAATATTATTTTTATATGTGTAAAAATATTCATATATATATATATATATATATATATATATATATATATGTGTGTGTGTGTGTGTGTGTGTGTGTGCGTGCGTGTGTGCGTGCGTGCGTGCGTGCGTGCGTGCGTGCGTACGTGTGTGTGTGGTTGTTGTGGGTATGTGTGTTTGTGTGTGGTGTGTTACATGTTTTGATGCACGCTATTCTAATCTCTGCAAATATAACGGTAGGTGTGATAACACTGCCGACGGTTTTCATTGCATATGCAATGGGGAATATACAGAAGGGACGTGCACTGGTACATACTATAGTTATTATTCCAGTGATTAGTGTAAGTTGCACGAACGAGAATGTATTCATGGAGGGAAGTATATGCATTTACACAACGAAGTTAACTTTGTTACATTTCGTAAACAAACCGCTTCTTTATTTAACCTTTACTTTTTTATGATTAAACAAAATAATTCACATTCTACCAAAACAATATGTTTGTTACAGTTTTTGATGCATGCAAATCTAATCCATGCCAACATAGTGTTCGCTGTGATAACACTACAGCGGGATTTCTCTCCAGATGCATTGACAATTATGAAGGAAAAACGTACTCTGGTAGGTATTATTAGTATTAATCCTATACATAGTGGGACATGCAGTTTTCACGGAAACACCCGTAAGTGATGCGCAGTTACATATGCACGCAAGCACCTGTATTTTTCTATTGAAAGTGACAGCAGCGTAGTGACTATAGTTCCATTAGCGTAACTGAAAAACAATTATTGAGAATGTATATATCGAAATGGTGTCATAAATGACTGAGAAAGTCAACAGTTGATTCAATTAAATTAGTTATGTCTCTTTGAAGGAAAGACATAATACATGTATTTGTGGGTTGCATGTACTTATTCAAATTACCAGCGAACATTTACACATTATGTGTATGTGTGTAATTCCGTGTGGAAAATTCGCTTATATAAAATAATGTTATTCTGTATTTTATTATATTAAGTATTCTAACATGAGTTATAACAGCAATAATCATGACGATAATTACATTTTATATTGTCAGCATTATTATTATTATTAATGTCATGGCTTTATTAGTATTATGACACGTAATGACGTGATTACTAAAGGCCTGATATACTAACTTTTAATATTATACACTATCCTATTGTAATAGTTTGAACAAGAAGAAAAATGTATTACACGCGTACAGATGCTGGTATGAACATAACTAATCTAAAGGAAAGATGTTTGTCCTATTGAATTTGGCTGAATGTGCATGTTCTTATGCATTGTGTACACATTTATATTTACATTTTAGACGGTAACAAACACACATACACATACATAAATATATATAATATATATATATATATATATATATTATATATGTAATATTATATATATATATATATATATAATATGTGTGTGTGCGTGCGTGCGTGTTTGTGTGTGTGTGTGTGTGTGTGTGTGTGTGTGTGTGTGTGTGTGTGTGTGTGTGTGTGTGTGTGTGTGTGTGTGTGTGTGTGTGTGTGTGTGTGTGTGTGTGTGTGTGTGTGTGTCTGTGTGTGTACACAAAACGTCCAGCCGCTCATGGGATCATGCGCTTGGGCGGAATGGGTCATTGTACAGGAATTCCCAGAATTTGGTGATCCGTCTTCAAATTGGGGCAACGATTTGCGCGATTCCCATGCGTGGCAAAGTCAATAAACAAAGTTCGACTTGGTTATATCAAACACATCTCCTTCTCCTGGGATCTGACAGCGCCAGTTTCGAGGACAAACAGCCCTCGCTTGCGAGGATACATGAAACACCCAGCTTACGATGTTTACTTGTTTATTTGTTTCCAGTTTTGGCGTCGTGTCAGGACAACTCATGTCTACATGATGGCACCTGTGTGGCATCGGCGAACGGTTCCACCTGCTTGTGCCACAAACATTTCGAGGGTGAAAAGTGTCAGAGTGAGTATCAGCAGCCGTTGGTGGTTTTAATTTGTTTCAAAGTCGTATATGTTTCCCAGGCGAGTACAAAAATGTTCACTCGCATTGTGCATACACTATTGCACACATATACTTACTATTTCAAACAGAGTCTCCTTGATCTTAGCTGAATCTCCCGATTTCCCGGAATGCTAGCATATATCTCGGCTTTCCGCTTGTAAACTCCATGAACCCACCACCGCCGCCTGTTACAACTGATAATATAACAATCGCCTGATAATGTAATAACTGCCTGATGATGTAGTTGCAACGCCTGATAATATAATAACTGCCTGATAATGTAATAACATCTCCCGATAATTTAATAAATTTGCTACTTAATAATGTAATTCCTTTTTGCGTGATAATGTAATAATGTTCGCCTGATAATGAAATAATGTACACCGTTCACGTACGACTTGGTGGTTTTCATGGATTTTATGTTTGTTTCTTGCATTTAGTCCAGTTTGTGTATTTCGTTTATTTCGCAATACTGCAACGTTTACTAATGTGATCTTCTAAATGAAATACAATATGCCGGTTCCACATCTGAAGCCATACTAGTCTTAGCATGTCATGATTTTATGTTATGCATTCTCACACCATATATGAATGGCGGGTTGGTCGTAATGTGCTACTTTGCGACTGTGGACTTCATTGGTAACAAACTTGTCCGCGCAAATCCTGGTATCGATGATCTCACAAGTGTTCCCTTTCCATAATGTTGGGGTATATAATGCCCATAAGCGTGGGGTTTGCCAGTTCAATCCTAGTGTGAAAGCCAGATGAAGAAATGTTTTATTAATGAATGTTTTATTTAGGTTTTATTACGGAATTTGACGAAACGTTTGGATTTAACCTAAAAAGATGCCACTAGCACAAGTTGCAGTATTGCGAAATAGACGAAATAGACAACGTTGATTAAGCCCAAAGAATCAACATAACGTCTACGAAAACTACTAAGTCCTACGCGAAATATGTATGTCATTACATTGTCAGGCGAAACATATTACATAATCAGGCATAGGAGTTTATTACATTATCAGGCGGAACTTATTATATTATCAGACTGAATGTTTATTATATTATCAGATGGTATTATTACATTATCAGGCAGTTATTACATTAACAGGCGATTATTACATTACCAGTTGTAACGCCGCCTTCTGGTATTATGGCTCGCGACCACGCAATGCGATAGTGCAACATCGGAGGATGCGTGCTATACCGCCGCTGAACCCCCTGAATTACAACCAGTAACAGTTGGCAGGTGCACATGCTTACAAAGAATTTGCGCGACGCACAACAATGACTGGTAATAAATCGGGTTTCAGCGTTCAATCCTTGCAATTTCGTGAGGTGTCACGGTGATGCAAAGTGTGTGTTCACGGGTCACCCGTACAAAGGCGACGGGACCTGGGAGTCACACTGCGAATGTGACCGCGACCACAAAGGACCCGTATGCCAAAGTAAGTGGCTTCATAGGCCACATGTTGATCCTATTTACGTATTGATTAACAAGTGATGTTAATCCCGTTGCATGACCATCATTGATAACTTGTTTGCGTTAGTCTGAAGATGAGACTGTGAATTAAAAAGGGTGACTGGCAGACTGTGACACTAGAGGCTTGTTCCGCTAGGAAGAACGACACAAGCAATGGCATATGAGGAGATGATGTGCCTAGAATATATTTAGCACGCGCAGAATATTTTGACATCACGCTATTCGAACACTGTTGTCTAACTGGTTGTTTTCAACCTCCAAATCGTCAAAAGACATTCAACATAAACTGTGAAAGATAAGATAGTAATTCATTTCCATGCCACGAAGAGTGCATTTTGTTCTGCATTTTAAAAAAATAATATCACATTGATTCCTCTTAATGTTTTCAAATATTAGTTCACTACTGTCTGGCGAGAGCTATGGCAACGCACGTAGCAAATTCAACTTACAAACGATATCGAAGACGTTCTTTGTCGTTGGTAATTCTAATATCACTCAATCAAATCTTTTTACTTATATTATTACTACTGCTACTGCTACTGCCACTGCCACTGCCACTGCCACTGCCACTGCCACTGCCACTGCCACTGCCACTGCCACTGCCACTGCCACTGCCACTGACACTGCCAATGCCAATGCCAATGCCACCGCCACCGCCACCGCCACCGCCACCGCCACCGCCACCGCCACCGCCACCGCCACCACCACTACCGGCAGCAGCAGCAGCAGCAGCAGCAGCAGCAGCAGCAGCAGCAGCAGCAGCAACAGCAGCAGTAGTAGTAGTAGTAGTGATAGTAGTTAGTAGTAGTAGCAGTAGCAGTAGTAGTAGTAGTAGTAGTAGTAGTAGTAGTAGTAGTAGTAGTAGTAGTAGTAGTAGTAGTAGTAGTAGTAGTAGTAGTAGTAGTAGTAGTAGTAGTAGTAGTAGTAGTAGTAGTAGTAGTAGTAGTAGTAGTGATAGTAGTTAGTAGTAGTAGCAGTAGCAGTAGCAGTAGCAGTAGTAGTACGTATTGCAGCAGTAGGTGTAGTAGCAGAAGTAGTAGGACTGGTTGTAGTAGTAGTAGTTGTCGTTGTAGTGATTTCATAATAAAATGCGATACAGTACATACATATAAGCATGTGTTTCACTTTAAACACGATTGCTACGCGTCAACCCAACTGAATGTCCTGGTCTTGTTCAGATCGGCTTCATATGTGTCTGATCGAGAACCAGCCAAATTGCATAATCGACTGCAGGAACATGCCTGACGGGGCATACTCTTTCTGTGGAGACTGCCGGAAATTCGTAACATGTACTGGAGAACACGCGAACATCAATACATGTCCAAATAAGCAATATTGGGGCTTCGACCAAGCAACTAAGAAGTGCCAGTATAAATCGCCTGATTGCTTCGACTGTTCCGGTATACTGCAAATTGTACCGTTTTGTGGAACTAAGAATAGCTTTCAGTGCGCGATTGTGTACGCACACACAAGGAAATATACTCGCAAGGAAGCATGCAAGCGCGTGTGCACACATGGACACTTAAGCGCACGCACAGTAACACGCATTCATACCAAACCCGCGCGCCAAAGTTGAACAAACCACATGTGACATTGTCTTTATACTATAAATTCTGCAATCTCTACAAGGACGGGGCGCAGTGTTGCGTAGCCATGTTCAGTTACTCTTCATATGTAGCTACGCAATCGTGCGTACATGTCAAGTCACGGTATTTGTATTTGTTTCATGCTACAACATCCCTGCGAAGCTTCACCTTGTAACAATGGCGGAACATGTGAAGTTAATTTCGATATGAATTACGAGTGTAGTTGCCCAGCGAACGCAGTAGGCTCACTTTGTCAATGTACGTATGTTATGCAAACTCTATGTGAATACAAACCTAATTGTAGTACATATTACTGCATGTGTAGGATAGGTACGTACATCACCAATGCATAATACACACACACACACACACACACACACACACACACACACACACACACACACACATATATATATATATATATATATATATATATATATATATATATATATATATATATATATATTTATACTTAGGGATGTGTATTTATACAACTTTCTAAACAGCCTAATTAAGAAAATATGGTGTAAGACATACATTTGAATGCTTTCAAATGAAACACTTACTATACACTTACTGTACGCAGATAACCAGTTTTAGAAAAACTATCGCAAAATTATTATGAGAGTTAATTTTAATAAATCTTGCACACAAAAACCGATTCGTTACGACGATGCTTCCGATGTATATCACTACATACAACCGTAATTCCATGAATATCTGGCTAACAAATCATAACTTGCAAACTAATTATTCCAATATTAAAACTATTAACTTCACTAAAATACAATTTCATAAAGAAATTAACTTATGAATCAGTTAAATAAACATAGTCTTACTATCATATATACGAATATTCAAATGAAAGATTTATTGTCGACATTTGCTGAGGAAAGTGTAATTCGTCAGACTCATTAAATCGAAATAGAAGGAAGAAAAACGCAGTATTGTTTATTCGTTGTGACGGATATCATGCGTGCTCTACGTACAATGTAGAAGAAGACATATCATTGAAATTATAGTTCGGTTACATAAATTAGTCACATACGTTCTTGTCAGTTTTACTTCTAAACATTCGTAACTTTTAATTGTTTCGAAAATTATGCAATTGTTGAAGTGTTCGAGATGTTGAAAGTTCACACGTTAACAATTGAAATACAGGCATAGGAAATATTAATCTGAAACGTTTATTTTTACGTGTGCGATTTACCCAAAGTGTTGCCAAGTTCGACCACCCATTTGGTCTTCAGCGTGTTCGTCTTCTTGTAGTTTCTTCCACGGTTCTTTGCAATTCCAACCCATGCATGAATGGAGGCACGTGCCAAGTGGGAGGGACGTACAGCGACGCTCTGCAGTACAGCCCCTTCATAGACTGCCACTGCGTGATTGGCTACGTAGGCGACAACTGCGAAGGTGAGTTCACGACGTTAAGTTCATAACGCCCACGTGTGACATGTTGGCAGCAATGCAGCATTATTAGCGAATTATGCGAAAGAAATAGTAGTATCTTCCTCGAACGTGCACACGGGGCAATGTTTTCTTTTGTGTGAGTGTTTTACTAAGATTATTCACGTCCTAAATCTGCATGCAGGATTTACGGTTTCGCAACTGTGACTTTCCGTTTTCATTTAAATCCAACACAAGCACTTCTAATTACAATGCGATTTTGCGCACAAAGTGTATTTTGTTTCACAATCAAACACAAGGCACATAAAATATGTTTTCCTTTATAAAATAGCATAAAAGGGACGTATATGCTGTCAGGGAACATGCCGATAAATGAGCGTAAATAAAATCCGAAAGTTATATATCTTGACCGACGGTTTTTGCAAATGTGTAAACAATACAAACACTCGAAATAAAACCGAAATATCAAGTTGAATGCTTTACATTTATGGAAGTGAACGGAGACAGGGAGGTGACTAATGTGGGACACGAATAGATAGTGTACACTATTTATGATAGCGATCACTATTATTAACAATATTTTATATATATATATATATATATATATATATATATATATATATATATATATATGTATATATATATATATATATATATATATATATATATATATATATATATATATATATATATATATATATGTATGTATGTATAAATCGTTGTTCAGGAGGGCGGATAAAGAAATACCAATACGTTAATGTAGTGAATTATTATTTAATAAACAGCACATTATAAAAGCGGTAACATAATAAAAACAGCCATATTTAAAAAAAAATTATAATTACTTGATTAAAATACATAAAGAAACAATGAAACATCTATTTCAAAAATAGTGGGTCAGCGGGCGGCCGATCCATCGACCGACCGACCGATAGACGACCCACCGACCGACCCATCGACCGGCAGGCCGACAAATAAATGAATACTGTCCTTGCCTGTTTCAGGAACGCTAGTCCGGCAGTATGGCTCAGAACCCAAAATTCTCTGATACAGTTTTTTTCTCTGCTGATTATTAATGTATAGGGTCTCTGTAATGCTATCCAGGTTGATGTGAAGTTCTCACCATTGAGCAATTTGAAATATTCACGTTTGAAGTTGGGCACCGTCACCCAAGATTTCATGGGGTGACACAATACTCAAATATTGATATCTCAGTCTCTAAATGACATAGAAACATGATTTTTTGTCTAAATATATGTTTTTGGGGTCAACAAATGCAATGGGACAATTTTCAATTTTAAGTCTTTGGCGGCCATCTTGAAATTTAAGTAGCATGCTGTTGCTGGTTTGATACCCATATTTACTGAACAATGATCACAATCCTATTAATCAACATTTCTTTCTATTTCAGGTCATAGCAGGTGTGTTGTAATATACATACATATTAATACATTATGATTAATACATAAATGGTGGTGGTGTTCATACATATTTGCGTGCATGTATATTTGCAGGTGACGAGTATTGAGTGAATATCATGGAGATGAAATGTATGTTCAAGTTCCGCTACGGTTCCGAGTGTGATAACAGCAAACCATGTTCTTCTAACCAGGTGCGCGCTCGAATAGACTATATCGTCAAAGCCAGTACAATTTACAGGGACGATCTTCATGTTGAACTTGAACAACAAGTTGAAGAAGACGAAAACCTAACAGTATACTTTCATAGGAATTGTGTTTCACGCTACACTTCCTCATCAAACACGGCCAAACATACACGAGAGCATTCGAATGCCAATGACCCTCCGGTCAAGAAAGCACGTAGATCTCAAAGTTCATTTGATTTCTTCTCTCAGTGTCTGTACTGTGGAGAGCGATGTGACCTGTCCAACGACCCCAAAAATCCAAACAGGTGGAGGCCAGCCTTCATACGTCGATCAACAGCCTCCGATCAGGACCAAACACCATACAAACAATACATCATTGAGAGGTGTGCCAGTCGTGATGATGCTTGGGCCGAAGAGGTACGCAGCCGCGTGGTTGACTCAGTGTCAGATCTACATGCTGCCGAAGCACGTTATCATAGGGACTGTATGTGTAGGTTCTTTGCTAAAAGGCAACTTCCAACGGCACAAGAAGGTCAATCCCAGACTTCAGACTATCAACCAGATATGGCATTGAAGCATGTCATAACCACCCTGTCATCAGATCAGAAGCGTGTATGGAGTTCGGTTGAGCTATGTAAAGAGTACTAAGACCATGGTGGGACTGATCTTACACGTTCACAACTAGTGGAGAAACTGTGTGTCCACTTTGATGGAGACTTACTCTTGATATCCTCACCGGGTTATGCCAATGTTGTGGCTTTTCAGTGTCGTGCAGCTGTGACACTGAAGATGTTCAAAGACAATGAGGACGATCTTGAAAACAACATTCGCCATGTCGCCAAGCAAATCAAAAAGGAATGTAAAGATATTCCTCTAGATACAACAAAGTATCGACTGAACATAGACGAACAGCTAGTCCAAGAATCAGTCTCGTGTACTGTTCAGAATCTCTTAGCATCGATATCGACGAAGCTCGACAGTACTCCTCCGGCACTGCTGATTGGTAACATAATTACCAGCGTTGTGAGAAACAAGTCAACAGATCTACAAATTGCACTTGGTGTGTTATTGAGAGACTACAAGTCGATACTTGGCTACAGCTATGATTATGGCATTACCTGTAGTTACGATGAAATCCGGCGATTCAAGAAATCAGCAGCTGTCGCTGCAGCTGCAGATCCGAGTGTGCACGGGATCTCAAGTGCCGAAAGTGGTTTAGTGCAAACAGTAGTTGACAATTTTGATGCAGATATTCACTCACCAAACGGAAAATTGTCCACCCACTCTTTGGCTATGATATTGACACAACCATCTAGTCCTGGAAATGATCATGACGCGGATACAATTGTCCGACTGGCACATGGTGATGTGAAACTTCCAATAGATGAAGGTGAAGATGAGGCTCCATTACACTATGCTGGTCAGAATAAACCTCCTGGAATTACCTGAAGCATTCCTTCCAGATGAATTCAAGACACATCAGCGCATATCGAATGATAGAGCAGCAGAGCTAGGCTTCCAACTCATGCAGGATATGAACACTTTGCCCAGCTGTCCAGAATACAATGGGTACAACACCATGGTTTGTCGTGAGCAAGGGCACATGCTGAGAAAGAAGACCCAGATAGTATATCTACCGTCATTGACAAAGCGCCGGCGGACCCAGCAACCCTAACGTCTGATTTGTTAAAAGCCCAAGCTGTGACCGGAGCCACAGGTCAGGAGTATGTCATTTTCACCGAAGACCAACAGCTATATAAGGTAGCAGTACATGTGATGTGGGAGAACCAGGCCATATTCAGTCATGTCTACCTACGATTAGGTGGCATGCACGTCCTGATGAGCTATGTGGGGAGCATAGGGTCCCTGATGGCTGGATCCGGAATGGCAGAAATACTGAGTGAGGCATTTGCCGGGGTATTGAAGATGCTGACAGGCAAAACATATCCTGACAATTTCTGAGCTCTCCGTATGCTTGTGGAAGAAATTATTCGGCCATTGTTCCAAACACAAAACTTGGGTTGCATGACTGATCTTCTCCAGGCATTGGACGATGCAGCATCACACTCTAGGACAGCCAAACTCTGGGTCAATTGTCTGATTAAGCCAGTCTTCACCATCATGAAGTATATTAGAGCCGAGAGAGAAGCAGATTGGTGTCTCCATCTGGCCTGTGTCCGCGAGATGATGCCCCTATTCTTCGCGGCTTCCCACTGCAACTATGCGAGATATGGACTCTATTACATACGAACAATGGCAGCAATGCCCGAAGATGTCCGCCAACACTTCGTGAATGGAGAGCATACCATGCATCACAATCCAGGGCTCTTTAACGGCATCTGGAGCGATATGGCGATCGAGACCACGTTTATGAGATATGGTCACGGGCAGAGCGGCATCATAGGGATCACTTTAAGACCGGAAACACTCAAAACATGGGCCTATAGCTTGCACGCATGCAACACAGTCGTCAGTAACCTGGATGCGATGAGAACACAGGACAAATTCGAGCCAACCTCCCAAACTCACCACAAGGAAGAGGCTAAGGCTAGAATCCAGACAGATGCAAAAGACAGAAAGGCATTGTGTGACAAATTGGAGGTCTGTATTGATCCACTTAACACCGAGAACAACCAAGAGGGCCTTGTGAATATTGTGACTGGACAAGTATTGACACATTCGTCGGTGAATGTTGACAATGCTCCTGAACTCGGAGAACAACAGATGGAGGAATTTGTCAGGGGTTTGCCAGATAGCTTCCATGAAACCATTCACAGGCGTGTAACTACAATGGCAGTCTCTCAGAAGCATATCAAAGTAAATGACATGAAGATGTTTGACACAGAGATGATATATGCCAGAGCTATGGCTCTACAGTGCAGTCTACGAAACTATGATACCAAGAATCTGATGGCACATGAACTGTCTCCCAGACCCGCGTCAATGTTTGATGATAGTGGAGCCATGAAGGTGGTCAAAACCAAGTCTGTCCTCAAGAATGATCTGAAAGTGGAAGTAGCACGCAGACATGCAGCAATTGATGCTTCATTCTTGGACGGATGTGCAGTGCTGTGGGTCGTGCCATGGCCCACAGGTGGAATTGTTCAGGACTTTCTGGACAACTTCCGACGTCACATCAAAGGTTATCTGGAATCCAGTGATGTGTACCTAGTATTCGATAGATACACAGCTGGTAGCATCAAGGAGTCAACCAGAAAGGAGAGAGATCAAGGGGCCAGTTGTGTGTACACGCTACGTCCTCCAGCCAGACTACCAGCACAGAAGGTAGTTCTTACTGTGAGCAGTAACAAGACACAGTTGATCGACATGATCCTGGCAGATCTTGAACCCAACAAGGATGTGTTGAATGGGAAACTCGTTGTCACAGGTAACGATCCTGTACCTATTCAGATCTATCAAGGTGTGGTGTATAAGATGGAGGGAATGGTCATCACACACGAAGAAGCTGACACAATGATCATTCAACAAGTGGCTTATGTGGGTGCCACCAACGTCCTCGTAGTAGCTGACGACACAGATATCTTTGTACTCCTGTGTCACTTTGTGTTCCGCGACGATATCACTGGGCATGTTATGATGATATTCCCGATCCGGGGCAGGACAGTTATTGACATCAATGCTAGCGTAGACAAGAACCCTACTATCATGGGTGATCTGTTGGCTGCACATGGTATCACTGGCTATGCTACAGTTGCAACCTATCATGGTATTGGCAAAGGGGTTGCACTGAAAATCCTAAGATCCAGTGGTTTCTCTCTGTCCAAGGTTGGTGACATAACCAGCTCAGTTCAAGATGCGCTTGGACAGTCAACACCCTTTGTTCTGTCTTGCTATGGTCATCCGGAATCGGCATCTCTGACGGATCCTCGCCAGAAGATATGGTCTAGGAAGGTCTCACGTAGTCTCGGTGCAGCACCAAAGCTGAAAACCCTGCCACCTACAAATGAAGCGTTTGTGGAAAACGTAGCCAGGGCACATCTCCAGGTAGCCATCTGGAAGCAGGCCCTACAACGGAACCCGCCAAATATGGATCCTCTCACCCATGGATGGACGCGACGTGATGGATCCACATCTCTGACTCCCACTACCGTTGCTGATGGTGTAATTCTGGCTCCAGATGACATACTGAAGATGATCAAGTGCTCTTGTGGCAGTAGTACGCCATCTAAGCGATGTGGATGCCACAATGCCAACATGGCATGTACTTCATTCTGCGCCTGCCAAGGTGGTGATGGTTGCTTCAATGAGAAGACCATGGAACGGATCCAAGCAGATGATGGATGATGATGATGATGATGATGATGCGAATGATGATGACTGATGATCTTTAATCTGGTGATTGACTGTTTGATAATTCTGACATTTGTTCATTGTGTGTGTGTACAATGTGCATTAAAGATATTGGAATATAGATATACAACTTATTGAGTCCTCACAAGTTGAACACAATATCATGATTGTGGAAAATAACATAAAAATACCAACATTATTTACATGATTTATTGTATGCCAAAAATGTTCATTAAGAAACAACATTTATGTTTCTGGCATATTTGAATGCTAACCTTTACAAAATTTAAGCCGATTTGTCCATATTCGGTAAATTCTAAAATTACCTCCTTCGCCATTGATGACCCAAAATGTCGCAATGAATGTGATTTATGATTGAGATCTGTATATTATTCATCAATATAATTGACCTGCAGTAGATTTAGGCAGTTTTAAATATTGAAATATTGATTTAGATGATTTCAAGTACGTAGATGATTTCAAGTACGATTTTTTCAATGATAAACAAAAACAAAGGTCACATGTCGGCCATCTTGAATTTCAAGATGGCCGCCAAAGACTCAAAATTGAAAATTGTCCCATTGCATTTGTTGACCCCAAAAACATATATTTATACACAAAAATCATGTTTCTATGTCATTTAGAGACTGATATATCGAAATTTGTGTATTTTGTGACCCCATGAAATCTTGGGTAACGGTGCCCAACTTCAAACGTGAATATTTCAAATTGCTCAATGGTGAGAACTTCACATCAACCTGGATAGCATTACAGAGACCCTATACCTTGATAATCAGCAGAGAAAAAAACTTGATCAGTGAATTTTGGGTTAGGGCAAAAATAGCCATCTCACAGCCGGACTATGTGTGTATGTATATAAATGCACGAAATCAACACGAAATCCACGAAAACAACTAAGCCCTACCTGAAATATATCAGGCGAAAGTTATTACATTATCAGGCAAGAGCAATGTATTACATTATCAGGCATAAATTACTATTTTATCAGGCAGCAAGTGTATTACATTAACAGGTGATGTTATCACATTATCAGACAGTTACTACACCATCAGGCGTTTTTTTAAATACATTATTAAGCAGTTATTAACAGGCGATTATTACATTATCAGCTATAACAGGCTGCTTCAAGAATCAGGCATTTATCACATAAGGGAGTGTCCCCACCTTCCCTGCCCCTTCCCCATCCCCATCGCCCACCGCTCTCTACTGCATTTTACAAAATCGAACTGTGTCCATTGCGTGATTTCGTCCAGGGGCGGAATTGAAATCGGTGCGCTTGTAAGCGCGCTCTAATACATGTTACTGTACGAAACAGTGGTGGTTACCCTGAGCGCAAGGTTACCTAATAGTCATGTGCCTTTGGTAAATGTCATACACAAATATACGCATGACTAAGACACATATGAACACACACACACTACATGCACAGATATATAATACATATATTGTATGTATGTATGTATGTAAGTATGTAAATATATATATATATATATATATATATATATATATATATATATATATATATATATATATATATATATATATATATATATATATATATATATATATATATATATATATATATATATATATATATATATATATATATCATATTTACATGCATACATACATACATGCATACATTCATACATATATATATACATATAATGCACATACAAATATAGAAAAAGATACATACATACGTACATACATGCTTACGTTCACTCAGACTTGCGTTCGTACATACGTACTAACCTATACTTACGTACATATGTACATATATATATATATATATATATATATATATATATATATATATATAATATATATATATATATATATATAATATATATAGATACACATACATGCTTGCATATATACGCACGCACTCACGCAGATATGCAGATATGCATCTATTAATCCGATATTACTAGTGCATTGAGCACAATGAAGCATTACTTTGCGTCTACGATAACGGTATTATCTGTCGACTAGACGTATCCGCATTCAGGAAGAGGCAGAGGCAAAGGCAGCAGAAGAGGAAAAACGAAAACTTATGAAGAAGAAGGAAGAAGAGGAAGAACCCTCCAGTTGGTACTCTAGCTTTGTATCTGGCTTTTAACAACATTGTTGCCGAAATAAAGAACTGGATACAATGTTATCTGATATGTCGTCGTTATTTAATGTACACCCATCGCTCGCCTGTTCGCTCGCTCGCTCGGTCTCTCATTCTCCTTCTCTCTCTCTCTCTCTCTCTCTCTCTCTCTCTCTCTCTCTCTCTCTCTCTCTCTCTCTCTCTATCTCTCTCTCCCTCTCTCCCTTACCCCCCTCCCTTCCTCCTCCATATCTCTCGCCCTCCTGCCCTCCATATATTTCGTCCTCATTCCCTTTCTCTCTCAATCACTCTCCCCCCCCTCTCTCTCTCTCTCTCTCTCTCTTTCGCACCCTCCCTACCATATATCTTTCTCCCCCTCCATCCTTCCCAAGTTCTCGCATTCCTTCCCTTTCTCCCTCTCTCTGTCTCTCTCTCCTTCTACCTCCATCCGTCCCTCCTTCTCCGCCACTCCCTGCCTCCATATCTTGCTCTCTTTCCTTCTGCTCAGATCCCATCGATACCGTGGAAGAACGGTATCTGATTTGGAGAGAATGTGAGGTTTCATGGTATTTCTGAACCATACGGGGTGAAGGGAAGACCCTAAGGTCAAAGTGTTGGCCGTAATCAACCCCAAGGTGGCAGTAATCTCCCCCTTACAGTGGCGGGTTAAAGCACGCGTGGGTTCTTGGCACAATTCAAGTTAACATTTTACTAATTATGTTTTCATAGACACATTGAAAATTAACATATCTTCTATGACATTTTTCCTCATTGTCTTATCACAAGGAATCCCAGGAAACGATAGCCATAGCAGATCAGTGTATATATGTCAATTCCCGCTGCAGCAGAAAGAAAGAGGATGGCTTCAGCGGTTGTTTAATAATAATAATAATAATAATAACTTTACTGTCCAGTCATAGACTGGATATGCATCTTGCACTTGAGAGAGTGCATAAAAAAACACTAAATAAATCACATAGTAATGCACGTATACCGTAAAATCCAGTATATAAATATGTAAACGCTAGCTGTAAAAATAGATCAAATACTGGAATAAATATGCTAAAAACAATATGACAATGTCATAAGATAAATAAATAAATGTAATAAAACAACATTGCAGTGGCAGTGGTAGGGACTGTGATATGTCGGTCAAAAATAGATTTTATATGGCTGATTCAAATACTTAATGATATCAGGGCTCGCTGGGTTTTTCTGTTGCATTCTGTATATTCTTCCAGAGGGGAGAAGATCGTAATGGTCGTGTAAGAAGTGGATGCGGTCAAACAAGATTTGTGTTGCCATTTGCAGTGTTCTTGACTTGTATAATTGCTCTAGGCTGGCATCGGGTGTACGGCTTCCCGCGATCTTGCCAGAAATTATGTATATTGTGTTTATTTGTTCTTTGTTTTTGATTGAGAGGTTACCCCACCAGCAAATAAGACCGAAAGTAATAACAGTTCTCACAAATGAATCGTGAAACACAAACAAAATAGTTTTGTGTATGTGCAATGCACTGAGTTTTTTCAGGAAGTACAATCTTTGCTTGCCTTTCTTAAATAGATTCATTGTGTTGTCACCCTACCTTTATTTGTCATCGATTGTTGTACGCAGATATTAATCAGAATGCACTATTTCTATATTTTGAATATTGCATCACATTTAAGAACAATTTACAGATGTCGCATTATTCCACTTTTTAGACATAGCTCGATCTTTTGCACGTATTTCTGTTTACATGCACTAATTACTGTTATGATATAATTTTATTGCACCCTAAAAATACAAATATGTTTCTAATTCTTCCTGTTCGCCCGCCTGTTTCTGTATTTGTATCACTAATTGGCAAAATGTCCCATGGACACTTGACGCCAATGCGCATGGTGGGTCGTCTGACTTAATTGTTGGAAGTAGAATAGCAGGTACAGGCTAAGCAGTATCCTGAAGAAGAAGAAAGAACACCCACAACAGTCAGACTTTTAACATGGGATAATGGCGGCATAACGTTTGACGACAGCAATCCCACGATGCTTTGCGCCGGAAGGGCTTTCCCAGAAAAGTACGCAACAAGCGTCATGAATAGAATGACGTCTTCGGCTTAGCCGGTTGGACGTCATTCGAATTCGTGCATCATGTATTCGCACCTTGGGACAGCAGTAACGCTGTTTTTCATTTCTAGTGAGTATTTTAATACGTATTTATAATGAGTGCTTGTACATGCGTCTAGTACTAATGTGCTGCCAATTGAGCACGCCCGCCAGTTGACGATTAAGCCGTGACACTAGTAAATAATGACGACTATGTTTTATTGACGTGAGATACGGCTACTCGCTAGGTCAATGACTAGTATGGTTGTTGCAAAGAATGCAAAATGAGGTTTGTGAGCATATCTTTTGAACAATTATTTATACTGTACAAAATACTCACTGGTCCCCGTGGCATGTTTGAAAACAATATCTTCATCGACCAAAAAACGGCTGGGTCTGATAATCAGAAGGGCGGGAAATCTACAATACATAATTACATTATACTATTTCTAGTTCTAGTTGTTTCCAATACTGGCCATTGCCATGCCATGTTATTGCATTGGCATTGCTGGCACTGTCACCAAAGAGTTAAAAATCAATATATTTTAAACTCTTTGGTGCAATATCCATCTCACATGCTGTTATCTCTGGTACCTCTTCTGGGTCAGTGTAGATGTTGGTACTCTGTTCACTGTTGTATAGATCGCTTTAAGATTCGTTTATTCGTTCCATGATATTATCTTGATTATGGATTTGTTAATAGCTTTGCTAAACAGCAACACAATTTGGACGAGCGAATTTAGGCAACACCAGTATGTATAATATTACTTATAGTATACCAATTAAATGTAACCACAACAACGGCTCTTGTCGGAGCTACACACAAATAGTTTTAAGAGCTACCCATACATTTGTGGAAATAATGTTATGTTCTTTCATTGTGTTTATTCACTTTAGGTGTTGGTTTTATAGGCAAATGATTTAAGCATAACAACAATTGTTTTCAGAGCCATACATAAAACAAGCAAGTGTTCTAATCAGTTACTCATACATGGGTAACTGAAAGAATTTGTTATCATTGGATTAAGTCAGTTAGTGTTATATAGGGGTGGGAAGGAGAGAGGGATGAAGAGACAGACTGAGACACAGAGACAGAGATGTTGACACGGCGTATCATCAAGACATTTGGATACAACGTACTCTATTTACTTACAGACGTCTGCTGCTCGTCGTTGGCGAAGTCTGACAACGTTGTTGTCTCGTCGTCGAAACGGGTGAACATCGCATTGACTAATTTCGCGCACGGACAAACAATCAATGTACCGACACGCTACACACGTCAAGCCATCCAAAGTAAAGGTAAGTATATTCGATCATGCAATGGTGTTTCGTAATGAAATATTTTAATAAGTTATTGCTAAACTATAATAATTATGTACCAGTTTCCGAAATAAATTGACCACGTAGTAATACGCCATATAGGTCAGGCCAACAAAAGCAAGTAGTCAGTTGTGTAGCGGTTCGATGTAAGGCTATTTGGTAAAGAGTCCTTACACACATGCCAAATTATATTTTAAATGAAAATCGCATTTACGACGAGGCGGGAGGTTTTAATAATAAATGCGTTTAAATGATAAGAATAGTTGGGCTAACACGCGATAATAGAATTGTCTTGCATGATATACGGCATAAATCAAACAATACTGTCATAACGATTTATATATTTACATATCATTTAATAATAACTAATCAGACTTTTGGTTAATAACTATGGTATTATCTTATATACCATCTCCCTCCCTTCCTTCCTCACTCCGCCTCCTTTACTCCCTCCGTCCCTCCCTTCTTCCCTCCGTCCCTCCCTTCTTCCCTCCGTCCATCCCTTCTTCCCTCCGTCCCTCCCTTCTTCCCTCCGTCCCTCCCTTCTTCCCTCCGTCCCTCCCTTCTTCCCTCCGTCCCTCACTTCCTCTCTCCGACCCTATTAGTCAGTTTATAAAATGTGAATACATTGACTTGCAGTATACACGTTGATGTATCATGGAATTATTATGCATTGTAAAATCGGGTAAACCAAAAGTCAGACTTTAACGTTTGAATGTATGGACTACTAGAACCAATTGTCTCAAAATCGTTTATTTTGTTTCAGTCTGCTTTAACAGATTCGAAAAAAAGGAAGGCCGCAGGCTGATAATGGCAACCCTTGCCAGATTCATAACGACGAAGGGGAGGTGCATGATCATGTGTGCAGCTGACATTTTTTGTACGGCGTTTCATATCAGACTCAAAAATAACAAATGCTACTTTACCAGAAGAAGTGTGACAGCAGGGGACACGATAAAGAAAAAGGGATATGTGTATTTCGAAATGAAGTTTAGGTGTCCAGGTATGTGGCATTGTGTAACCTCTTCACTGCAGACCACATATATCATATCATATCATATCATATCATATCATATCATATCATATCATATCATATCATATCATATCATATCATATCATATCATATCATATCATATCATATCATATCATATCATATCATATCATATCATATCATAGCATAGCATAGCATAGCATAGCATAGCATAGCATAGCATAGCATAGCATAGCATAGCATAGCATAGCATAGCATAGCATAGCATAGCATAGCATAGCATAGCATAGCATAGCATAGCATAGCATAGCATAGCATATCATTAGAGGAAGAGAGTTTCGTCGCAATTTTTCACTATTTAAAAAATCTAACAAAACAGTCATAATCCTAAGTTTAAATTGTTTATCTCACCCAAACTTTAATTACTGGTAAATCTACTGCGTAAATCTACTGCCACTGTTTTTATAGAGCTCCGTTAAACGTGAATATTTTGACGGAACGCGCACGGTTACGCTTTCAGAAACGATTAACTAAGCCGTCTTAGCAGTGGCGGAACGGGTATGTGTTGCCCACCTACCTCCAGTGGGAAATTAACGACATTTTCTGTTAATGCTTCTGCTAATATTTGCCTCGGTCAATTGACCGTGATCGTATCTGATTGTGGATTATGTGGTCACTGGATATATATATGTATATATATATATATATATATATATATATATATATATATATATATATATATATATATATATATATATATATATATATATATATATATATAGATAGATAGATAGATAGATATATAGATAGATAGATAGATAGATAGATAGATAGATAGATAGATAGATAGATAGATAGATAGATAGATAGATAGATAGATAGATAGATAGATAGATAGATAGATAGATAGATAGATAGATAGATAGATAGATAGATAGATAGATAGATAGATAGATAGATAGATAGATAGATAGATAGATAGATAGATAGATAGATAGATAGATAGATAGATAGATAGATAGATAGATAGATAGATAGATAGATAGATAGATAGATAGATAGATAGATAGATAGATAGATAGATAGATAGATAGATAGATAGATAGATAGATAGATCGATAGATAGATAGACAGACAGACAGACAGACAGACAGACAGACAGATAGATAGCTATCATCAAATTCACCATCATCATCATTGTGCAGCCGTACTGTTCCATGGTTGGGCGAAGGCCTCGGCATGTTCTAGAACTAATAAACCAGATGGCGCCATTACGCAACTGGGGCTTCGTGCCGTCAACCGCCAGCTTCTCGTTACCTCGTTACGCCGCATTCATTCATTATTTCCAGCATTTCTTAACACAAATTGTAGATATATGCCTTAAATTAATTAATAACTGATGGAATGTAAAAGAATTCAAACATTAACTGAAACGAGAAATATACAATGCGTCAACGTCACAAATACCCTGTAGGTCCCCCATTGAAATATAACAAAAAACAAGTATGAAGAACGCCAGATTGGTCGCCATCTTTAAAAATAATTCAAATAACGAAATTTAGATTGGATTATTTTATTGGCTTAAGCGAATTGGATTAATTCAAACTCTTGAGTTTGTGACAATTATGAAATGCTATACGTGACATCATTTCTAGAAGTACAGATAACACATTGTTTCTTACCAATTCGTTGACAATACTCTGTTTATACAATTTTCTTTTTCAGTTCATTACAGTTGTGTATATCGCAGAGCATGTTTGAACGGCGCTACATGCGTTCAACTTCGACAAGCTGCGAGTGTAGAGTGCATATGCGCTAAAGGCTATCAGGGATTTCGTTGCGAACGTAAGTGCACCAATAATGTTTGCATAGCGATTCCTCGTTTTAAAGGATTAGATAACTGGATCGATTTCGGAATGCATTTCGTTTTAGGGTCCGTTACGGCAACATTGCGTGTTTCAGCTATTACAGATAACGAATAGCTACAGATATTTTTGATGCGAACGTTGTCTCGGCAATAGATACAGTATAAACACACCAGACGACATTTTCGTCAATGTATGAAATAATAATTTTATGGTTTTTATTTAAGTAGAAAGGTCACAGTTTTCCGAAGTTCTCCGAGATAGTCCGAGCATTTCTCGAAATTCTCCGAGAGGTTATGGAGCCCATTTATGTGGTCTATTGTCGATGTATTTCCAAATCATATATACCTGATTAAATGGAATATGTTAACCAAAGTAATAGGTGGTCTTCGAAAGTGAACGTTTTCGCAATGTAATTAAACCTGTTTTAGTATGTATATTTGACTTTTTGTGTTGTTATTTTTCGGCAAAATTAGCCGCGCCGTGGTTGTTCATCTTTGAATAATAATAAAATATATGTAACTATGTCAATCTTCTCCGCTTCTGTTCCTCGTACAGGTTGCTGATGGCGGCTGAATTGTCGATATGATTCGTAATGTATTAGTTATGATGTCGAATAACTAATTTTAATTTAGCGTAGTATTCTTACAAATCGACGACAGTGTTTACGAATTCAACAAACGTAAATGCATTTCAGAAAAAATCAGTTGTCTTCTTAAGAAATGCCAAAACGGAGCGACTTGTACGAACACAACGCTTGGATACACATGTAGTTGTCCACACACACATTATGGCGTACACTGCGAACGTAAGTTGGTTTAGACAGGGAATGGCATTGAGAATTTCCATTGATGAATTCCAACAGGCAGCTGCACATATGTCCGTGGACTGACTTGTAACACATAAACGAGCGAAATATCCGCTCACATATCCATGTACCCACCATACAACACCCACCCATCCACACACCCAGGCAATGGCACAACCACATCAACAGCAATCCGCCCACACTCCCACCCACCCACCCACCCTCTCAATCAATCAATCAATCAATCAATCAATCAATCAATCAATCAATCAATCAATCAATCAATCAATCAATCAACCAACCAACCAACCAATATATGTGTGTGTGTGTGTGTGTGTGTGTGTGTGTGTGTGTGTGTGTGTGTGTGTGTGTGTGTGTGTGTGTGTGTGTGTGTGTGCATGTGTGTGTGTGTGTGTGTGTGTGTGTGTGTGTGTGTGTGTGTGTGTTTGTGTGTGTGCATGTGTGTGTGTGTGTGTGTGTGTGTGTTTGTGTGTGTGTGTGTGTGTGTGTGTGTGTGTGTGTGTGTGTGTGTGTGTGTGTGTGTGTGTGTGTGTGTGTGTCCAATTATATATTATTCTGTAGTGGATTTTCATTAAAAAAGGCGTTGCTTTAACGGTCTTATATTTGTCATCTTCAACAAGTTACAAAATGTATTCCTCCTGTCCATGTTTAAATGGTGGTTCATGCACTAACGTGACGAATGGTGAGTTTATGTTAATCAATTTATAAGCATAATTAATATAATGCCATCACACAGTGTTATTATTTTAATTGGCTGCACGTATTTATCTAATTACTTATTTATTTGTAAAGACACTAATAATAGTTTATTTTTATTTAGTAACACTAACTGCGTATTTCAGCATTATAATTATTATGATGTTTAATGTGATTCTTGTAAAGTTTCTATTGTAAATTATTTGCATGTGGCGCTATATAATAAATATATTAGTATTGCCATTATTATTATTATAATTATTATTAACGCTGTTAATTCCTTCCTAATGTGTGACAAAAATGTGAATTTAACCGTGTTCGGTTGGTGTACACCCGTCCACACAGCGACGATGTGTTTCGTTACCCCGGTTATATATCATACTGTAACGAAACAGACATTTAACTCAATTGACGTAGAGTCTGACAGACATGAAGATTGGAAGATGGACCGTGCGGAATGGCCATATTCATGTAGCAACATTTTCGGAAATACGTTTTGCAATGTCAGACCTATTTGTTGGAAACTTTCTTTCATTCTACATTGTTCCAGGTCACTAACCTATATGAATAATTACCTGTTCACAGACAGTAGTGGGCATTCGTGTACGAATATTTTTCGCCCATTAATTGCACCGAGGCTAGACACTTCCTAGGGAAGTCTAGATAGTGTTCATTGAACGAACACGTCTGCCAGTGAGTACAATATAAACCGCCTTGATTTGTTATGAGGGCCGGATGCAGCGCTATGTAGGAACTTACCTTTTCACTGTGGTTTCTTACTAACGTCTACTTTTATATAGAATTTGCTATATTGCAGGAAAAGTCAATTGCACTCATATGCCTTGCAAAAATGGAGCGACTTGTATCACTATATCGGATGATTACGAATGCTTTTGTCCAGTAGCTTATACTGGTGTCATCTGCGAACGTAAGTGATTGTTTTGATGTTATAAAACAAAGTTATAAAACAAATCATATTAATGAATTTGAATAACTTAGACATCAAGCACGTGCAAGGTAAGGCACTGCATTCGCATGCTCGCGTGCATACCTGAAACAGGCAAGGACAGTAACAACTACCTGTTCACCCCGCACACACGCACGCACGCACGAAAGCACGCAAGCAAGCACATACTTATTGTGTTAACAGTTAATCAATGTAGATACAATTGTGTATTTCATTTCATTTATTTGTCGGCCTGCCGATCGGTGGGTCGGTCGGTGGGTCGGTCTGTGGATCGCCGCCCGCCGACCCACCGTATGTCTCTATTTGAAATATATGTTTATTTTTTTCTTTATGTATTTTAATTAAGTTATTATTATTGTTTAACATTTTGCTGCTTTTATTTATGTTACTGCTTTTCTAATGTGCTGTTTATTAAATAATAATTCCTTGCATTAATGTATTGGTATTTCTTTATCCGCGACAGGACTTAAAAACTGTACCGACATTCCATGTGAAAATGGCGGCTCGTGCACTAACAAGAACCCTGGTGTGACGTGCAATTGTGCGGAGAACTTCAGAGGCCAATTCTGTGAAAGTACGTATTCTGTATTAGCATGTAGCTCCACAACATACACTACGTGTAATTAATGTCCTTCGACATGTGACACGAGTATTTGGCACAAGTTTGATGTATGTGTTCGATTGGTTTATCGACTTAGCGAGATTGCATTTCGTGGCCTCAGCACAGAATGATAACCGAGTTGACTCAACGAGGATCTAGCGCGATGTCCGTAATGTTTCTCTAACACGATGTGAAGACCTATTACGGAGTAGGATGTTGACTTCTGCATTTGCAACTACATTATAGTTTCGTCTGTGTAGTTGATGTCCGGCGCTGCCAACGTTCGATTTTGTGTAGTAATTTAGTGACAAAATACAAGCAATAGACTCCCCCAACGTGTTGTGAGACTTGATATTTCCTGCCGTCAATCCTTTACTGCTCTTCTCAAATACATCGTCTCCATCTCTCTGTGATCATCGACATCCATTCACGTGCACAACGAAAACGTGCACATCGTTTGACCAACCCTGTTTGCTGGACATGATCACGTGCTTGGTGGGTGTTCCGGAATAGGACAACACTTGGACTATTCAAAACAGTCCCTATTGTGTTTCTGGAATGGAATGAAATAATACGGATGTTCTTGAGTGAAAATAAATAATAGTTCATCAACTTAAGTGCTCTAAAATATAGTATGGGTGGCATCATTTGAAATGGATTTGAGCATATTTTTCAATAATATTAGTATTGCTAACAATGTTATTATGAAGGTAAAACAGATAGTGTGTCATATTACGGTAGACAGTGTGTGTGTGTGTCACGTACATACATGAAAATGCCTGTTATCTAATGGCACAATCCGTAAACGAATACACGATATCGAACAGGAAGCCAACGCAAAAAGTAAGCAGTGGCCCAGAGTGAACAACATGCGGAGACCGAGACACGACCATTTGTGTGTAATTAGGAACAAACTGTAATTGTGGGATATCCTTAAGCGTAATAGTCTAGAAACAGGAGCCATAATAACAAACCTACAAATGACCAGCTCAGTTACAATATGTTTAGCAATAAAAAGAAGCAAATACACGTATATATAGTTGTACCTTATCCGTGTTACCAGGAGGCAAGACATGTGCGGACATTACGTGTGAAAACGGCGGCTCATGTATCGAAGTGACCGGAGGGGGAGTCAAATGTATATGTACGTCTAGCTTTATTGGAACACAGTGTGAAACACGTACGTTTCAACGTCAGTTAATTGACTTATCTGATCGTTATTCCTCTCACGCACGATGTATAAATGGTCTAAGTCGGGGATGTTTAGGATGCAACAACTCGTCTGCCACACACACACACACTCACACACACACACAAACACAAACACACACACACACACACACACACACACACACACACACATACACGCATGTATATAATATATATATATATATATATATATATATATATATATATATATCAAGTGCATGTATATATGTATATATATATATATATATATATACATATATTTATATATATTGTTCTTGTTCTAATTTTGTTTTCGTAAAGAACAAATTTTGTTGTTATCGTTACGCTATCGATTGATTTATTGGCACATTGTAATTGTGTGACATTCTTAAGCGCAATATTATAAAAACAGGAAATATAACAATCAAACCTACAAATCATGAGCGCAGTTACAATAAATTTGTTTATGTTGTTTAGCAATAAATACATGTATGTATAGCAGAGATGGATTAATCGTACTCGTGTACTTGTACTCGTACTCGAGTACGAGTACTTTTTGAGTACTCGTACTCGAGTACGAAGCAAAGTAATCGTACTCGTACTCGAGTACATTACCGAAGTAATCGTACTCACGATTACTTCTCACGATTACAATTTTTTTATATGAACAGTTGCAACAATAAAAATGGCAATATTAGAAGTAATTTAATAAATGTAATAATAATCGAGGTATTCATTTTCTATTACTATTGAGCATTTAAGTTAAATAAATATTCAGTAAGATTTCCCTAATTAATACCTTCTCTTCCCAGAGAAGCCACATCTCCTCACCCTCCTGCTTAGTACAAAGTACAAGTTATATTGTGACAGTCCCTAGGAAGCACTGCAGGAGATAAGCATCCCCTAACATCTTGCTTTGTAATTTTAAAAGCCATGTCACAGCCCCACCTGTACTGTTTGTTCTGTCGGTATGGTGTGTATGACTGGGCAGTTAGCTGCTAAATCCCTGTCCATTATGTTTAAGTGTAAACTGTAAACCTGTCTAAATCCCCAACTATTCTGTTTGTCCCATCTGATATATGACATATTTTAACTGGATATTATTGTTAATATATTTTCCTTTTGATACTTCATTGACATAGTTGTACCACCACTAAGTTGGCACTCATTAGAACACTTGTATGCTATTTGTTACAGTATTAACTTTAATTTGTAGTATGATATTTGGACATCTTGAGTATCAATCCAGTATTAAATGGTTCATTCAACACATGAGAAAGTCATCTTATTATTATTAATAATATTAACATCTGGATAGTGGATAGCAGTTAGCAGTAATCAGTTACAACATTATATATTGGCACAGCAACAGAAAAAGAATGACACCTGATTCCATGGAGGTCGCCTTTACGGTAGAAACAGGATATTTATTAAAGTAATCGTGAAAGTAATCATGATTACATTCTAAAGTAATCTTGAAAATAATCATGATTACATTCTAATGTAATCGTACTCGTACTCGAGTACATTGTAAAGTAATCGTACTCGTACTCGAGTACATTTGTTTTCTGAGTACTCGTACTCGTACTCATGCATGTTCAAAGTAATCGTACTCGTACTCGAGTACATTTGTATTGTACTCGCTCCATCTCTGATGTATAGTTGTGCATTATCCTTG
>OZ024863.1:18936471-18938971 GCA_964017155.1 Oasisia sp. SBJ-2009
GAATAAGCTTTGCGAAAACGGAGCGACTTGCACCAATACGACGCAAGGATACAATTGCGCCTGTCCAATAACTCATGTTGGTCAACACTGCGAACGTAAGTGGTTGTTTTTTCGGGAATCTCATTAAAATTTTCAAAAATAACTAATTAATTCCAATCAGTCAAACATCACGCAAGTGCACGTGCACATTCGTTTATTCGAACACGCAGGCACACCACTCCTAGCCAACGAGCAAATATGTATATATATATATATATATATATATATATATATATATATATATATATATATATATATATATAATTGCCAATATGAACGTATTGTGTAACTTGTATGGCTTTATTTTAATTATATACATTTATTCATGGGGTTTAATCAAATTATGATTTTTTTCTTGTTCTAGTGTCGTTTTCATTAAACAAATTATTCTCTTATCGCTAGGCTACTTATTTATTGGTGACAGGACCCAACAATTGTTCCGGCGATCCGTGTGGCAATGGCGCCTCATGCTCTGACACGGCGACCGAAGTGAAGTGCAAATGCGCGAAAGGCTTCGTGGGCAGATTCTGCGAAAGTACGTATACTGCAGTAGTATGTAGTTCTAAAATATACGTTACTTATAATATTCCTAGATTATCCGAAAATGTGACAAAAACGTTTGAGGTAAGCTTACTTGATCGGTAAATGTAAGGCCTGCGTTCATTTAAAACGAGATTATTTTACAACGAGACTATATTTCGCGACATCTGCTAAGAGAGATAACCCAGTTGACTCAATAAGGAACTAGGTGTAGGAGGTATGTGTCTGCTCGGTGTGATATTCTGTTGCGTAGGAGTATGGTGACGTATTCTGCATCTGCTGGTAGCTGTCCTTTTCGAGTGATTAACATGAAATTATCAAATCTTGTATTATAATGGCAGTGTTCGAATGTCTTTATTGACTTCTCAATTTTATTTGATATATATTTGTTATTTCATCATGTATATAACCACAGATATGTGTATATATATATATATGTATATATATATATATATATATATATATATATATATATATATATATATATATATATATATATGTATATATATATATATGTATATATATATATATATATATATATATATATATATATATATATATATATATATATAAGAAATTATGTATATATATATATATAAACATATATAACATACATATAATTTCTTCAATCCTAAGAAAGTACTGTATATGTATATATATATATATATATATATATATATATATATATATATATATATATATATACTGACGCAGTAACACAGTGGCACAGTGACGAGAACATCGGATTCTCATTCGAGCGACACCGGCTTACAATCCTATGCAGCAGTTTCGAATATTGGGCAGGTTCGTCCCCTCTCCATTGCCCCAGTCCATTCAGCGGTATGAATGATTGACAATAACGGCGTGGTCGAATCTTTCGAGATACAGTACTCGATCGAACAGAGTTAAGGCCCACTGAACATAATGTATTTTCCTGTTCCCAGGTCCTCTGACTTGTGCCAACGCCAACATTACATGTAAAAACGGCGGATCGTGCGTTATGACGAATGAAAGCGAAGCCAACTGTAAATGTCCGGCAGACTATACTGGAGACAGGTGTGAAGGTACGTACGTAGCATTACATGTACCGAGTCTGGGTATTTATTATGTACTTATTTTAGACATGTGTTATTAATACTCATCATTTGAGTCACCATCTTTAGACGGATGACACACAGATTCAAACATCCTAGTCTACTCATGGTGCTAATTTTCCTTGCAGCGCCTTAGAAATTGTCTTGATGCTTATGTTTTATTGAATGACTGAAAGTAGGTTAACATGATTTATCACAAAAAGATCATACATTTATTACTGGTGTCTGGTGTGTGGTGTGTGGTGTGTGGTGTGTGGTGTGTGGTGTGTGGTGTGTGGTGTGTGGTGTGTGGTGTGTGGTGTGTGGTGTATGTGTGTATGTGTGTGTGTGTGTGTGTGTGTGTGTGTGTGTGTGTGTGTGTGTGTGTGTGTGTGTGTGTGTGTGTGTGTGTGTGTGTGTGTGTGCGCCGCGCACGCGTGGTGTATGTGTGTGTGCCCGCGCGTGGTGTATGTTTGTGTGTGCGTGTGTGTGATATTTGGTACACGACAATACGTATTTAATTATTTAATTTTAAAATACCATTCCTAGACAAATTAACGTATATATGCGGTGAAATAAGTGTCGGTCGTTTTATTTTCTGTAATAGCAAAGTGTGTATTTAAAGCTTCTTTATGTTATCAGGTAATTTTCTCTGCATCTCATAACTAAACTAACCCAATAATAACTAACCGCACAAAATTGTATATACATCGATCCTATGAATGTGCTTGTAAACATGGCGAAATTCAACTTTCTTTTCAGAATCAGTGAAGGCAGATTCAGAAAGCAGTGGCGCACTACTTATCATCGTGCTGGTTTTGGTGATCGGCTGTCTCATTGTTGCGTTC
>OZ024863.1:18941471-18946471 GCA_964017155.1 Oasisia sp. SBJ-2009
TAAACATTTCTGGGAATGTAATAATTGCCTGATAATGTACTAAACATGTCTGGGAATGTAATAATTGCCTGATAATGTACTAAACATGTCTGGGAATGTAATAATTGCCTGATAATGTACTAAACATGTCTGGGAATGTAATTACTGCCTGATAATGTAATAACATGATTGAATTATTGTTTGATTGATTGATTGAGTTTATTTGGTAAAAAATATATACATAACAATTAAACATAGTTTAGATGCAAAAGCAAATAAAAGAACACGCATATATATAATATTACCGAGAATAATCGCATTAAAGAACACAAACGTACACTTATTTCCAATGTGGTCCTCATAAAACATATTTATAATTTAAGAAACAAAATTACATAAATAAAAACATAAATATATGATAAATAAATACATAACTAGATAAATAAATACAGATAAATATAAACAGACAAATGAAATACAGATATATATGAATATTTTAAATACAGATAAATAAATGTTATTAGCAAGACAATGTGCTAATACAAATGTACTCTACGAAAATATGATAATATGACAATACATAGTAAGATAAGTTAATAAAAACATATTAACATGTCACTTTACGATTGTAATTAATGACCCAACATTAATGACCCAACTAGATAGAAGGATCGTTGCTTTTCCTCTAAAACTGATTTTAGATTTACATTGTTTTAATTCGATAGGCAGGTTGTTCCAATGGCATATGCTTGTATGAAATAAGTACGTTTGCGTAGAACTATTCACTCTTAGAATAACACATGCCAAGTTGCTGGTTCTTGTGGTGTATCTATGGTGTACCATTTCACCATTTATTCTTAACTATTCTGGTGCATATACATTTATAATATTGAATATGTGGCCCAGTTTTAATTGTTCTACTCTATAATGTATAGGAAGTAAACCAACGGTCTTAAATTCATTAGTTCCGACATGGAACCTCGGTGGAGCTTTTGACAAAAAACAAACACCTTTTTATGGCTACGCTGCATTCTGCACTTCATTTTGTTGCCAAACCACTATACCAAGCCGAATATGTGTAATCAAAATTACTTTGAATCAAAGATGAAATAAGTAAAGGTTATGTTTTATATTAAACTTTCTGGCGTTCCTATACAAAAAAGTTTATTTTGTTTGACGTTTTAGAAAGGACATCAGAGGCTATAGCATCTCCAGAAAGAGACTGATCTAAAGTTACGCCTAAATAGGTGAAAACTCCCAATATGGTCAGCCACTCCTACCCCACCCCATCCAACATCCACTGTTGTTGCATAGCATCGTGAACCGCGTGTTGGCTTTTATACATGAAAACTGTCTTCTTCAAACTTGTTTTCTGGAAGTTGTCATAAACCTTTTCACTTGACAGTCATATAATAAACACTAAGATGACAAAGGACAAAGTAAATCTTGTTGTCGTGAAGTATAACTGCAAAATAGATGGAATAGAGAGATGGCTCAGTAACTGAGATTCTGAAGGCAACATCATTACTTTTTCTCAGGATGCTAGCTGTAAAACGATCTTCAAAAGAAGATTTGACTTGAAAGCAATATTTGCCCCTCACGAGTTTGCATACAGAAACTGGATCTTGATGGAACCACATAAATCGAGCCATCTAACAAATGACAAAGTAACAGTTGCTGGAGAGTATTGTGCAAGCCAAAGGTGGCACAACCCCATAAGCTATTATATAAATCCATCCAATAATTGTTACATCGATATCGGTAACCTGTTCTCTACCCGTCAAAGAAGATATAAACCAACATATAGAGAATTCATCAATACCTACACCCTTACGTTTCTTCAAAAGTATGGCATGTTTCGCTGTATCAACAGCTGTTTGCAAATCCATCAATACCATACCTATGTCATTGCCATTATCACAATCTAGTTTAATGTAATCGGCTAGGTGGATCAAACATGGATACGACGTTCGAAAACCAGACTGAAATTCATATAGTAGTTTATGTTCCGTTACAAAAGTTGTTTAGTTGGTTGAACACTATGTTTTCGAACACTTTACATATTATACTTAGCACTTCAATGGGTCTGTAATTCTCACCAGTAGTCTTGTTCTTCTTTGTGTACAATGGAACAACCCTAGCCAATTTAAAATCATTTGGAATATTTCCAGTAGTTATAGATAAGTTTACAATGTGACTAAGAGGTTTTGCTATGACAGAAGAACCATCTTTGGTCAATCTTGCAGGGAATTAATCTAAGCTTGTAGCCTTGCTAACGCTAATACCATTTAATATACTGGAAATGTGTTCCACAGTTACATTAATGGACCAAATATGTTATCTGAAATATTTGTTGTATGATATGATCTTGTCTAGTAATGTAGTTCCTTTCCCCTGATAATGTAATAGCGTACACATTTCAGGTAGGAATTAGTCGTTTTCGTGGATTTCATGTTGATTTCTTGCACTTAGTTCATTTTATTGATTTCGTCTCATTTGTAATATTGCAATTTTTCTAATTTGATAAAATTGACCTTTCGACATTAAATCCAATATGCTGATTTCAAGCCTGAAGTTAAATTTGTTCCAGCAGGTCAAGATTTTGAGTTAAACTTTCTCGCACTATTTGTTATACATTGTCGCACTATTCACAAATGACAGGTTCCCTTTTTGTGCTATGATGTCAGGTCATCTAATGTTGCAGTCGTGGAATTTGCTTAGTCAATCCTAGAGTGAATGCCACAAGAAGAAATGGTTTATCAACCAATGTTTTATTAAGGTTTTATTACGGAATTTGTTGACACTTTCGTGATTGTACATTTTCGCATGATGTGTTACATACACAGACATATATTACAAAACAGCGTTTCTCTGGCTGTGGACCCACATCTACATCTATTTTGCATGTATCGACTGATATTGTGCATATGATCTAGCCGCATAAAAAGATAGACAGAGGTTTGTTGAACTCAGACAGAAACAAGCATCTAGGTAATGGAAATAACAAAGGTCGTAGACGTGATATCTTGTACTTTCCATTTTGTGTATTTCGTCTATTTTGCATATCTGAAATTTCTGCGAATGGGATAGACGTATAGTGTTTTAGATTAAACCGAATATGCTGATTCAATTATACTTACATACACATATACGTATACATATAACTATATATATATATATATATATATATATATATATATATATATATATACTATTTATACTATATATTATACATACATATATACATATATATAGTATATAAATAGTGTATATATTCCATAAATATATACACTATATATATATATATATATATATATATAATATATATAATTCTATCACAAGAATAACTATATATATATATACATATATATATATATATACATACATATACATATATATATATATATATATATATATATATATATATATATATATATATACATATACATATACATATACATATACATATATATATATATATATATATATATATATATATATATATATATATATTATATATGTTACCTTTTATAAATTACGTGTAACATGTTTCGTGTTATATGTTACGTATGTATATGATATATGTTACGTATTACATGTTAATGTTACATGTTATGTCTTACGTTTCATAAGTTACGTGCTACGTTATACTTGTTACGTGATATGTGTTAAACATTATGTTACATATTATGCATTACGTGTTTCATGTTATGTGCTGCGTGTTACGTATTACTTATTATGTGATATACATTGCGTGTCACATGTTATGTGTTAACGCGTTATGTATAACATATTGCGTGTTACGTGTTACATGTGATGTTTTACGTGTTACATACAGAATACATCTGTATATATGTATGTATTGTATATATGTATGTATATTTGTATGCATCTATATCATTATATAGATATAATTATATGAATGTGTATGTAGGTATATATATATATATATATATATATATATATATATATATATATATATATATATATATATATATATAAATGCAAGAAATCAACACGAAATCCACGAAAACGACTAAGCCCTACCTGAAATATATTAGGCGAAAGTTATTACATTATCAGGCAAGAGCAATTTATTACAATTTCAGGCAGACATTACTACATTATCCATTATCAGGCAGTTATGATATTAACAGGCGATTACTACATTATCAATTATAATAGGCTGATTCAAGGATCAGGCATTTATCACATAAGGGAGTATCTGCAAGCGCCCCCTCCCCTACCGTTTACCTTCCCTGCCCCTTCCCCATCCCCATCGCCCCCGCTCTCTACTGCATTTTACAGAATCGAGTCCATTGCGTCATCGGGTTCAGGAACGGAATTGAAATCGGTGCGCTTGTAGGCGCGCTCTAATACATGTTACTGTAGGAAACAGTGGTGATTACCCTGAGCGCCGGGTTACCTACCTAATAGTCATGTGCCTTTGGTTGGTGAATGTCATACACAAAACACACACACACACATACGCACATGTATATATATATATATATATATATATATATATATATATATATATATATATATATATATATATATATATGTATATATAATACACAATGTGTGTGTATGTATGTATGTATGTATGTATGTATATATATATATTCATATATACATGCATACATACATACATTCATACTTATATGAACATATAAATATAGAAAAATGCTTTCATGTTTACGTTCACTCAGACGTGCGTACGTGCATACGTACAAACTTATACTTACATACATATGTACATATGTATGTATATATATATATATATATATATATATATATATATATATATATATATATATATATATACATATGTATGTAAGTATAAGTATAAGTGAACGTAAGCATGAAAGCATGAAAGCATTTATATATATATATATATATATATATATATATATATATATATATATATATATATATATATATATATGCATACGTACGTACATACATACATACACACGCCTACATGCATGCATATATACGCACGCACTCACGCAGATATA
>OZ024863.1:18951471-18953971 GCA_964017155.1 Oasisia sp. SBJ-2009
AGATAATGTTGGTTTTGGACGAGTATAAATATCAATGGACGGGAGCAACAAAATCCTCAATAATCGTCATTAGTGTCTATTATGCTTTGAGAATTATTGTATTTTGGTGCTTTTTTCAACTTTAGTTCAAAACATGTTTTTAAATTAATTTCTAAACATTCTTAAGTGTTTTCAACTTTGGTAGTATTTTTAGATTCTTACAAGGCCAGCTGAATTTCTCTTGAATCAAATTCCAGAAATACACCTAACAAGTTATAATACGGAGTAGGAGGAGATCGTCTGAAGAACTTCTCACGCTAACATTGTCATCACAGCTACCTATTCAACGTGCTTTTTATGCGAACTAAGGTATAATGTATAATGTATATGTGAGGTATAAATGTTTGTATGCGGTCGGGTTTTTTCATGTCGCATTCCTAAAATCTGACAATGTCTGAGAAATCACCATCGGACTTGACTTGACGGACAGGTCAAGCTGACCTTTTGCTGTCCTCCTGGGTGACACGCCCCGCCATTTGCCCCTATCTTTGCACCATGTACAAAATAACCAACAATCTTTTAGACATCAATCCCAACCAATACCTCATGCCCGGACACATCCAAACAAGATCCAACCACCCACACAAATACAGACAAATATCCACCTCCCACAACTACTATAAATACAGCTTCTTTCTCCGAACAATAGCTCAGTGGAACAGACTTCCACCTAATGTATTTACCCACAACAGTCTCGACGCCTTCAAGGGTGCATTGCAGGACATTAACCTGACAACTGCACCCTTCAGGCACCTGCAATAGACAACATACCCCACCACCCTATCATTGACTTGTACTTTTCCCCATCCACCCCATCCTAATTCCACATTCCCAAGCACAAGTATTCTTATTCCACTTCCAGATAACATGAAGCCAGCCAGTCTGAAACCGACCACCCTCACTAGTGCGTGATGCCCCAGTAGAGTTTTTCCACTAAAACAATTCAGATTCAGATCTACAGCACATCGCTCTGCTGTTAGCAGCGGGAGTCAATAGTGTCTTGCCCGACTTCCTCGTTCCATTTGTTTCATGGTCTTCCTCTCTTCTTTGGTCCTAGGAAATCGTCTTTTTATGCTATTTTAATTACATTGTCGCTTGGCCTACGACAGACGTGTCCAAGCCACCGGAGTCTTCCATGTCTGATGAGATATGTGATAGGTTCAGTGGTGAATGTCCCTTCTCTGACTTGATCGTCGTCAGTGTGTCTGGTTATCGACGTACTGGTTTAGTTTGTTAGGCCCACTCACGAGCGCGCAGTGTAACTATTGAGTGATGTATAGAAGAACCACCAGGTAGCGCCACCGCTGACGACACTAGTCCGTACCTGCTTGGCCGTGTCTGGGGTTGTTGCTAGCGCTGGCTCATCTGTAGTATAACAGTATACTTTAAAACAGTGTCTTTATTTGTGTGTATCTTTATGGACCCACATCTGCGTCAGTTTTGCATGTGTCGAGCTGAAATGTTGGAGGTGGTCTATCGGACCCATTGAGATGGTTCGAAGATATCCGGGGTGGGCTTCAATATATCAGTAGGCTGAACATTGGAATTCCAGCCTTGGGTTTTCATAATGTCTCTACTTCTTTCTACAGATCGTTATGCCATGACATCTCAACTATGTTACTAGATGTGTGAACAATTGTGACGTTTTCAAATCACGACTGAGTAAATTAGCAATAACTATGTATGTCACAAGTTAGCGCGATGACTGTTCTTTTTACCAATGCATCGCTGGGTAATTCGGCTAGTCGGCTAGTTGCTAAATAGCCTCGGTTACCCAGGGTCCGTGAGATGGCAGCACTTTTAAGCCCCTCGACCTGGGGAAAACAATGCTCTGCATTTGTTAAGAGCCAGGACGGCCTTACCCCAGATTAGGGTAGAGACGCTGATTGGTTATCAGGCCAACTATGAAATAAAATTAAAATAACGATATACTTTAAAAGATAATGATATCCTATGAAAGTATTCAACATTGAACTTATATTAACACAAACATATGTAAAAATTCAAATTTACAGTTGCATATAATATATGAATTACGGCAGGATTAACCAGTATCTGTGAGTTGGCAGTATTGTTTAAATCCACACGGATAACATACGAATTAAAAAAGGATACTTTTTTTTAAATAGTATTCTAAAAACTATTCAAAATTAAACTTGTATTAATACAAAATAAATAGAAATACAAATTTGCAGTTGTTTATAAAAAAAATTACGGCAGGATTAGCCAGTGTCCGTGAGGTGGCAGCATTGTATAGATCACGCGCGGATAAATATTCAAAAGCCAGCAGAATCACTAGACTGTCTCGGCGTAGTTCCGCAGCCGACCGACAGTCGGTTAAGCGAGACTAGTTGCTAAATAGTGTGGGGTTATTGTCTCGTATACAGCGTGGAAGAATATATTAGTAAGATCAATTTACCTTTTATAGAATGGAAACGATGTGATATTTGTAAAACAAAGT
>OZ024863.1:18958971-18976471 GCA_964017155.1 Oasisia sp. SBJ-2009
GCCGGTCGGCGAGTCGGCCGGTCGGTCGGTATTAAGGAGCAAAATCGATATTCAAGAGGAAAATCGTGCTGATGGGCTCATGGGCATTTTATTGAACTATTCCCCTAGACATTGCTAGTTTATGAGACCTCCCCTTTCAGGGTATATGTAGCGAGTTGTCCTATTTGCACTTGGGTCGTCTCCTCCAATATAAGGCACAGGCGATGACCTGGACTTGGTTCGCTATCGGGCTCAAAGCACCGTTGCGTTGGCACGTGTCGTGCCATGTCAACCTGTTGTCATGTTATATAAAGACGGCACCTAAAAATATAATAATATATACATTTCTTGACAGACACAGCACTCGTGAAAAGTATACACTGAACACGTATTATCAACATCACGTACACCGGGCATTTCTAAATCGTCTACATGAATATGGTGTCCGTTTAAACCGCTTACGTATTTGATGGTAGACAAAATGCAAATAGTTGTTCCCATCTATGCACTCTAAAACACATTTAACAACCAATCCATCCCAACACACTGTAATAAACATTCGGACAAAGTTTTTCAAGGTGTTGCGATAACGTCATGTACTGAATAATATAATTTACAGTATATTTTAAACCAAGGACATGTAAGTGCTCTAGACACACGGCATGTACATGTCGCTAACGCTGTAGACAATAACAATATATCGACTTTCACATTAAAAGTGCAAAGTGTGATATTAAACACATTCAAGTTGCATGCCAGCACTACAAGCCGGCCAAAGAAACAAACAATGTATGACGCTATAAATCTCCACTGCTGTTGTTTTCTTGCTGCTTGGTAGTGAGTCGGTTTGTCGTTATAAAAACGTGTTGACTTTGCACGTCTATGGACACAATGACTGCGCCAGTTACATAGTTATGTAGACTGACATACACCGGATCACGCTGCAAACGAGACAGTCAGCACCGTGGCGTTATTCGCTTCCCCGTGATCAAGTAATTTCTGCTGCCATTGCCATTGATAGCAGCATTTCGACACCCCTCCCCCCTCCCCCACCCCTTCCGACCGCAGAAAATCACTCCTCCCAATTCGTCCACCGTTTCCTGTAAAAACAGCAAATGCATAATTAAATAATACCTTAAAATTAAACAATTAGCTTTTGTGACCAATTAAATAAATCTAAAAATGTCCTTGTATGTTTAGTTATTAGGTCCTACATTGCCAGTAAACAAATGAGAGGCCAATCGTCCAAGGAAACGAATGCACACAAATAGGCGGGTGAAGCTGGGCACCCTGGAGGTGATGCGATCAGACCGTCCCCAAAGTTGGCGTGTTATAGTGGTCGGCCTAAGTTCTCTTTTACCTTGTTGCAGTTTGCACTGAGTATTAATTGAGATCTAGGATATAGTTGGCATTTCCTTGTTTACGTGTGGGTTCATTTACGTGTTGGATTATTCCATGTTCCTCTACGAGAGAGAGAGAGAGAGAGAGAGAGAGAGAGATAGATAGAGAGAGAGAGATATATATATATATATAGAGAGAGAGAGAGAGAGAGAGAGAGAGTGAGAGTGAGAGTGAGAGTGAGAGTGAGAGTGAGAGTGAGGGTGAGGGTGAGGGTGAGGGTGAGGGTGAGGGTGAGGGTGAGGGTGAGGGTGACGGTGACGGTGACGGTGACGGTGACGGTGACGGTGACGGTGACGGTGACGGTGACGGTGACGGTGACGGTGACGGTGACGGTGACGGTGACGGTGACGGTGACGGTGACGGTGACGGTGACGGTGACGGTGACGGTGACGGTGACGGTGACGGTGACGGTGACGGTGACGGTGACGGTGACGGTGACGGTGACGGTGACGGTGACGGTGACGGTGACGGTGACGGTGACGGTGACGGTGACGGTGACGGTGACGGTGACGGTGACGGTGACGGTGACGGTGACGGTGACGGTGAGAGAGAGAGAGAGAGAGAGAGAGAGAGAGAGAGAGAGAGAGTATTTTGTTAGCAGCAACTGTATTAGTTCACTGTTAGGTGTGACATGGTGATTTTCCTAATTTATGTTAGGAAGGTTGAAATCGGCAGTAATTATGACTTTATGTGTGTTTATCTTGTTTCCTAATTTAGACAGAGATAGATCATGTTCTTCAATTTGAGTTCCTTGAGAGTCATGGGGTACGATAGAAGGTGCGTATGAGTATGGGTTTCATTCCTTTTATTTCAGTTTCTGTCCAAATGCTCTCACTGTTAGAGTTTATGTTTGTTAGATGAGTTATGATGTGATCATCTTTGGATATTTAGAATACCCCCCCTCCCCTCCAATAGTGATTGTTTCGCTATCTTTTCTATAAAAAAAACATTAAAGTGTTCTGGGAAACTGTGTCCGTTTTAACTAAGGAATGAAACCATGACTCTGTTGCACTGATCACGTCGGGGTTATGTAGGCTGTTTAGTACTTCGAAATCTGCATCTTTCTTTTTATTGCTTTGGCAGTTTATGAGGATGCACCGAAAGTTTGGTCTCTTCTTCTATTTTTAGGTGTTCTTGTTATTGGTTTTTACTAGTTGTTTCGTTTGAATTATGATTGTTGTCATTGCGGGGCCAAAAGGATTAGCAGTCTGGATTTCGTTATCTTCGAAGAAGGAATTTGTGAAGTTGAAGTTATTGCAGTCAGGGCAAGCCCATGAACACGATAATTTGTCTGTATTCACTGTCATCTATTGCACAGCATTGTGTATTTATCCATTTTTTGCAGTGGTCACAATGGATTGCTTTGTGGTTATTTTTGGATAGTACGTCCCTGTGGCAAATGCCACAGGGTGCAGAGCAATCTGAACAATGTCATGTGTCAAGGTTTCGGTAAGTGCTGTTAAATTCATGTCTGGATATACCAGCGCATTTGATGTGAACTGATTTGTTGCAGTCGTTAAATGTTAGAGTGAGTGAATTGGACTTTAGTGATTCTTACATGAATTACATTTAGAGGGGCCTTGGTTTTGTTGGATGTCTCCTGAGAGTATTCTGCACAAAATAAAGATGAATTTTGTTGCTGTCTTGTTTGACCTGGGTTTATATGGTGGTGGAGTGATCAGTAAACTAGTGGAACTGTTGGATCTACTGTTAGTAGACAGATTATTGTGTGATCAGGTTGCGAGATTCTGGATTTTTACTGACAGGATGTTGTATATACTTTGTATAATGGTATTTATGTTTGTGAGATTACGCCAGTTTATATGAGACTATTAGGTGACTTAGAATGTATAAATACTATAGCATTGTTTATGGATTATGACTGACTATGTGTGTACGTTGAACCAATTACTCACTGGTTCGTCAATCAGTTTGTCAGTAAATAAATCAGTAAATCAATCAATCAATCAAGTTATTTCAAAACACATGACATAAAAAACAAACAAAACAAGTCAAGTACACAATAAGTCACGTAGCATGGTATACAATCATTAAAAAACAATTTGGAAGGGAGTAGACGTGAAGTTAAACACTTATAATTGTCTACCCCGTGCTTTGTGTGTACGTTCAGTCATATGTATTATTTCTAATCACAGTACTTTACGTTTCTTTTCAGAGAAGGGTATACTAGAATGTGTCTTTGTCAACCTGTTCTTTATTAATTTTTAATGGTTGAAAGTTGTGTAGTTTTAGCAATGTTGTGGTGTAACTGGTGAACGTCAGATAGAAACAGCCCACAGTATTATGGGAAGGGGTGACATTATTATCACCTAGTTTTTCTCGTTGCCAAGTCCGACGGCATGGATATGTTAAATGACAATGCAATCTGAACGTCACCGCCAATGACTCGACAGCAAATTATGCAGAAGCTTCGACCCAATATAATTTCGTCCCAACTTCAGTGCACAACGTATTTAAATACATACGTTTTACTCACGTAAACAACCCTGCAGTACTGCATGCGTTTTTAATGTTGTACCTATGCTAAATGTGCATGTAATTGATAGCCTTGAACAAGTAACCACCAATAGTAATCAGCACTATTCGACTGTAACTCGTCGAGGGTATTATTTTACGCTCAGCACCCACATCCCGCATCCAGTGTCAACAACGTCGACAAAGCGTTGTGTTTACCCTGTGTCATGTTTACTACAAACAATTATGTTAAGGTCCGGTTGCACGAGCGGGTCGCAGCATACGAATGTTTCCGCGCGTATATCGTTCTGCGTTTGATTCGCATGTGAAACTCAAACAAACCTGTTTACACGAGCGATATACTCTCGAATTTATCGGCGACACTATGCAGCATGACATGCGCGACTAAAATGTAATTTGCGAGCGTGTGTTTCAGGTCGCCGACACACGTGTCGAGACATTGTGTCCTACACTTCTCGCTTTGAACCTGTAATGAAACGTCACAACGGATGTATTTGCATACACCATGGACATTGCTTCAAACCAGGAATACTTCGGCACATCTCACGTATTCCCAACACGATTATTTATCGGCCTCGCGCGCCAGTTCATAAGACTGATTCTTTCCGAGGTGAATGGCTAGGGAAATAAAAGTGTTAATTTAACAAGAGTTCAGACGACAACAAAGTTGCATTGTATTTCCGCTGGAAAAAAAGTTGAATTAATTCCAAAGTGGTGTTGCTGCAACTGAGAAATCCTTTGAGTCTAGTGGGTTTTTTTATGAACAAAAAGGTTAATTAGAATTTGATTATCTCAGTAAATTGGACACGGCTGTCTTCTGGAGTAAGCAGTGCCTGAAAATGTGTCCGTTGCCGTACTGTATAGGTAATGTGTGATTATTACAAAAATATCACACAACTACAATGTGTTCAACTTTACTTTGCCCGGGTTGTGACTATGTCATTTTATGTCACTTCTGAAAAATGCGTTATAGGATGCCTGTCCGATATCACATAACGTGTAACATCTGTACCATTATATACCTATAGGCTGGTTTTATGAAGCCGCTAAGACCGTTCTTAACATTAACTTGGATGTCTTAGCAAATGATGTCATATTTTAATACGCGTGTCGATTTTATGAAGCATGGTTAGAGTTACACAATAACTTAAGGTGTCGCCACACGGTGCAACTTAGTTGCATGCAACGGTTGCAAGCAACAAAGTTGGATACAGCTGATCGTCCGGGACCTAGCCTCTAGACTAAGCCTAAGGCTAAGGGAAACTCCCATATCAGGTCAACGCTCATAATTAATCATAACACAATTGCACAAACATATATTTTATTCGAATCATGTTGGATTTGGATGACATATACGCAGTGTAGTTTGTTAACATTATTGTAGATATATGTCGGCATATTCCATTACATAGAGCTAACCGGTATGACGATATGTATTACCCTATCACTATGCCTGGTCAAGGTACTATACCCATCTTACTCTAACTAGTATATAATATATTATACTTAACCAGTTGCGAGGAAATGCAGGGTTATTGCGAATATTTCTCCCTAGGAATACCCTAATGCGTTTTATTAATGGTGTCCTCCGTTTGAAAATAATGGGAAACCAGCTCTGCAAGACAATTAGTTAATACATGTGTGCCGGGGTAACACACGAGGTTAGCACTTGTCCTATTCCTTTTAAGTTTACGTAATGTGCGTCTATCTCTCATCACCCCTTCGACTTTTCTGCAAACATTCGGCCCTGCTGCAATCCTCCTGCAAACGTTGGTGTTCGAATTGCCATCCCCACACATTGCTTTACCCAGGTATACAAAGCAGTCTCTTTGCTTGAGCTTCTTTTCCTCCATGTGTTCTTCGAGAACTTTCCATCTCTAAGCTATCATCCTATTTACCTTAATTCTGTATTCCTGTAATACAATCGACTAGTTTGTTTTCATTTACGTTTTGTCTTTAGAATCAATATTAACATTTGAACTATGTTTTTCTTTAATTATTAGATGTGCTACAAAATGTTGATTGGCGAGACTTGACTATGACTATAGTGAAGCACCCGGTGAGGAGGTCAAACAAGGAACTGGGAGTGCTGAGTGCACCAGACACCTGACAATAGTCGACTGTTGAAACACCGTGAACTAGGTCACACTTGTCCTTGTTGATGTCTATACAGCCCACTCGGCCCATCCCTCAAAAGTCATGCGCCGCTGACACCGACTCAGCTGACTTCGTGACTACGGCTTACGTCGCATAATCAGCACTCTAGGCACCCGTGACTGCGTAACTCCCCTCTTCTCTTTATGTGTCCGTTGTGTACCGGGATACGATACTTCACACGACCAATTTGACAACGGAGATTCACTAATACGAGAATGCAGTCAATATTAGGCATAATCAAATATTGTTTGGTGAATCATGAATGAGGTATCACTTTCTTCATGAAATTGGCGACAAGTGACTAAAACTGTCAATCTATTTGCGGATTTCTGCTCACCAAAAGATATGTATACGACTCCACCACAAAACCGCAAAATAACATCAATTAAATATGAAGTTGTATTTTTCAGTGTGAAATGTGAAAACCCAAATATTTTCCCTGTGAAATGTTAAATATCATTTTTCACTGTGAATTGTAATTCAGAACCCCCCAGCATAATATTATTAACGTTTGAAAATGGTTCAATTGCAAGATTCGGGACTAAATAAACTTGAGAACGTTAGACAACGTCTACAAATGTGAATTCGTCTGCAGCCACCGAGTTATTGTTATGAACTATTAATTTTGGTAATGAACGTCTACATACGTTTATTAAGTCGTAGTGTTGTTATTTGCTTAACCTGCTGTCAGCAGCGACTGTTTCCGGAAAACGTGCAACGTGAGTAAATTACCTACTCATGCATTTTGAATAGTAACAATACTACTATTAATGGAATCCGCGAAATCGCTTTCAGACACGAAACGATGACAGTGTGAACACCATTATAGTATCATAATGCATGCAGATTTCTAATACTTATAATACTGTTTGTCATGTGTGGGTGCATGCATGCATGTGTGGGGGATTAAGAGAGTGAGTGTGTGAGTGGGTGGGCTGGCGGGTGGGTGGTTGGTTGGGCGGGCGGATGGATTTTGGGAGTCGGTTTTGGGTGTGTGGGTGGGTGGGTTGGTTGAGTGGTTGAGAGGATCAGTGAGTGAGTGAGTGAGTGAGTGAGTGTGTGAGTGAGTGAGTGAGTGAGTGAGTGAGTGAGTGAGTGAGTGAGTGAGTGAGTGAGTGAGTGAGTGAGTGAGTGAGTGAGTGAGTGAGTGAGTGAGTGAGTGAGTGAGTGAGTGAGTGAGTGAGTGAGTGAGTGAGTGAGTGAGTGAGTGAGTGAGTGAGTGAGTGAGTGAGTGAGTGAGTGAGTGAGTGAGTGAGTGAGTGAGTGAGTGAGTGAGTGAGTGAGTGAGTGAGTGAGTGAGTGAGTGAGTGAGTGAGTGAGTGAGTGAGTGAGTGAGTGAGTGAGTGAGTGAGTGAGTGAGTGGTTGAGTGGTTGAGTGGTTGAGTGGTTGAGTGGTTGAGTGGTTGAGTGGTTGAGTGGTTGAGTGGTTGAGTGGTTGAGTGGTTGAGTGGTTGAGTGGTTGAGTGGTTGGTTGGTTGATCGATTGGTTGATTGATCAATTGCTCGATTGCTCGATCGATCGATTGATCGATCGATCGATCGAGCGAGCGAGAGGGCGGGCGGGCGGGCGGGCGGGCGGGCGGGCGGGCGGGCGAGCCGGCGAGGGAGGGAGGGAGGGAGGGAGGGAGGGAGGGAGGGAGGGAGGGAGGGAGGGAGGGAGGGAGGGAGGGAGGGAGGGAGGGAGGGAGGGAGGGAGGGAGGGAGGGAGGGAGGGAGGGAGGGAGGGAGGGAGGGAGGGAGGGAGGGAGGGAGGGAGGGAGGGAGGGAGGGAGGGAGGGAGGGAGGGAGGGAGGGAGGGAGGGAGGGAGGGAGGGAGGGAGGGAGGGAGGGAGGGAGGGAGGGAGGGAGGGAGGGAGGGAGGGAGGGAGGGAGGGAGGGAGGGAGGGAGGGAGGGAGGGAGCATGTGTGCGCCCGTGCGTCTGTGCGTGCGTGTCACACACGCATTTTATTTAGAATAATAATACTCATCATCATCATCATTCTAATTATGTGCATAATTGCGTGCAAGAAAAAATAAAGCAATTATTTAATTTAATTTGTATACAATAACCCATCAAATGTGAATGCATGCTGTGCAAACGCAGCATGACTGAGTAGTTTATAGCCCTTCCCTGATTCTGAATCAGGGTAATTACACTACAATTAAGCAAATATTACCGTTGCGTGGTAAACGTTGTGGTAAATATAGTATTAATTACATGCATTGTCACGTCCAGTTTTATCGGGTTTGCCAACCGTTGCTGATCGATATCAGTCGGCAGCAATACCGTCAAGTCGGCGATTCATTTCCACAAGTCACGACTAGTCAGCATTTGTCGGCGGTCGCTGTTTACCGCGCGCTAGGCATTGACCTAATTTGTTTGACCTTGATTCGTACGTTCGGGTTATGCTATTAATAGTCTCACGCGCGTCTGATGCCGTCATGCATGAATATGCAAGTGGGCTAATGTCGGGTTGTCAACAAGTGCCGCCAGACGTCAGACTGAGTATTTACGACCTTCGTTCTATTTACGCCGAGACAGTGATAAATAATCCAGTCAGTTGAGCTAGCAACACACGCAGGAGATACGTCGCTGAATACGCTGAGCGAATTACAGAACGATGGACGCCAGTAAAACAAGGATTAAAATAGCATTGAGACAGCGACGTGAAAGCAACTTATTCTGCCTCTGAATTGGTTATGGACATCGATCGGTTTCTTTTCAAACAAACTCAAAATATCGCTTGATGTAAGTGTGTTTCAAATTAGCACTGAGGTCATTGAACTTGACCTCAGGTTTCTGGGGTGCATTAACTAGGCCTGTTGTCGTACACTGTGTTCGAAGTGTGACTGTCGCGCGTAAATGCAATACCATTCTGCTTCACTGTGGTTGATAGTTATAGGTTCATTTCGTCAGCATCAGTTCAACGATGCCTATTATTGAAACAACATGTATATTCTGACATACAAACCCTCAGAGGTGAAGCGGGTCACGCAAAGGTGTTGATGCGTTATAACGAATCGCACATTTAGTTCAGGGCCCGGTCATGGCCTATCGTACTGCCTGCGTCAGGTGCTATTTTCATGAATACATACGGATTGATGTTGTGGTTCTTTATTAACAAATAGGCGCAGAGCACGAAAGGTAGAAATATCGGATGGAAATTATCAGTGTGTGTGTGTGTGTGTGTGTGTGTGTGTGTGTGTGTGCGTGTGTGCGTGCGTGTGTGTGTGCGTGCGTGCGTGCGTGCGTGCGTGCGTGCGTGCGTGCGTGCGTGCGTAAGAGAGAGAGAGAGAGAGAGAGAGAGAGAGAGCGAGTTAGAGAGAAATAAAGACCGACCGACAGACAGATGTGATGACGTGTAGAGCTTGCATATAATAATTACTAAAAAGGAGCCATTTAAAAGGAGCCATCAAAATATAATTTGTCGTGCTAGAAAGAACGTATACATGTTTATTATTTATTTCTGAGCAAGAGGCCATCGTCCTTTGTAGTTGTGCACAATCCTCCTGGGAACATTAGCGAGTCCCATATCACGGACGGACATACTGAGGTAGCACTACCGGTCACGAACATACCGCCCCCCTCAGGTCCCGTGGTGTATGTGATAGGGGGTCCGAAACACGTGATGGGGGTCCGAAACACGTGATGGGGGTCCGAAACACGTGGTGGGGGTCCGAAACACGGCGGAAACAGCTGTACGACTATTCTATGAGGATTAACTTTATAGCATCCAATGATGAACGTGAATGTGTCTATTATGATTTATCTTGCTACTGTGGTTATAGTTAAGCAAATCAAGTCGGCTATACCTCGTAATTATAGAAAGTGAACGAAACCGACTACATAAATCCCGAAATGAGCAACATCAGCAATGAAAAACGCCAACAAAATAAATATGATGTAGCAACCGTAAAGAAAACGATATTACGGTAGAAATCAGGTAGACGTTTCTTAGATGTGATATATATATATGAAAATGTCAACACGAATGTTTTTCGTATATAAGAAATACGGAAAAATTACAATACAATGTTAAAAGTGCTTCACCAGAAACGACGTGTAAAACTGTGTCTACAGTATGCGGAAACCAATGCCACCTGTCCCCGCCTGGCCCGTTGTGTTGACGTATGCAGAACCTTTCAAGGTTCTGTTGTGCCGATAAACTAGAACAGCGCCTTGGAGCGTTTGTATTGACCACGCGTGTGCATAATAAGGTCAGCGGTCAGTTTGCCGACTGTCCACTGGTTATTGACCACTGACCTGGAAACCGGACAGATAGTGGGTCAACCGGTACCATCCCAAAGGACTCGTAACGTGACGATCGGCATGAGTTCTTCCCGTTGTAAACACGACTGTTGTCAAGCGTATCAAATGTGTTGCTTATTTACTAACATAGGACATCAATCACAATATTCATATCACGTATACGTATCAACCTATCGCGTTCATAATATGCGCACAAATTTACCTGTTATATTATGAAAAGATAGAAGCAGAGCCTACAATGTTCAATGGAAGACATTAGTTACAATATGTCGGTTCTGACTCTGAAATCACATTAATGCCTATTCTCCTCCATATAGGCTGTGAAAGGCTATAAAAAGCCGTTAGAGCGCAATGGCTCAGGGGTAGAGCTTCCCACTCTCAACTAAGAGAACCCGGGTTCGAATCCTGTGCTGCGGTGTTAAAACCTTGGGCAACTTTGTTCACTCTACATTGCTCCAGTTCACTCAACTGTATAAATGAGTACCTGGTTATAGACAGTGGGGACTATGTGTACAAGCAGCCTTTCGCACATTAATTGTAGCATGTGGGTGGATGCTTCCCAGAGAAGTCGAGACGGTGTCTGAGTGAACAGGTCTGCCGCGGAAGTAAACCGTAAAAGCGCTTTGAGCAGTACTAATGACTGGTTACTGCGCTATATAAAAACTTACCTCTACTTTTTTAAATAAGTTAAGAAATCCTTGTCCACGTGGCATCTGAGGGTTCTACTCTTATATATTACTCTAAATGCAGTCTTGTTCAGCGTTATTAAATGAACCATCGAAATTTCTTCGGTGAATTAATCAAATGGCTGATAATGGTTAAAAAAGGCAGTTCTTATATAGCGCAGTATCCAGTCCTCAGGACCGCTCAAAGCGCTTTACACTTTACTTCCCTGACAGACCTGTTCACTCATATATCATATACCGGCTTCTCTGGGAAGCGTCCAGCCATATGCTACAATTAATGCGCGAAGGCTGCTCGTACACATATCCACCACTGTCTATAGTCAGGTACTCATTTAAACAGCTGAGTGAACTGGAGCAATGTAGAGTGAAAAAACTTGCCCAAGGTTTTAACACCGCAGCCAGGATTCGAACCCGGGTTCTCGTAGTCGAGAGTCCGAAGCTCTACCCCTGAGCCACTGCGCTCTACAAGCATGACATTGACTAATACCATACTATTTGCCCGTGGGTGGGTATATTCGCATGTTGTCACTGAGTGTAACCGCGTTGAGTTTTGACACGACAGGACTACAACATTAAGAAGTTCACTTTGGAAAGCAGGCAGTGTATATGTTGACATGCGGCGCCGTTTGAACTTTAAGGAGATATTACCCCCAGCAGACCGGTTGCAAAATAATAGATCAGAGAGGACTTCAATTGTAAGTGTCATCAATCATAGAGGAGATGCTGCTTTGACGTCTACAATGGGACAATCGTATTAGAAAATATTTCACGCATTTCAAAGGACAGCGGAGGAGAAGGATACCCCTGAAGAGATTCTCACATAGTAATAACGACAGAAACTTAACCTCGCTTAACATGTTGTGTCCTCAAGCAAACCGGTCATGTGATGCCATTTTTGGTCAATGTAATTTTGGAGCGCATATACGTACACACAAGGATAGGCCTATAAGTTAGTGTGTTCCACTTTGTACACGTATCCAATATTTCGTCACTCAGTAAGCTTACTTCTGCCACTCTCGTTTTGGCATAGGTAATGAATAGCCCGTGGAACACTAATCAGATCAGCAGCTGTCTAATCCGCCTGCTCAATAGAGGGTTACTTTACAGTGTGGGTAACGCATGTGCGCCAGTTAATAAATTCCGTGGCAAATGAGCAGTTCACGTGACGTGACCTTCACCTAATGTAGGGGCGAATGGCGTCGACGTTTACACATGACTGACCCTGCTACCTCCACAGTCAATCCCGCGTGATTTAATTGCATTCCGACAGTGCACCGTGTTTACGGCACTGGCGGTGCAAGTTCCCCCGCAGCTACCTGCGGAGGAACTTCTGCAAGGTCGATTCCGAACGACGCATATTATCGCCCATCACCGGCAAACCACACATCGACACGTGTCAACATTCGTCTATTCCTATCCACGTGCAACTTATTCTCAAACAGTAATCAATACCATTTATTAAAGTAGTGGCGTTATTTAATATTAGTCCGCTGACTAGTCTGGCAGTATCTCCTCCTAGGGTTTATGATCTCTTTATATGACGCGTCGTGTTCTTGGATCGTGATATCTCAGGGCACAGACGTACCGGGAAATATCGTTATGAGAAAATAATGTAACTATGTCGGTGGTTTGATACTCAACAATAGCATGTAGGCTAGGGTGAAGTTTTTGTCGCTGTATCAACGATCCGGCTACACACGGCCAAAGTACGACATCGTTATCTGTCTAATGCCTGGAGACAGGAAGCTCTGGCCAACATCTTTCAAAAAAGTGTTAGGCCTTAAAGTGCCACACCGGAACATTGTACTCAATAAAAAAAAAATTAAGAATATATATAATATTATATATATATATATATATATATATATATATATATATATATATTTACTGTACATATACTATATATATATATATACTGTATATATACTATATATATATATATATATATATATATATATATATATATATATATATATATATATATATACTGTATATATACTGTATATATAAATTATACTGTATATATATACTGTATATATACTGTATATATACTGTATATATATATATATATATATATATATATATATATATATATATATATATATATATATAAATATATAAATATATAAACATATAAATAAATATATATATACAGTATATATACAGTATATACACAGTATATATACAGTATATATACAGTATATATACATGTCAATGTTCACCTGCATTTATATCTATGTAATAATATATAAACACTATAAAATACGTGATATATAATTATATACAGTATATAATATATATATATATATATATATATATATATATATATATATATATATATATATGGCATTTGTTTCTATGCAATAATATATAAACACTATAAAATACGTGATATATAATTATATACAGTATATATAATATATATATATATATATATATATATATATATATATATATATATATATATATATATATATATTATATACTGTATATAATTATATATCACGTATTTTATAGTGTTTATATATTATTACATAGAAACAAATGCAGGTGAACATTGACACTCCGGAGGTAATGCACTTACATTACGCCATAGTTAGCGTATTCATATTTAGCCTCAACACCCTGTTTTGCCTTGCTTAATGTGTACCCAAAGTCACCGACGTGATCACGGTCAATGTCGTATATTCAAAGCTCCTTTGAACACCGGGTCGAGTGTCGTTATGTGGTAAACAAAGAAAAACTCAGAATAGTTTGGCACTGCATTATTTTGTTTATCGCACTGCCGTCGGCGGCACATACACAGTGTTAGTCAATAGTTAACCTTGTACTATCCGGGCCCCTGAAACTAACGGCGCCAGATTAGATGTGGGCAGATAGCGCCTAATAGCGCTGGCTTTATCACGCTGCCCAGAACGGCGGTGTAGATAAGTAGTTCGCTACAGGACCATACTTAACCCCTGTTGACACTGACGAGTTGAATGTCCTGGTCTCTCGTGTGTGCGTTCGTGCGTACTGAAATGTTTTAATGAAACGTGAACCGGATATAATTATAAGTTTTTTAATGTGCTGTGTAATTCTGGAAGGTTCTATAGGTACAACAATGCGTTGCAACTTAGGTTGCATAATCAGTCATTTCGTATAGTAGGCCCTACATAATCACATATTGAAAATATGAGTTATCCTAGTTTGTGGAATACTAGACAGTCATGATGGCCTATTTAATTTGGTGTGGCAGTAGGCAAAAAAGTATATTGCCATAGAAAAATCAAACGTAAATGACGGCATATGATACACACCCGCACGCCCACCAGCACACACTCCCGCACGCACACCCGCACGCACACACGCACGCACACACGCACGCACATACACCCGCACACACGCTCTTGTACTTGGACGGATCATGAGACAGATTATCGTGACGTTAAATAAATATATCAGAACTCGGTAAATATATTTGTAGAAAATAGCAGTGGCGGCAAACATCTCGTGTTTCTAGTACGTTGATGTCCATTCTGTTGACACGGTTCGATTACTTTCGGCGTCACTTGCGTGTCCGTTTCCGTAGTGTAGTGGTTATCACGTTCGCCTAACACGCGAAAGGTCCTGGGTTCGAAACCCAGCGGAAACAGTTTTGTTAATTCGTGCCTTTTTAGATGTTGCCAATCTATCAATATTATTATTATTTTGTCTTTTCAGTATACATACTTGCATTTCTTCATTCATTACAAAACAAATATAGAACTAGATCGCAAGAGTGTCTAGTTGTATATTTAGCTTTTAGGTCTTATTCGGCAAGTGGTTTCGAAGTAGTTTTCCTAAATTAGCCGATGTTTCGAATGTCATAGCTATTTATACAATGGTGCATCAATTGGCTGCTATATTTAACACTCATTGTTAAACAAATATGCTATGCGTGTTGGGAATTTGTCCAAAAAATACGATCGGTTGAACTCAGTGAATTACTAAGCCACATATGTACTTGATTAGAGGTTCAAACTATAAAACAAAACAAAAGCGCAAAACTGCGTAAAAACATGACCCTCGTTTGTCAGAAAGTAAGGTATTTCCATGTCGTTCACATAACGAAACGTAAACGACCAACGATTTTTCGAGATTACAAAATGTAATACGTGACTAGATACACACATATGACTATGTAATAGTTGATATGAATATGATCAACGGGTCATAACAATAGTTATCATACGAGTATTTATACATAACACATATATCTGACATTACCTGTAAACACACGCATGATGTAATAATTATATAAATTATTATAGAAAATAAATAACACTACTAATATTAATTATAATAATAGTAATAACTAAGCGAAACAATGCAACACTAATTACAAATAGTCGTCAACTCTCCGTTGGTAGACAATCCAAATCACCAGCTCAGACACACGGAGCCATCAGTGAAAACGCTCAAGAGCAGCTTTAGACTACTACAATACAATCCATTTACCTACTTACGCAAAATTAATTAGTGTCGACGCCGTGATCATTATTGTGTGCGTATCCCGTCGGATTTCTGCCAATTCTCGGCTCGCCTGCGCCATTCTGTGCTTCGTCCTCGCTACAGCGACGTCAGTCGTGAAAGAATTTCGCCGGCGCTCCAAGGCGATCCAAGGCGGAGTTGTTCTACCCGACTTACCTATACGTCAAGTAGACATCGCGTACGTACTTAGAAGCGAACCACGGCCGCAGTGGCGCTGGGCGCATATAGGCTGGGCGGATCGATGAGCCGGTTCGTTTGACGTACGGCCGCGCGTACGTACGTACGTACGTAGTACGTATTGATGTGTTGATCGCGGCGGCCGCTTCGACGGAGCGCTAGAAGCTTCGCGCGGGGCCGACTGGCGTACGTGCTAACAGCGGCCGTGGCCGGGTACGCAGGCAGCCTGTTTACGTCAGCAGCGCGCGCCCGCCCGGCGATTTTTGTTTACCAAAAATAACTATATAAGCGCGCGGCGATGCCTCATCGGCCTAGATAATTGCACCGGAGGTGTATATGGGCGGTCAGCGGCACCGTCAAGACGACGATGAAAATGGGCGAAGGAGGCACGGCGCCTGGCGATTGCGCCGACCGGCCGACGACGGCGGCGCTCTACGGCGGAGCCGTGGCGACGGTCGCAGCTGCCGCATCCGTCCGTCCGACAACCGCCAAATGCACGACGGCATCTCTCGGATGCGGCGAGAACGTTTCCGGTGACGCATGCGCAGCGTGCACGCACGACGACGGGTGCTGCAGCCCGGAGACGCTGGGAGTGCTCGCGACTCGTCAGACGGCGCTGCTGCGAGTCGGCGGCAGAAAACAACAGACGGACATCACCGATGACGTCAGCGATGACATCACTGTGGACTGCGAGTGCCTGTCGACGAAGCTGGAGCGCAGTCTGTCGCTGTCGCCGCGGCACAGCGCGCCGGTGAGTCCGCGCCGGAAGAAGGCGGTGCGCTTCGCCGACGCGCTCGGCCTCGACCTAGAGACGGTCAAACATTTCCTGGACAGCGGCGATCCTCCCTTCGTGCCGGAATCGGCGACACGAGGGCTCAAGCTCGGCGACGTCCCGAGCCGCTTCAAGCGCCACCCCGACGCGGCAGCGTGCGACTTCCGGTCGTACATCATGCTGCGTTTCTCGCAGCCGGGCGCCGCCATCGACTTCCTGAACGAGGTGCTGGCGACGCACGTGAAGGTGGAGAACTGTGTCGTTGACAAGGACCGCCTCATTGTCAACGGCACGGTGAGGGTCGCCAACGTCGCCTTCGAGAAGCACGTGGCCGTCCGGTACACCTTCGACAACTGGGTGACGTGTAGCGAGGTGAAGGCCACCTACGTGCCCGGCTCCAACGACGGCCGCACCGACCGGTTCGCCTTCTCTCTCTTCCTGCAGTCGCACTTCTGCGCCGTCGCCGGAAGTCGCTTCGAGTTCGCCGTTCGCTACGACACGCCCGGACAGAGCCGATGGGACAACAATCACGGCCGGAACTACGTCATCGAGTGCTACGTGCCGTCGTTCTACATCGGGCGCACGCCGCCACCGTCGTCATAGCTGGTCGCCAGGTGGCGCCGTTGATCAAAACATATGTGACGTCACAACGGAAGTCAGCATGCCGTATCCTGAATGCGTCACTTCTCAGCTTGAGAGCACGTGTGACAACATCTTCAGTGTGTTGCATGGTTGACTGGCCGATGGAATAACGCGAGAGAGTTTAAAGGACGGGACGAGGAGGAACGAGAATTGGTGTATCGGCAAAAAAACGGGTATGACTGTGTTAATACTGCTGCTGGTGGTGCTAGCGAAAGTGAATATCGAACTCACTTCTTCTTATGTGGTACTGTTTGTAAAAAAAAGGGTTTAAATGAAACTAACGCCGTGTATACATAACGCGCACACGACTTTGCAGTTGGAGTAAATCATTGCCTGTAGTTACTATGCAAAAACCCCGAACAGTCCGTGTAGCTTCCGTCCGAACTGTTTGCCCGAAGCGACACGGGCCGATTCTAACGATACCCGAT
>OZ024863.1:18983971-18998971 GCA_964017155.1 Oasisia sp. SBJ-2009
CGCCCGCCCGCCCGCCCGCCCGCCCGCCCGCCCGCCCGCCCGCCCGCCCGCCCGCCCGCCCGCCCGCCCGCCCGCAAAATTAACTACAAACATTGACCTTATAACTACTCCTTGCTCTATGCGGCTTTATCTCGCCAAGCTACGAGTGCTCTGTTGGCCTTTCTGCATGACAAGTCTACACCAGAAGCTGTCTGCGTGTACACGCCACACGGCTGCTCGGCCGGCTCCTAATCCTAGACCGCCAGCCTGTTACCTCAGCACCGCCTACACCGCTACGTGGCAGACTTATGTGATTCATCACGACGAGCCTCGTGGCAACAGTATCTCGCGCGCTCAGCCCGGGTTGTCCATCCCTACTACACATATTTCCTGGCAGCGGCCCGGATTCCTGCTAGCAGCGAATGAAATAGATATGCGCCCAGATGTACATGTACGTGTACATACATATTATACTTCGACTGCACGGCTGGGGTCAGCGTGGCGCCAGCATCGCCCGGCAAGATTAATCCCGACTAGAGCGGAGACTGTATCTGTAGCATCATGCTCCATCAGTGAGTTGCGTAGTTAGATGCAATGACGTCTGAGAGACGTATTGTCTCGTGCCATGAGAAGGCAGTCTGGCGTGCACGGACGTTTGGTATTGGTTCACATACAGTGGCTATTTCAGATCAATACACGTTGCAATTAACTTGATAGAAACGTTGCGCAATGCAAATATGACGCTACGCTCCATCGATATATGTATTAGCTGCAAAATAGAATGTGTAAATAAAAGGTAATGTATTAGATACGTTTTATACAGCGTGATGTATTTGCATGGGACGGCTCCAGCGTGTTACACGTCACCCCTAGCAGAACCGATCGACTTAGCCGGGAACCATTCAGCCACACTGGAATTACTGCGCGAAACATATACGTACATAAATATCTACCACTGGCTATGACCAGGTACTTATCCACACAGCAAAGTAAACTGAAGCAACTTAGAGCGAACGAGGTTCGAAACAGCAGTAAGTTCAGTACAGGTTCCACTGCACATAATATAGATAGTTGAATCGATGTATTTTAATATACACAGAGAGACACGAGTCGTAACTTGAGGCGCGTGACTGTGCTGTCTGATATATTAAACGTAATTTGGCCGGTAGAGTATAGTTTCATCTTGAACAGTATATTACAAATAAAGAGCAGTCAAGGTCGGCTTGACGTAAATAGTAAGACCCTTGTCAAACACTAGACCCCCAATACATTATAGGCTGTGACCTTCCTGCAGTCATTTTTTCATTGAGGTTGTAACCGGCAGGCACTAACTTACACGCTGATGAAAAAAGATGTTACGCCAACTCAATCTCCGTGTCGGAGAAACCTGCGGCACTAACCGGGACTCTTTAAACAGAGGCCGCGACGTCGCATCTGTTGCTTGTTTCGGTGCGGTGTTTTCTTTGTGTGGGTAAACAATATGTTTAGGGCACTCGTGTTCCCTCGTGACACGGCTAGTTTTTAGACCCTTCACGGCGCCACTGACGTGTATTATTTACTGGTGGCGTTGTTATGTTATGCAAACGTGTGCAAAGGTTGGTCTTGTAAACAACAATTCGACAACGTCAGTTGATTAGTTGAGATGACGACGCATAATATACAATACATGACGACCTTGTCCAAGTTATTGGCATAGAGCAGGGCTATAAACAATCAACTGGTCATGGAGATGCGCCCATTTTGTTTCGAAATGTCGGAGTAGACATCCTGTTCACAAGAATAGGACCCGTTTACATGAACGATAACATTTCCGAATGTCTAGGTTATGAACGAATCAGACGCTCAACTGTTTATTTCAAGAAATTGTGCGTTTCTTGAAATAAACAATTCAACGACGAACCGTAATGTATAACATTCGCATAATTATGTTATTGTATAAGTTTTTATAAGACGGCGGAATTATGTAATAATTTCAACTTGTCTAACACTAAAAATTGGAGCTGTTCCAATGAGTAGGTGCAGCTACAAAGGGACTGTAATTACCATGTTAGTATTGACTCGAAGAATAGAAACTGTATCTGCACTAGATGATCGAAGTAGGATATTTTCTTACAGGAGTAAGCAATGAATGTAAACGTGTTCATTGGTTATATGAAAGTGCTTAACATGTAATAGAATATACATTAAAGACAATACGATGTAATCGTGTTCATTGGTTATATGAAACTGCCCAGCATGTAATAGAATATACCTTAAAGACAATACGATCTCAAACAGGAAGCAATTTGTATATAAGTAGCATAGAATAAGCAAGCGAATGCAAGGCATAATTTATGCTGAGCACGTCCTAATGTTGTGGTATCCTTAAAAGCAACATTGTGAAAAAGGGAATTGCACTAATCCAGTCTGAGAAAAGAGCTTCATCACAAACAAACACTTGTCAAACAGACGACAGACTTGGAGTAGGTCCATTATGGCACACAAAGACAAGAGGTATTGCCTTGACTGACAGCATTATACTGCATTTCGTCGCGTTGGTACACTTTACAGTTTTTTTAAAACAGAATCGATTTGACTGGTAGACTGGCATGACAGCGAAACCAAACAAGCCATGCCTCATTTCACTTAATGACACTTCACTGCGCTCTCGCTATTAAATCCATAAGTGGAAATTGAAAACACGTGGCACTTGACATTTAGAAGGTGATTATGATATGCACTCGAGCAGTGTCTTGATAAAACATTTATTTGTGCGCATTGTGTCAAATTAAGGCATAAGGCCACAATAATAGACGATAATATGGAACCACTATAAAAGAGAAAAACTGCCAGTAATCGTTAACTGCTTAGAATTAATAATAATAGCATCATCTATATTTCGCACTTTAAATGGCTATTGTACGTTCTTTAAAAACGTGTTACGTCCAAAAGTAGTACTAGGATATTAACTTCAATTGTTACGTCGACTTGTCAAAACTGACCAAGTGATACGTTGTTGTGCGCAAGACCGGAAAAAAGAAAAGGAGACAGGAAATGACGAAAGACGATGGTAAGTACTTATGTACCGCAGTTACCCCTACGCCGCAGCGTCCAGTCATCATACAGTGGTTCAGTCAGTGTTGTGTTCATTTATCTTGACAAGATCAATTCGACATGTGTAGCGGCTCATGAGGATAACCACGGAGCGACGCAACCTAAGTGTATCAACTGCCGTACTTTGGCTGCCCTTACACTGGCTGAGGTACCCAGAGCAAACGACCTCTTGGTGTGACATAGAAACACACGAAACATACACAATTCTAGATTTAGAGTATGACATAAAACACATATAACGACAGTTAAACATACGTGTAAATCATGTGTAACTTATAAATTACCATCGATTATCTACATTCTCCGGTTTGACGTATCGTCCTCGCTCTTGTAATAACCTGGATGTACAGCGATTTACATTGTTGTTTGCGCAGCATCAGATCACACACCCGGGAACCTTTATTCCAATTTGTTATAATGAACACAACTTTCCAGCGTATACAATCCATCCGAAAACGGTGTAGTACTTATATTGCAATAATTCAATAACAAAAATATTATTTTAATAAGTTGTCCATATTGTCAGTGTAAATGTGCCACTGGTGTTCTTGTATCGTGCTGGTACTGTGGTCAATAAGCTCGGACCATCGCTATCTCACAAGAATGGCCTGTCCGGTAGCTTACTGTCCACCTATTGACGGTCCAGAAAGCGACAACAACGGACTGGACAAACATGACTAAATCAAACAGAAACGACCGGCCATAAATGTCAAGTTCGCTGGACAAGTTAAGTGCCGTTATACATCAGATAAATCACATCAGTTAGGTAGACCGAGGGTTTGTAGTGATTGCCTACCACAAATGTAAACATTTCTGTTGAGGGTTCGGCTCCTGCAAGACTCCCGCGTAAATAACATTCAAGAACCATTCGATTAGTGGTGCCATCTGCAGGTAGCATTGAAACCACACAGCAGCGGCTCAGTGTCGGACTCTAGTGGGTAATTCCTTCATTAAATCGAATTACGCGACATTGCTTCTGTGATTTAAAGTACCAGGTAGGCCTACTGTCGAGCACCCTTCGAGTATTATTCTGCAATTGCATATTCGATGAGACATGCCCGACTCCACTTAGCTAATATATAAATATATAAATATATAAACATGACTCTTTACACCCGCTATTATTCTGCGATACAACAGGAGGCGACTCTTGATCGCTTCAGTGTCGTAAAAGGTAAGTTGTTATATGAAGCAGCATCCAATCCACAAGACTGCCCAAAGTACTTCGAAGACTGAGGACTGCGATGCTATAGCCATTGCGCCACAAAGTAGTATCAGCCTGGCTTTGTTGTCTTCCACTTGTTGCATTTACTCATTGTCGAGCATGGCCACGGGGACAAAGTCCTGTCTACATTACGTTTTTTACCCAGAATATGCGTCCACTCGGTGTAAAAATGCCGTGCTAAATTGTCGCGCTGAAGTTTGGCCCGGGCTAAGTTAAGCGCGCAGTTGTAGATAGATCAAGGGACCGTTTTACTAACGTAAAGAGCTCGTAAGGAAAATTCTTTCTTACACAAAATATACTATGATTTGTTTTTCTCAAAACACAAATATCTATGGCCATATTGCTGTGGACACTATTTCCATGATACACCAGTGACAATGTCCAGTTGGTGTTGAATTTTTCAGGTATTCATGATCACTGTTAAAGGTCAAAATTGATGTTAAAGTGCAAAATCGGGTTTAGGAGTTCTTAACAACGTTATTGAAATGGTTCCCTGACGCTGGTAGACGTTACTGTGGTAGTTAGTTCATTGCTGCTTCTTTCTTTCCGCACCGACAAACACCAAGTATTATCTATCAACTATAGATTCTGTATATGCCATATGGTGAGGATTCCAATTCTGCTAAACTAAAACAAGGAAAAATGCTAGAATCAAGGAAGCGGAAACGACAGGAAAACCGTCGAATCTGATGGCGAACTAGACGCCAGCGTAGTATAGTCACCGTAGTATAGTCACCGTAGTATAGTCACCGTAGTATAGTCACCGTAGTTTAGTCACCGTAGTGTATTCACCGTAGTTTAGTCACCGTAGTATAGTCACCGTAGTATAGTCATCGTAGTATAGTCACCGTAGTATAGTCACCGTAGTTTAGTCATCGTATTATAGTCACCGTATTATAGTCACCGTAGTGTAGTCACCGTAGTGTAGTCACCGTAGTGTAGTCACCGTAGTGTAGTCACCGTAGTGTAGTCACCGTAGTGTAGTCACCGTAGTGTAGTCACCGTAGTGTAGTCACCGTAGTGTAGTCACCGTAGTGTAGTCACCGTAGTGTAGTCACCGTAGTGTAGTCACCGTAGTGTAGTCACCGTAGTGTAGTCACCGTAGTGTAGTCACCGTAGTGTAGTCACCGTAGTGTAGTCACCGTAGTGTAGTCACCGTAGTGTAGTCACCGTAGTGTAGTCACCGTAGTGTAGTCACCGTAGTGTAGTCACCGTAGTGTAGTCACCGTAGTGTAGTCACCGTAGTGTAGTCACCGTAGTGTAGTCACCGTAGTGTAGTTACCGTAGTGTAGTCACCGTAGTGTAGTCACCGTAGTGTAGTCACCGTAGTGTAGTCACCGTAGTGTAGTCACCGTTGTATAGTCACCGTAGTATAGTCACCGTAGTATAGTCACCGTATTGTAATCACCGTAGTGTAGTCACCGTAGTGTAGTCACCGTAGCATAGTCACCGTAGCATAGTCACCGTAGTATAGTCACCGTAGCATAGGGGTGGGGTGGGGTGGGGTGGGGTGGGGTGGGGTGGGGTGGGGTGGGGTGGGGTGGGGTGGGGTGGGGTGGGGTGGGGTGGGGTGGGGTGGGGTGGGGTGGGGTGGGGTGGGGTGGGGTGGGGTGGGGTGGGGTGGGGTGGGGTGGGGTGGGGTGGGGTGGGGTGGGGTGGGGTGGGGTGGGGTGGGGTGGGGTGGGGTGGGGTGGGGTGGGGTGGGGGGTCGGGTCGGGTCGGGTCGGGTCGGGTCGGGTCGGGTCGGGTCGGGTCGGGTCGGGTCGGGTCGGGTCGGGTCGGGTCGGGTCGGGTCGGGTCGGGTCGGGTCGGGTCGGGTCGGGTCGGGTCGGGTGAGGTGAGATAAGGTGAGGTGAGGTGAGGTGAGGTGAGGTGAGGTGAGGTGAGATAAGGTGAGATAAGGTAAGATAGTTAACGCTCCAAAAGATAAATTGGTGGCAGTATCCAAATACCTGGTCACACTAACATATACAAACCAAGTTGCAGCGCCTAACACATAAAAAAATGTAGATGTAGTGTTTTGAGCTTAACTGTTGTGTTTTGAGGGTACGCTAAAAACACTATGGCAGTTATTTTTGAGGGGTGGTGCCATCTGGTGATCAATATGTAACAAGACGCTGCCTTTTCGTTGTATAGAAGTTACGATGTTGCCTATTTCGCAATTGTATATATATATATATATATATATATATATATATATATATATATATATATATATATATGTATATGTATATATATATATATATACATATATATATATATATATATATATATATATATATATAAACACTGTTTACATACATACATATATATATAAACACTGTTTATGATACTATACGTGCACTTTCTGTGTCATATCATGTACAGTAACAATAGTCTACGGCTGGAAAGCGAACTCTTATTAAAAGGTGAAAAAGTAAGTTCTTTATTCCCTGGCAGACCTGTTCAATCGAACACCTTCTCAATTTCTTTTTGGAAGCATCCAACCGCGCTGCAATTAATGTGCGAAGACTATTCATACAATTCATACAAAAGTATCACCGCTGTTTATAGCCATAATATTCATCCATACAACTGAGTGAACTGAAGTAATGCAGAGTGAAATAAGTTGCCCTAGGTTCCATACATTTAGAACTAAATTTCTCTTAATCTGAATCTATAGCCACGGAGCCACTGCGCTATTACATATAACTTAAACATCAAATTCTCATGGCGTAGTACGTACAACTGCAGGAAGCCGAACTCTTATTAAATGGGTAAAAAGGTAAACTCGTACTCAGCGCAGTATCCAATCCACACGATTGCCCTCTCGAATTCTCTGGGAGCATCCAGCTAAGCTCCAATTAACGCGCGAAGTCTTTTCGTACACACCATTACCACAGGTTTCGAACTTCGAACCCATTTACTCTTAGTCCGAAACTTTAGCCACTGTGCCACTGAGCCACTGCGATGACTCATGTTACATAACAATGAAACATCAACTGGCATAGTTCGTTCCACGCACTGTAGGCCCATGTCTGGTCAGCCAGCAATGTATGTCCACGTTGAAGCGAAAAGGTGATTACAGTGGTCTACAAGGTATAACATATACTTTAGGGAGGTAGCCAAATAGGCTTTTCAGTGTTCCTTTAGTTTTAAGGTGAAGTTATTTTTGCTATATGTCACACTATTTTCAGATAAATATTAGCATAAACGTATTTCACGGGGAAAGGGAAATTACTGTGATAAGTTTATGAAGATAATAATGCCTTACGAACAATGCTAATATTAATGGTTTAGCTTTGTGACACATGCACAATAAATAACCAACACAGTCAAAGTTGTTTTTCTCAGACTTTTTATTTATCTAAAAATATATATTATCACTTTCAATCCCGACCGGTGACCTTCTAAAAAGCTATGATCGGATGTGTCTGTGATAACTGGTTATTAATAAACCTTCCCTACAACTAACTAGAAGATAGAAAATTACAAATAAAAAGTAAGCGTTAAATAATGTGCCACGGAACACGATGAACAACAGTATTGCCAATGTCCGTTTGTAAAGAACTGATTATTGGCATTTGAACATATTTTCTGTGGTGTACTTGGAAGGAATGATGTCGACCCAAGTGGCCCTATCGACATTGTGTTACGAGCGAAATGGATAACGAGCAAAATGAAGCTTGAATGCAGCGGCTGCAGTCGATGTCTTCTGACGAGGTTTATCGGAGTGCAGGTGAATCTACTTCTGTGAGAACTTGCACTTTCCGTGGTAGAGCTTGCCGAGCATGGGACTCGGGTCGTAGTAGATGTCGAATGTGCTGATCTTCATGTCGGCGTTGACAGTCGCCACGGCTGAGCCAATCACCTCGATGCGTTCTTTCGTCGGCTCGAAGCCGTGGAATTTCCCCTCGTAGTCCGCCCAGTGGCGCCACGTGAAGGCGATCGTCGGTGGACCTGTGATACAAGGTATATTATGTTATACCGATAGGCACGGGTCGTGGTGTTTTTTTCTAACTATCACATCTGCAGGCTGATGGTGTGGGCAGTTTAACCTATGAGAACAGAGTAGGAGGAGGGTCTACCAAAGAGAGCGGTCATCCGTCCGAACGTCCGAACATCCGACCGTCCGAACGTCCGAAAGTTATAGCAGGGATGTTTGAAGGGTTTCGGGAAAGACGAAAGATAAAGGAATGGACACCGGAAAGCTATCTATATAAAGCTACAGCATCAAGAAATAAATATTACGCAGTTGAAGGAAACAACGAGGCTTAGAAGAATATTATAAATGATGGTCATTGGTGTGTGGAATGCTGGTCCGTCCGTCCGTCCGTCCGTCCGTCCGTCCGTCCGTCCGTCCGTCCGTCCGTCCGTCCGTCCGTCCGTCCGTCCGTCCGTCCGTCCGTCCGTCCGTCCGTCCGTCCGTCCGTCCGTCCGTCCGTCCGTCCGTCCGTCCGTCCGTCCGTCCGTCCGTCCGTCCGTCCGTCCGTCCGTCCGTCCGTCCGTCCGTCCGTCCGTCCGTCCGTCCGTCCGTCCGTCCGTCCGTCCGTCCGTCAGTCAGTCAGTCAGTCAGTCAGTCAGTCAGTCACTCCCTCCCTCCCTCCCTCCCTCCCTCTATCCCGCCCGTCCGTCCGCTCGCCCGTCCCTCCGTCCCCCCGTCCCTCCGTCCCTCCGTCCATCCGACCCTCCCTCCCTCCCTCCCTCCCTCCCTCTCTCCCTCCGCCCGCCCGTCCACCCGCCGATTCCTAGCCTACCTGAGAAGACGTCGAGGACCTCCCATGCGAAGCCGCCGGGGAAGCACTCCTTGAAGGAGGCCTGCGCCTCCTCGTTCGTCACCTTCGTCGTGTCGTAGAGCGGACTGTCCTCCAGGAACATCAGGTAGTTGCCCATCGCGATGTTGCTCGTCAGATCCAACTTCCGGCCGCCATTAACTGTGATCGCGAAATTCTCGTGGTCCACTGTGCCCCAGTCCTGTCGACGAACGACAACTTGTGATAACATCGATAATTATTTACCATTTCGATCCTAATATTTGGTTGCAATAATAGATAGTTTATAGTTTATTTTTCATATAAAGAACTGCTTAATTAGTAGGTGATTTTAAATACATTTAACACAACATATTACCCGTCTTTGTGGCTTTTTTTAGATATTGTTATTCAAAATAATTATATAATTAATAAAGCTTTATGTTATTAAACTTATTTTGAAAATGGGCAGAACGTCATCAAAACAAACCAAATTTGTTTCACCGACGCAATTCATTTATTTTATATAACGAAAAAGACTTGAAGAGCATCTGCTTGAGATGGCGCCACTGTCGTCGGATATTCTAATGTGGCATAACGGTATGACGTCATAATGTAGCGCGACTATAGTGACGTCAATAAATTTCGCTAACATTAACGGGATATATCACACATTGTTTTATAGGTTATGCAAGATAGTCTAATAAGTGTCTATACAAAGAAAAGAAAACATGCAGGTAAGTTCCCATATAGCGCATTATCCTAAGGATTGCTCAATATTCCCCTGCAGACCTGTTCGATCGAACCACGCGTGTTGTTTATTTCGCAATTGGTAATTATATAATTGCGAACTCGCGAATTACAAAAATTAAACATCGGTGGCAATTTAGTGCTGCCGTAGCCACAAAAGTAACGCATTAACAGAATAAAAGTGACATTTTGTGTTCATATTTTATTACTGTACATACAATACGATTTACTGAAGAAAGAGGTCACTATACGCACCAGTTGTGTTCAATACAAAACATTAACGTTGAGACCATCTTTTAGATACTAGTAATTAAACAACACCAGCTGTCGCGGCTAGCAACAGGAGAATAAATCGCATTTTCTCCACCAGCCGCAGTTGAGTGGAGAACCCTTGCACGTCTGTCCAGAAACCGGCATTTCCGGGGCGTCTTATCGCTCGTCTTGTTCTTGACCTTCGCCCGCACTTAGTGTGCAGCGATTCTCTTGACATTGTTCTGTTGTTATCGGCGTGTGCGTTGGGGGATGTTGTAAACGTACGTTCACACGAATACACCCCAAACACCACATACGCACTCATGCACGCAAATACTCACATACGCACGCACGCACGCACACATACATACACACCCACATATACACACGCCCTCATACGCACGCACGCACGCACGCAAACACTCATATACGCTCACGCCCATACGCACACATACATACATACATACATACATACGTACGTAAATAGATAAACACACACACGCACACACGCACGCACACACACACACACACACACACACACACACACACTCACACACATCCACATATACACACGCCCTCATACACCAAAGCGCACACGCACGCATGCAAGCATAAACACGCACGCACGCACGCACGCACCGGTAATACTAGTAAATTATGCCAAAAATTCGTCGAACAGATAGTTGTATATTTTAGGATTTACTGTAGGCGCATGTTAGAGTATGGTGTGAACAGTCCTTTGGCGGACGTGCATTACTAGACGGAGGTGGCCTCGTGGTGTAAGTGGACTCTGGTCAAGGCGACGAGGTGCTGGTTTCCTGATATCGTCGTTGACAAAACAAAGGTTCTCAGGGCCTTGACGGCTGCCGTTGGAAAGGCTACTGCTGTAGCTGAATTTATAACTAAGTGTAATGAACTATCACTGCACCGCGTTAGACAATGTGATAATAGTTTACCATCGATAGTATATTTAAATATACTTCTCTGGTTATTGTGTGAACTGTCGATAGTACACATAGATGAACAAAATAACAAAATGACGAAATAAAAAGGAACGAAAATAACACAACATAAAGACGTTGCATGCTAACGTGAGCGAAATAAGTACTAGTCCTATGATGTGGAATATTGTGTGCGTAGGGTTAAACTTTTTATCATAAAGATTTGCTGGCGCACATTCAGAAGGCTTTACTGAAGGAAGGCGCAAAACATGTTCTCAATACAAGACATTAAGAAGAAATTATTAGTTAAACACTAATTTCCGCTGTCACTGGAGCAGCAAAGAACACGACACAGCCATAACAACAGGAGTAATAGTTAACAGTTCGTCCGTCGACCACAAACGACTACAGAACTTTGCACTACACTGTCCAGAAACGAGCATTTCGTGACCCCGTTATCGCAAGTCCGCGGTCTTGACCTTCGTTCGTACAATCTAACAACGGAAGATACCTACGTCGGAATTGTGGAGAGGGAGAGGGGGGACAGAGATATATACAGGGTCCACATGGTCAATGCAGTTGTAAAAAGGCGTCTATATAGTCTACCCTGAAATATACGGCTGCTTGATTAACAATGTTCTACAGTAATCGGTGGTTGTGTGTGTGTGTGTGTGTGTGTGTGTGTGTGTGTGTGTTTGTGTGTGTGTGTGTGTGTGTGTGTGTGTGTGTGTGTGTGTGTGTGTGTGTGTGTGTGTGTGTGTGTGTGTGCGTGCGTGGCAAATAGTTGTGCATGTTGGAGTTATCTGTACCGTTTTTCCAAGAGCAAACTTTATCAGATGGACAATCGGTCGACGAGTGTTCCAATTAACGAAGTAACCCATGATAACCACATGAGTACGGATCCCCTGTACTGTCGTCCGGAGATCCAATGACGATGGCCGCATTTCCGGGCTCCGCGAAATGGCTACACGGTACAGTTGTAAGTCGACACACACGCGCCAAGATCGTGCGTTGTCGTACATTGCGGAAATATGTTCAGGGATAACAGACACCTTCGAATCTCAGGGATCGGAACAGAATATACGTACTCAAGTAATCAGCACCGCGAACGCCCAGTCGACAGCTATTCTGAGGGTCACTCAAGTGGCCGCTAGCTGTCACACCGCCAGCACAGTGCCCAGAGTCGCAGGCGAGGACAGACCGCATCATATCAAATGATCAGTCCATTGAGTCAACACACGCCGACGACACTGTCCGTGCGTCGCGTCCATGTCCAGGAAGTTCACACTCGGCACGTCTTGTTCCAAGCGCGACTACTAATTGCCACACCGTGGTTGTGGGAGCTTGCTACCATGACGCCTCAAGTTTTGTGAACGCTGGCCAAGTCAACGGGATGACAAACATTGCTCTATTTCATGATACTATTTCGCAATAAATTTATCACGATAATATTTCTATAGTAAGGCAAATACCTGAGTAATATCACAATCATAACACGTTGTCCCATTTATAGACATCCCTATTGATAACATCGAAACTGTGATGTCAGTATGGACGGTTAATACTGATAACAAGTGTTCCTCGGATATTCTATCTCCAGTTAAATGCATTGAGCATGCACGGATAAAACATCCGACGAATATTACAGACACGGCACTTCCGTGTTTACTGGCAGTTGTATAATCCTCACGGTATAAAGGTGTTATGGTATATATTTGTTCTGTTGCAAGCCTGGGAAATAGCGTGGTCTGCGCGTAAATCTACATTACGAGATTTGATTTTTACATTTTGACCGCACAAATGTGTGACACGGTACACCTTGCACGCACAAACCACTGCATTTGAATTTGTCAATAAATGTCCCCGAATGATCTAAGCCCACATCTCTTCCAGATAAACGCAATCAATACACACACACACACACACACACACACACACACACACACACACACACACACACACACACACACACACACACACACACACACACACACACATATTGTGTTATTGAAATAGTGTTATGTGCTATAAAATGTAATAATAGTTATTGATGTTAGATTAGTTATGATACCAATTTTATCATTGCTACTTTTAACGAACACACTAAAACAACTTTATAAAGAGAAATAACATCATTGATGTTGCCGTTATATGAAGAAATTCATTCAATGATGCTTAACAGTTAAACTAAAGTTTAATAAATCAACATATATTGGTCAAAACATAGCGCTAATTTAATATCTTGTTTATTTACATACTTAATTATAAATAATGAATTAAGTTAACTGACGCATCTACTTAGAAAATCACGAATGTATTTATAGCGGCGTAATCTATAAATAAATGAAAGAAGCTTAATAATTAGTAATTAATTGTTAATTAAGTAAATAATGTGATATAAATGTGTGCGTTAGTTCATTTAAATAAAAAACAAATATGTGTGTGTGTGTGCGTGCGTGCGTGTGTGTTTGTTTGTTTGTAATTCTGTGTGTGCGTATGCGTGTGCGTGTGCGTGTGCGTGTGCGTGTGCGTGTGCGTGTGAGTAACAAATGCATATTTTAATTAATTGCCACGTGCACCCACGTAGACTGACCTTGGCATCGACCTTGTGGGAGCTCTCACACTCCCACGACTTGACGAGGTTCTCTACGATCTTCCCGAGTGAGCCTTCCTTGTGGGACCTAATCTTCTCCTTCAGGTACTTCTGGTCGACAATCGTGAAGTCCGGTTTCTTTGTCCTCCATTTAATATTCGGGTCGTCCATGAAGGAACGCACCGGACACTCGGGGTGGTCTATGGTCTTGGACATGGCTCGGAAGGACGGACACACAAAGACGGACTTCACTGGGACGGACGAGGCGACTGAGTGAGAAGATATGGCGGGGGTAGAATTTATAGACTTGCACGCGTGACCAATTCCTGTGCACTTGTCTACGTCAGCGCTCGTCAAGGCCAGTGCTCAATATCGCTTGTATTCCCGGTGCAAATTCCATGCTACAGGGTTCAGCAAAACTGCCCGTCTTGCACTCAGAGGTTGCCCCGTACTTTGTCGTCATTCTGATTCGCTGATGTACAGATTTTAAATACGCGAGACGCTTGAGTTGGTGTAGTAAACCAGTGCGTACGTTTGTCGAAACCGTTGAGAGAATCGACTTTGAAAATGAGATCTCGTAACTTCCAAATATGCGAAGAGCATTGCTATGTAAAAGAGAATGGATGGATATGAGACAAGTAAAAGTAATTACGAAGGAATAGTTTTGCCTACTTGTTGAGTTAATTTATAATGGGAGGTGGTAAAATTAGTCAGTAGGAGTAGCAAGCGTCGTTATATAGGTACATCCAGGATATATATCTAGTTCAAAACATACAATGACAACTACACCGTGCGCAATGTACACTAATCCCTGACGTGTCACTTTCAATAAAGAAATTGTCATTAATTCTAAAAATTGCGGCCATTTTGTAAAATAAATAGCAGCCATTTTAGATGATCGGGCATAATAGAAATATGTTAAAACAGGAGTTTTGATCACCGTGCAATGGCATGTTGAATAAGAGCGACCATTTTAGAAATACAGGATACTGAATTGTTGAATTGTCGTCTGGATTTAAAAATCGTTCTAACGGAATATCCATGCTTGCATAACCTTTTGAATGGTTGACATCAAAATGTGTCGTAATCTCTTCTCGTTGCTGTACGTAGGATTTGTGAACTGAGAAAAAGGTTTAGAAATAGAGCTGGGAAAAAGGATGTGTGTAAATTACGGCTGAGTAGATAAGAGTACCATACGCTTACACGCCGTCTTAAGCCAATGTTGCTTTTTACAAATGTTGGACTCTTTCACAACAAAACACAAATTCTTTTGTGTTTTGTTGTGAAAGAGTCCAACGTCCTTATTTAGTCGTGACAGACATGGCTGAAGAATATATTATTTTCATCCGGTTTTATTTGCAAATTACTCCTTCCAAGCTCAGTATAAAGCCTACTTAGGAATGGCGAAACATTGTTGTTGTGTGTAGCGTAGCATGT
>OZ024863.1:19003971-19013971 GCA_964017155.1 Oasisia sp. SBJ-2009
AAATCATAATACCCAAGCAGAAACGAACCATGCCCCATTACAGTATAAGAATATCACAGACTGCGAATTCAAATCACGCAAATAACGACACGAATCTCATGATATCTCAGAAGCCTTACACCAATTAATAATGACAAGAATATATAGCTGAGGCACCGGGCGACCGATAAATATTGTCTAATTCGACACTTGTCCGTATTGCTTGTTTGAAGCTCATCGCTGTCTAAGTCAACGCAGAATGTGTAAATCACAAGATATCGTCACATAACTTTCACCATCTCGGACGACAAGTCATATATGACGTAATCGTCTTTCAATATAGTGTTATTAGTCCGCGTCAAGTATACTTCTTTATTATGTGTACGTTAAATGCGGAGACGTGCGCGATGACTCGTATTGTTTCACCTGCGCATGTCTCAGTGCCCGAAGCACGTCCTTATTTCCGTTTGCCTTCGCGATATCGAAGGCCGACTCGCCGTTGCTGTTCCTAAACTCTGCGTCACATCCGGCTTTCAGAAGCATCTTTGCCACCGAACCGCTTCCCTGTTTCGCCACTAGGTGGAGCGCCGTTATGTCGGACGTTCCGTCTAGCGTGTGTGTGGCGTTCACGTCGCATCCGTAGTCGATCAACTTCTTCAGCGACTTCCGGTTGCCGTGTTGCACCGCTAGGTGGAGCGCCGACAGCGCGACGATGTATTCGGTGCCGGCGTTCACCAGATATTCCACAGTCGACGTGTGGTCGGCCCTGGTCGCCAGGTGGAGCGGCGTTAGGCCGACACTGTCACGTGCGTTGACGTCAGCGTTGAGTCCGACGAGCGACTGCGCCGCCTTCCGCTGGCCGTTCTCGGCCGCCACGTGCAGCGGCGTGATTCCCGTCCTCAGGTCTGACGTCATCGTCACGTCGACCGGACATCCGGCGAGAACGATGAACTTCAAGATGGCGGAATGTCCGCCGCGCGCCGCCTGGTGGAGGGCGGTGATGTCGGAGCTGCCCTCCAGGTCGGTAGCGACGAGGGCGGGTGAACAGCGGGCAGCGAGTAGGGTCCTCACGGCGTCCAGACTGCCCCGCTCGGCGGCCATGTGTAGCGGGGTGAACCCGAGGCGGTCTGTGACGTCAGCGTTCAGCCCTTTCTGCAAGAGTAGGCGCACCGTGTCCGAGTTTCCAGCGGCGGCCGCCAGGTGGAGACACGTGACGCCGCCCATGCCGCGCAGTGTCATGGTGGCGGCAATTTTCGCTCCGGCGCCCGCTAGGAGGCGCAGGACATCCGTGTGGCCGTGCAGCGCCGCCTGGTGGAGAGGTGTGCAATCTCGGCCGTCGGCGTACGCCGCTGGGGCGTTGACTTTCGCCCCAGCGTCCAGCAGTTGCCGGACGATGCCGGCGTAGTTTTTCTGCGCGGCGGAGTGAAGCGCCGTCCAGCCGGTATTCTTGCGCGCGCTGACGTCAGCGCCCAGCGCAATCAGTTCCGACACCGTCTGCGCGTGTCCGCCCTCCGCCGCCAGGTGCAGCGCCGTCACGTCACTCTCGCCGTTCCACCGCATGGTGCCGCGCGTGTCGCTTCCGGCCTCGACGAGTATGCGCGCGACCTGCGCGTGGCCATGCTGGGCCGCCAGGTGCAGCGGCCGCACGTCGGCGCTGCCGTCGATCCTGGCGGTGACGTTGACGTCACAGCGAGCGTCGAGTAGGACCCGGACGATGGCGACGAGTCCGCTCTCGCTGGCGGCGTGGAGCGGGGTCCACCCGTCGGCCCGAGCCTGGTCGACGCGACAACCGAGCGACAGCAGCAGTCTCGTGACGGCGACGTCCTCGCTCTTCACGGCCAGGTACACGGCGCTGTAGCCGCTCCGCTCGCCGATCGCGTGACACAGATTCATGTCGGCGCCGACGCGTGACAGACATGTGATGACGTCACGGTGGTGGTTCATGACGGCGAGGTGGAGCGGCGTGACGCCGGTCAGGTCGTCGAAGCGCGCCTTCTTGTCGACGCCGGCGCCGGCGTCGGCGAGGAGCGAGACGATGTCCGCCCGGCCCTGCTCGGCCGCCGTGTGCACCACGGTGAAGCCGTCCTTGAGCACGCGGTCGACGTCCGCGCCTAGACTGATGAGGGTCTTCACGATGTCCGCGCGGCCGTTGTCCACGGCCAGGTACAGCGGCGTGATCGTGCCGTTCTCCTCCGATTCGGTCGCCTCGTCGACGCTACATCCGGCGCGAGCGAGCATGCGCACGATCGCGTCGCGGTTGCCGATGATCGCCAGGTGGATGAGTCCAACGTGCAGCGAGCTCGGTCGTCGGTTGACGTCACATCCGGCGTCGATGAGAGCCTGCGCCACGTCCGTGTGTCCCTCTTTCACTGCGAGATACAGCGGCGTGCTTCCGCTCGACGTTTTTGCGTTGACGTCACATCCGAGCGCGATCATTTTGCGCGTGATGCCGGCATGTCCAACTACTGACGCTAGGTGGAGCATCGACACGTCGGTAACCTCCGATACCTGGGCCTTTTCCTTGACGTCAGTTCCGGCGGCTAGTAACATGTCCACGAGCTCCTCGTTGCCGACCCTCACCGCTAGATGGAGCGGGCTGAGATTGGAGCAGCCATCAATGTGCGCCTTCGTCGTCAACAGACACCCGGCATCCAGCAACACTTTGGCCGCCGCCGTCATTCCGTTCTGCGACGCCAGGTGGATCGGCGCGAAACCGTCGCTCGCCTGCGCGTTGACGTCACATCCGGCCTCGATGAGCCGCCGTACGACGTCAGCGGCGCCGGCCGTCGTCGCCAGGTGGAGCGCCGTGATGCGCTCTGCTTCCACGCATGTCTTGCACAGTGTGACGTCAACCGCGTGTTTTGTCTTCATCTTTTCTCCGGTACTCGGTCGGGGGCGCGAATCCAGCAACAGCGCCACAATCGACTCGTGGCCAAACTCTGCCGCACAGTGCAGCGCCGTGCCGCCATCACTCGCCTGCAGGTTGACGTCACATCCGGCGGCGAGTAATGTCTGTGATCGGGCATCAAACACAAAATAAACATTATATACTAAATGTTGTCAATTACATGAATATATTTTTATGATTCGATTAGTACAGATATATAAACTAAAGGGATGCTTCGATAATATCAACGCACAGTAATAATGGTAAATTTGAAGGATGCTGTTAAAACATACCTGACGATGATTAGGCATTATAGCTACATTATAGATGATAGCTATATTATAGTTTCTTCGGTCTGCTATATATATATATATATATATATATATATATATATATATATATATATATATATATATATATATATATATATACACACACATATATATATATATATATATATATATATATATATATATATATATATATATATATATATATATATATATATATATATATATATACAGTAATAATGGCATAATAGTTGATGAATTCAAAAAATACATGACCAGTCATAAACGTCATGACTAGCTGGGTCGACTAACGCACAAACTGAAAAAAGTTATACGACTACACAAACATTCAAGATATATAGAAGATACAAGATACTATATTAACGATCTCAAAAACAGAGAACGTTGACTTGTGATATGAAAAATACATGCCGAAAACATATAAGTACGCAGGCTGTCGCTGTAAAATTAATACAATCCACGCGTTCATCTCCGCTCAATCATACAACATTAGTTTGTAAAGATGGTGACAAGGAAATGAAGTTACACCATTTTGCAGTTACTTTTAAATTAAATCCAGAAGGATAGCTCATAGAAGCCTTAAAGAAATGCGCACGCGCTAAACAGCCGTGACGTACTTTGACGGCGTCAGTGTTGCCTCGCGCGGCTGCCGCGTGGAGCGCCGTGATCCCGCTGTGTTGACCGAACAACTTGCTCGTGTTAGGGTCAGCTCCGGCCGCTAGGGGAAGCACAATAGCATCGTTACGGATACCACTGTTCACATAAGAATAGGGCACGCAAATCTCGCCTTAACGTGTTAATGTTGTTTTGCCATTTTCATTCAAATCCGGTTCCCAACTACTCGAACGAGCTACGTGTTATTTTGCTTACGGACGTAATGGCCACAGCAGTTGTACGTTTTAAAGGTTCAACCCAACAACAGTTCACCTAGAAGGTTGGAACTGTTATACAGCTAAGTTATTATTTTCACAAATTAGTTTAATAGTTTGCATGTTGCAGTAATTGTGACCATGTATACTACTACAGACAACGCGGTGGCTGCCGGTTGTATGTGGTTTCTTTAGATAACGCTCAATACGGCCGGAGACGAAAATCACTTACGTGCCCTATTGTACCAATTAACAAACAATAAAAAAAGTTTTTTATTTTCTGTCATAAAACAGTACATTTTAAAACATGAAAATGTATTTAGACGTATTCATTGTTTTACTTAATTAAAACAATGAATACGTCTAAATACATTTTAAATCTGCCCATAAAACGGTTAATTAACTTCTAGTTTATTAATCTTCGTGTTATATATAGTTGCGTGGCATCTTCTGAACTGTCTTAACGAAGATATTTCTTGTATGATTATGTTTCACAAACCGTGAGGCGTTTCCCTCAATGCTACAGACGCATTCCTAATATGGACAAGCGACAACACTGTTTACAATTTAGCATTGTAACGTTTAATAAACTAGAGTAAGAAGAAACTACGCGTCCTATTGCATGTCATAAACTTGACATTTGGAACGTAACACGTGCTATAAATAATAAAAACTGCGAAAGAGAATTGTTTAACAGATGATAATTACGAATTAGACACCACGGACTTACCTATTAAGCTGTGAATGATGGCGGTGTTTCCGACCCGTGCCGCCAGGTAGAGGGGCGTGACGTCAGCACCAATACAGAACATGTCCGGTCGATAGATGTCGCCATCTCGAGGAAACAATGTCGTCCCGTCAAACGTTCGCGCGAGGCCCCAGCGAATCTGGAATGTTTTCAGTCAGATTGTTGAACATAACAGCGACGATAATTATATGTGTGTGTGTGTGTGTGTGTGTGTGTGTGTGTGTGTGTGTGTGTGTGTGTGTGTGTGTGTGTGTGTGTGTGTGTGTGTGTGTGTGTGTGTGTGTGTGTGTGTGTGTGTGTGTGTGTGTGTGTGTGTGTGTGTGTGTGTGTGTGTGTGTGTGTGTGTGTGTGTGTGTGTGTGTGTGTGTGTGTGTGTGTGTGTGTGTGTGTGTGTGTGTGTGTGTGTGTGTGTGTGTGTGTGTGTGTGTGTGTGTGTGTGTGTGTGTGTGTGTGTGTGTGTGTGTGTGTGTGTGTGTGTGTGTGTGTGTGTGTGTGTGTGTGTGTGTGTGTGTGTGTGTGTGTGTGTGTGTGTGTGTGTGTGTGTGTGTAAACATTAGGAAAAGCTTTATTTCTTGATGGTGGTAACCATGTCACGTGGTATATCGTGATTTTCAATGGGCCATCAGCACACCTAGATGATATGACTGTTTACCGCATAATAATTTAATTGTAACATCAAAACATGTTTGAATTAATTATATATTTAAATACTTTTCTGCTAAATGGCAATCCCATTTCAGTTCAATTGTTCAATAATTTGCTACACATTTTAATCCGTGGTTTGTTTGGTGCCGTCACGTTGTTCTCGCAAATCGACATATAAATATTCAATTAACACTGCGTCCCTTACCTTGTAGCTGTCGTCTGCTTTTGCCTCGACGGTAGCGCCTCTGGCGATTAGTATGTTGACGATTTTCTCGAGGCCGTACCAGACGGCCATGTGTAGAGGCGTCACTCCTATCGACACACAAGTCCAGTGAGAACCGGCAATGGTTGACGTGTGCTAGCTAGGAGTTTAAAACAGTTAAAATAAATCATGTGATAGTTTTTGTGCATTCGCTAGATGGCCTCAACGGATAACATAACAGAATTTTCAGTAATCATCCAGATGGCGAGCGCCTGGGTGAGTACGCACACTTTTTGTTGAGGTATCATCCACTACAAATGTGTCAGTGATTGTTAGCAAAAATTACTCTTAGAAAAGCATGTATTATTGAAATATTCCCCAATTTTGCAAAACCTCGCTTCAGATTAATCATTTTTTGGATGGTATGACATGACAATCCTAATTGTGAGCGAGATTTCGGTTACACGATGTCTTACGAAACATATTTACACATAAACACCATCAGCGCATCACATCAGTATTTTTGCACCATGCTCTCGCATAAATATATTTGCTATTTTCTGCCACAGACAAACACAGATGGGCAAGATAATGACAAATACGACGGAACGGCGACGTCTTCAGATTTGCGGCCGCCATTTTAGTATTTTGGCGCACCTAGTTGCTAGGCAACGTTACATGTTCGTGGCGACGTCTCCCACCTGACACGTTGACGGCGCTCGGGTGACTGCCGGCGTCGAGCAGGTAGTTAAATATCGCCATCGCTCGACCAATCCTCTCCGGGGACGGCTTCTCCGACTTGGCGCATGCGCCGCTTGCTTCCGCTACTGCCCACGTGGCGTAGTGCATCGTGCCCCAACCGTCCTGTGTATGGGCGATAATACAATATATTAATGTTGGGTCTGTCAAACATAATATGATATTAATACATGCCGGACAAAGTTAATTGCAAGTTAATGATTAGCATAAAAAGTAAAAAATCAACATACCGTGGTGTTTGTGGACTGAATTGTTAGTAACCACTACACTTTAATTCCAATGTGAAATGGTGACAATCAATGTAAATGAAAATAAAAACTGTCATCCTGGACGATAGCGTCAGCATCAATATCCAATTAAGCACAGCTATTAAAACAAGGAAATCAAAAACTAGCATTGGTAATAACATTTAAAACACAGGATATTGGCAATGGATCGACAAATCCGGGTTTTTTTCGGTTTCTGTTGGCTAGACTATGTGACACAATACAAGAGTTACTTGGAGAAACGTTGAGTTTCTGCCAATATATTGCATCTAAGCAGTGGTCCTTAGTCAAACCAATAAATATTTGTAGCAATGTTAGTTTAAAAATTTAGCTGCACAATGCAGAGAGATCGTTAGACCAGCTAGCATAAAGTACTAATAACAACGGTTCTGTAATAACTACAAACGTCGCCGCTAGGACACCCAGAAGCGCCACTGGTGTCGTGTCGTGTACGCACCCTGTCGGTGGGGATGAGCAGTAGTTCTTTGTCGTTGTTGCCGAACAGTCGCCTCGTCTCCTGCTCGAGCAGCTCCCGACTCTCCTCCGGCATCAGGCGGTGGCCCTCGAGCGCAAACACCTGCTTACATTCGTCGACGAGCGCCTTGACACTCGGCAGGTCACAAGCGAGGATCGACTCGTACAGCTGCATCTCCTGATATGACATAAAGCGACAGGCATCACTCACCATGCTTAATCATCATTGTCTTCGTCGTCGAAGATACACAGAAACACGCAAACATGCATATATACATACACACGCCACACACACACATGCACAAACACGCACATACATACATATGCACACATGCACACATGCACACACACACACACACACACACACACACACACACACACACACACACACACACACACACACACACACACACATACAGATACACATAACACACACACACACACACACACACACACACACACACATACATACATACACAACACACTCACACACACACACACACACACACACACACACACACACACACACACACACACACACACACAACACACATACACACACAAACACACCACACACACACACACACACACACACACACACACACACACACACACACACACACACACACACATACACACACACACACACACACACACACACACACACACACATACATACACACAACACACACATACACAACACACACACACATACACACACATAAACACAAACACACACACCACACACACACACACACACACACACACACACACACACACACACACACACACACACACACACACACACACACATATATATATATATATATATATATATATATATATATATATATATATATATACATTTTTCAGTTTTCAGTTACAGAACGAAGTGACGCATCCTCCTACTTTATCCCAATACAACTGCAACCGGTTACAAGCGAATTCAATGACGAAATGGCACGTCTTTACCCTGTGACATCCCTCAGTTTATAAAAGAAACTTACCCAACACAAACCGCTGCAGTGACTTCAAGACACGTATTTGGTTCAATCTCCATCCACAACACAACGTCCAACTTGAGCCCGTGTCTTGAAGTGTGACTAGAGCGGATGTGTGTGGCAAGAGACTTAATACTACGGCTCGTGGTCAATATTTAGAGATTAACTGTCGCTCTAACTTGTTGGTCACGTCTCTAATTGCCCCAATTAGCAGCCGTGAATGTCTGCAAACGAGACCAACACGGCCGAGAAAGGGTGAGTTGATGTACACTTAAGTCTGTCCCTCGATGAATTGGACACGTCCTTCGCGCAAGCAAGCATTCTGTCGTTTTTATTTTACAATCTGCGTGTAGCTGTTAGATAGTAAGACTGTTTTTCAACTGCTATTGTCGTAAGCAAATAGGGTATCTAATGAGTATAGCATTTTTTTAAATTTGATTTGTTCAATCGTGCGTCATCTACATAAGTCAGGAGCGCCACATAAACGCAGTTCCATCTCAGGAATGAAACTAATCCTTATCGCGTTCTGAAGAGTATTCTACTAGCTCTCTGTGTGATATTGAAGAGCTCCCTGCTGTCAGGTGAATTGCTTACCGGGGTCGCTTCCTCCATGCTTTCCAGGCGGTCTAACCCCGGAGTCCTGTCCCGTTCGTCTTCCGCCATCGTCGTCGGGTCAGGCACCTACAAATGACGCCGACACTTTACACTTCTCCGTTGTTATGTAATCAGCATATTAGATCAATCCGAACGGAAACATGCCGTTTTATATATAGCTACGTATTATAAATACTTAATGTCCACTGCGTCACGGACATTCCCACAGGGCTAGATGAGAACTTTGATTACACATTTGTATATAGCTACGTTATAAATATGTAATGCCCATCGAAACACAAGCATTCTTCAAGGTTATTAATGTTTTATACATCCATCGCGGTCGTATGAAGTCAACGTTCTGTCAATGTTTCAAACAACCATCGTTCTACAAAGCATCAATGCCCAAAAGACCAAGACAGACAACATAGCCAGCCGTGGGAGCGACCAGCAGAAGTAAAGCCGTCGTTGGCCATGGATAACCTTGCCAACTGCGATATAACAAATAACACATGCACACTTGATTATGGAGATTACTGCTGATTTAAAAGCCACGCAATAACGACATTAAAAGACTAAAAAGGTCGTTGTTGCAGCCGGATCATGTTACGCTTGTTGTACCAGTCAAACGGTTACAACGGCGCCAACAAGCAATCATAGCAATTATGATAATTAAGTCTGACGTTCGTGTAATGTCGTTCGCCACCGGATTAACTCCGAACAAATACATAACTCACATACGTGTTTGAAACATATTAGATGCACAGCTAAAAGATCAATATTTTTGTATCAATAGCTCGATCTATTCGCAAATATTTACTCGTGCTTATAACGAGACATGGCCATCACACCGAGGCATGATATTATCAATACTGTGCCTGGCGCTTTCAGATGGCTGATGAGTTTTATTTATAGTTTTGCATGAAAAATATTAAACATGCACAGCCATTCAAGAACATCGCCGTATACATCCTGTTTAGACATAAACATTGCATTAGAGAGCCAATAGTTTGGTCGGCAGCTATGAACTCTTCTTTTTGTTCAATCTCCTGCCAAGTCTATAATAATGTATTGCGTTGTTATACGTACGCAGTACCGGTAGTCATACAAAAATACAGTTTAGAAGCAACGCCGAATCGGACATACTACATGGCTACATGGCAACAGTGTGTCGCTGTTAATATTTATACTCACGACCATATTTCAGAGCGCTTGAACAAGTCCGCTCCGAGGTACGTCACTGAACCGTACGTCCTAAATGGCAA
>OZ024863.1:19018971-19168971 GCA_964017155.1 Oasisia sp. SBJ-2009
TATCTTGAGCACATCACGGGAGAATTACAAACATCGTATACATAACACATTCTTTAAGAAACCATTTCTTCATCTGGGTTTCACACTAGGATTGAACCAGCAAACCCCACGCCTGTGGGCATTCGATACCCTGATATTATAGCATGGAAAGGGAACACTTGTGAGATCATCGATACCAGGATTTGGGCCGACAATTTCGTTATCAATGAAGCCCACAGTTGTATTACACCAACCCGTCATTAATAAATGGAAAGAGAATGTATAACTCAAAATCCTGACCTGCTGGGATAAATATGACTTCTGAATTGGAACCAGCATATTGGATGTAATCTAAATTGATTCCGCTAGCAAAGGTTGTGGTATTGCGAAATAGAAGAAGTCGACGAAATCGACGAAATCGACTAAGTACAAGAAACCAACATGAAATCCACGAAAACGACTAAGTCCTACGAGAAATGTGTACGTTATTACATTATCAGGCGAAAGTTATTACATTATCAGGCAAGAGGAGTTTATTACATTATCGGTTGAAAATTATTACATTATCGGTTAGCAAGTTTATTACATTATCGGTTGATGTTATTACATTATAGGGTGGTTATTACATTATCGGTTGATTTTATTACATTATCGGGTAGTTATTACATTACCGGGCGATTATTACATTATCGGTTGTAACAAGCCTAATTAGGCGTAATTTGCCCACGACAACACAGGCTAGCCCACGGCTCACGACATACTTGACATACTATTCTGGTGCTAAGTGTTCTGCCTTGTGTCATGACAAGTTATTGCAGCCATTGCAATGCTTTCATTCTGCCTTTCATTTCACTTCTTCCTATCTCACCCTTCTTCCAATAAGACCATTACCTTCTTTCACCGTGTATATCCGTGTGGTCTTCCTTCTTCCAATACGACCAGTACCTTATTTTACAGTGTCTGACCGTGTCGTCTTCCTTCTTCCAACAATACTAATACCGTCTTTCATCGTGTTTGTCCGTGTCGTTTTCCTTCTCCCAATAAGACCATTACCTTCTTTCACCGTGTATGTCCGTGTCGTTTTCCTTCTTCCAATAAGACCAGTACCTTCTTTCACCGTGTATGTCCGTGTGGTATTCCTTCTTCCAACAAAACCAGTACCTGTTTCACCGTGTATGTCCGTGCGGTCTTCCTTCGGTCATTAGCATCATCAAGTGTTCATTTCTAATATGTTCCATTCTGATCATTTATCCTAACCAGTTTTGCTGTATGTGCTTTGTAACCTCCGCCTGGTTTCTTTCTTCTCGAGGTCTGCCATGTCAAGTACCTCGTTGTTGTGTATACTTTTTCATCGAGCGTATGGGTTCTATTATGCATTGTTATATTTCAAAACTTCCTACACGATTAATATCAATACTTCCTATTCTCCAGCTTAGGTATAAATATCTTATTTCAGTAATACACGTTTCGTTGCATTATCTTAATATCTTTTTTTTTCCGCATATAGCAGATATCTTGTCGAGCTGTTTCATAGGGTAACCCAAACACGCGGTAAAGGATAGTGTTACGTAGTTTGAGTGTGTATTGGTTAGAAAACGCTGAAAGTAGGGTGTTGAAAACATGCGGTGACTCTGAACTTGTATTCCTAAGTCCTTTTCTTTTAGGTATCACCTAAAAAACTGTGTTTTCGGTCTACGTCAATGCTTCTTGTCGTGTACAGGTAATTAACTTCTTAAGATTGAATAACATCTGCCATTTTATTCTGAAAATTTAAATAATAAAAAAATGCTCTTTTAATATGTTTAAAGTAATTGTTCAAATTTTATTTATTACATGATTAAGATACGCAAATATACTAATGGTGTTATGTTATGCACGTGCACAGAAATGTATGCATTATAACGGGGCCTCAAGCATGACACCACGACGGTGTCAGTGATACTTTTATTATATGAAGCGCGTTTTTAGGAGGTGTGAATCCCAGGTCGAAACCAGAAACTGTATAACAACTAGTCTATTCTGATATATGGTTCTAAATATTGACGATTTAAAAGGGCATCATCAATCACTTGTGTCAGAAGACTCGAAAATAGTCAGGCATTAATTACGTCAGTAATAGCAATGGTGTTCGGAGTTTGTTACGGCGGCACCAAAAGAAAGTGGAACAAAGATCACTAAAAACGACATTGAAAGACACCATGACACAAACGATGGAATTTCCAAAGATCGGCGACCATGACAAAATATGTTTTATACACGCAAATAAAAAGAAAATGTAATGATCATAAAGAAATGCGCTAAGTGTGAGTTCAGTCCGTCCTAAATGTGATCAGCGATGGTTGCATATTCCGTCTTCGTCAACAATTCGTGATATGTGTGGAGTGATATAATATTTTCATTCAAATCGCACGAATATATAACGAAAAAACGATTAGCTGTTATAGTGTTATTTCACAATTCCCCTCTGTATTGTAAATCATTCACATTAGTTGAATAAATGCAGTGCGCAGATATTCTTTCTATAAATGAAGTAAACAAGTTGGAGCTAAGTGATATATATACGTATGAATTTGGAAATTTAGGTTAATATATATGTTCCTTAATACGCCGAATGAGTTTCAAATGGTATATATGTATGTATGTATGTATGTATATGTATGTATGTATATATATATATATATATATTATAACGCCTTTTGTTTACGAAAACCTGGATATTGGCCAACGTAGAATATGCCATAAAAGGCTCAATGATACTTCTTAGACATGTGAACATGACATGTTGTCTGATCTGCTGGGATTATTATTGTCTGCTATGTGGTTGTATTGTTGATGGGTTTGCTTGACGTCTATTTCTAAACATTCTATGTGTCTGTAGATATGTATACAATTCACTGGTAACTAACTAGCTAACGGCTCCGTGTAATAGCAAACTAATTAATGTACGTATTATGATAAGCCGTCATTGTGTACAAAGCAGTGAAAACACAGCCACAAGAACTGCTTGTGGTAATTGAAGAAAAACTTGCTTGCTGTGACAATACAGAATGAGGTTACCTCATACGAAAAAAAATCTAGCCAAAGTAATTTATTTAAAGTAATTTTATTTTATTGATCCTTTATGTTGGCTGTATGTGTGGAATTCATCAATACATAGATATTTCCAAACGGGAATAATTAATTTCACTTCAAAGATATCACGTTGGTGTCTATGTGGGGGAAATGGTTTGCATATGACATGTTTTCTACTAGGACATGACCAAACGCTTATCCTCCCACGTACAATAATACTGGATACATAACATTAAGTACTGCCCATTATCGTTGTCTTACCTAATACTATTACGTCACCTTCTTGCAGTCAAATGGGCACCAGCTCTTCTCGTCTTGTCTTTCATCCATGAACGAACTTCCCGTTGTATCCTTCGGGTAGTACTTGACACACAATCACACCTCTTCTTGCGGCGGATAACAGTTATCTTAGGTTATTATTATGGGTAGTAGAATAACCCCCCATACAGTCTATGAGAAGTCCCAAAGCACGTCTTTCTGCATTGCTGAAACGGCTCTACAGGCGTGGTATTCGTCACTCACTATTATCTGGGTGTGGCACAAAGGTGTTAGGTTACGTTCTGGCGACTGGACAAGATTCGTCCAGCGACACGGCGGCCAACAACGAGTCCAGTCTCACGAAGATAACACACGATCACTTGCAAACAGTCACACGTCGTAGCGCTGCAAGAACTGTGTACCCAATGTCACCAGGGCGACTGTGAGACAGGCGTAAGTAATACCACACTAGTCCAACCAGGTACGCCACTCGTCGTCTGGCAATAGGCACATAAAGTATATTTGCACGCGAATAGCTGTGTCTGTCCATAATGTACGCATTGTGTTATTTCTTTGCAGTGGCCGAAATGACCAATGTTAACTACGACAATGCGTGTGTGGCGTGTTACAGTGATTTGCACTATGCACGCGAGCCATTACTTACCGGGAATCCAACGAAGTGACTAGGCTTTACGCACGGAATCCATAGATAAACGCGTATCGGTCGCTTGTGACACACAAGCACACGTGTTCGCCGTCATAGAGCATCACTCCGACCTTATGTCGTCTCACTGGTGTCACATTTTGTCTTGATGACTGTGTCAATCCATCAATGTCACTGACATGTCACTGACATGACGTCGGTGACGCGTCTTATTTGCATAAACGAACACAATCTTGGCTCTCCCGTACGTACACTCTCGAATCTAACGGCAATTCCGCTGACAGAATAACACTGTGCGCCGAAGGTTCTGTTGTCAGCCGTTGCTGTATATATCGATCGCGCAGAATCAGTGAGGCGTGAAGTCTTTGGACCGTGACGTGTGCACTATGGCATTACCGGCACTGAGAGCTCACTGAGTAAACGTTATCCAACCATTGAGCCGAGACTGGGCTCTGTCGCACGGCCGCGCGGTAACAAAGACGCGTGGCAGTGCCGTATTGTCTCTGCTGGAGAGCTTTCTGAGAACGCCAATTCGTTACTGAGCACGGCGCAATTAGGGAGTTTAGGCCTACCGCAATAATGTTTGTGTTACCTTTTACATGGTATATCATATTTTTGGCGCGAAGGTAGGTTGACCTTTAATTATAGGATGCATATTATTGTATTGTTTTCCTCTGCGAATATGTAACAGTAGAGCATTTAAGTCATTACCATCACCATCATCAGCAGCAGCAGCAGCAGCACCAGCAACAGCAATCCCTTGTAGCGAGGAAGATCTTGCCATGGATTGTTGTCACTTGGTGTGTGTGTGTGTGTGTGTGTGTGTGTGTGTGTGTGTGTGTGTGGTGTGTGTGTGTGTGTGTGTGTGTGTGTGTGTGTGTGTGTGTGTGTGTGTGTGTGTGTGTGTGTGTGTGACACTGTGCGTGTGACACTGTGCGTGTGACACTGTGCGTGTGACACTGTGTATGTGACACTGTGTGTGTGATGACACTGTGTGTGTGACACTGTGTGTGTGACACTGTATGTGTGACACTGTGTGTGTGCTGTGTGTGTGTGTGTGTGTGTGTGTGTGTGTGTGTGTGTGTGTGTGTGTGTGTGTGTGTGTGTGTGTGTGTCTATGTGTGTGTGTGTGTGTGTTTATATGTGTGTGTCTATGTGTGTGTTTATGTTTGTTTGTTATGTTTGTGTGTGTGTATATGTGTGTGTGTTTGTGTGTGAGAGAGCGAGCGTGTGTGCGTGTGTGTCTGGGCGCGTTTGTGCGTATGTGCACACGTGCGTGCGTGCGTGCGTGCGTGCGTGCGTGTGTTTGTAGACGGCTTGTCTGACCTGTCTTCGCTTGTCAGTTTCTCACTTTACGTCGTTTGTAACCAACAAGTGGTGGACGTGTTTTTGTAGATTTTATGGCTTTTCCTTCTTATCCTTCCTATACTGTTTGGCTACGGTGGTTATTCAGTTGCCTTCGGATGATCGTGTGCCGTTTTGAGTAATCGACCGCCAGTTGGTACCCCACAGAGCCTCGGTTTCCCAGTTGTTCGTGTTAATGTCACATCTTTTAACGTGGATTTGAGGACATCTTCGTAGTTTTAATTATGTCCTCCCATGGAACATTTCTCAACACACCACTCTTAGAAGAAAACTTGCTTATGATGTCTCACATCAGATGTGTGCTGTGTATGGCCAGTTCATCTAAACTGTTGCAGCAATATGATGGATTCAATGCTTGACATACATGTCTCATCTGTGACATTACTATCTATTCGAACTTCTTTCCTGCCAACATATAAGCAATACATTTCTTACACAGCGCTGTAAAGTTGCTCTAAGACCATATTCTCCTCTAGGGTGTCCATGTTTCAGCGTCATAAGGAAGTGTTGGGTGTACAACCATTTAGTAAAATAAGGACTTTTTGGAGTACAACCATTTTGTAAAATAAGGAAGTGTTGGGGGTACAACCATTTTTTGTAAACTGCTTCGATGTTTTCGAAGACATGGTTCGTAAAAGCGCCCAATAGCTGAGCTCGCACGTTGTAGTCGGTGTTGTATTTCGTCATCGATATCAGCTTTCTTTCCAGATACGTGAAGCGAGAGACGTTTTCCAGAAGAGAACTTCGCCATGTATGTGTATCAACGCAGCTGGATACAAACAAAGTCACAAGCCCATTGTTTTGGGTAATTTGAGCCCCAATATTTGTTTTCTTCAAATATATGTTCTGTTTAATGTTGTGTGATTGTACATAGCATGTCAAAAAATACCCTCAAAGTATAATCTATGCAATAAAGAGTTAAGTGTATTCTTGGTAATTGCTGCGATGCTGTCATCCGCTGTATATCCACATCAACACACAATACACTCGTGCGCTATACTCAACAACTTAATATCGTGTTGTAGGACTACATCAATAAATGATTGTTTTCACTGTGCACGCGTTCCAAATATACTACGCATTGTCCTCTTTGTGTGGTCACAATTGCTGGGGTCGCCTACATTGTCCTACTTGTGTCGCCAAGACTGCTGGGGTCGCCTACCTTGTAAAATAATATGGTGGACTTGGGTAAGTGGAGAGAAAACTATCAATCGCATAGACCTTGACATATTAATATTCATACTCATAATCCACGTTTGAACGTATTATGCAGTGGACGGGCGACGGCATCTAAATAACCAACTACTCCCCCATCGTGAGAGCGATCGTGATAACAGGCATGCCTAAATTGTGACCTTGCGAATACAACGACAACCGGTGACCAAATGAATAACAAGACCGCATTCATTGGGCATTCTTGCTCCGAGCAATCCATTAATAACGGATACAAAAAGCACAATTTAAATGGAAATATCGCATACAATTGTGACAGACAATATTAGCGAGATTGACATTAATAGTAATAACACTCGACGCTAAGCTGCATCATAATCCTGTCAACAGTAACCATAGTTATAACACAGACAGGCGGGCTACGTGACATCGGTAAACATCTGGACTGTTGGTTCCATTAAATATATATGTTATGGATTCGTGTTTTGTGTTTTTGCAACAGTCATCATATTAATGTAGATAATACCAGCAGTGACCCACTGCGTGTCTGGTAGATAAACTTGTCGATAAACTATAACAATCGCATAATCTCGGAACATTTATGACACGCGAACTGCTATATTCTTATTACTCCCATTATACAGTGTCTACATACAAAGAGACGCAGACACGCACGCACGCAAGCATGCACGCACGCACGCACGCACGCACGCACACACAAACAAATACACACACGCACACATACAAACACACACACACACACGCACGCACGCACGCACGCACACACACACACACACGCACGCACGCACGCACGCACGCACGCGCGCGCGCGCATACACAGGCGAATATTCCACATTAAATTAATTTTATACTTCCGTCTGCCCGAAAACATCACTTGGTATCTCGGAAAAAACTAAAACTTTATTCATCCCGTCTTGTTCCGTGATATATAACCATTTAGGTATATTATACACGGTTGAAATAGTTCCAACAGTGTGCAGAAGCACGAGTTTGAAGTGAAAAGTAGACCAACTGAAATAACTAACGAAGAAGATTGCGTGCGCAGACGGAAGCTCAGCTCCAACCCGATTGTGTGTGTTATCAGCTGATCCTGGAATAGTGCCTCAAACTTCTGATGGTATTGTGGTCTTGTAATGTGGTAAGCCCTACAACTGTTGTGTGCCTTTAATTCATAGCCTGCTATTCAATTACTATGCAGTGTTTTGCATTCACCAGCACCAACCGTTCAACAGCAGCAGACAGTGGTGTCGCGGGGTGGGAAGTCTGCAGACTAATACTTTTCGACTATCGGATACTAGTGGAACACAGTCTTGTAGAAGATGAAGAGAAGACCACGGTGGTACTTCCGGATTCAGCGAGCGGCAGTTGCCCAGTTCCATGTTCTAGACATCTATATTATAAAGAGTGTTTCGGAGGTAGCTATTTGCTACCCCTCCACGTACAAATGCATGCAAATCTTTTCAAAAATACCTTGAATCCACTTGAATCTGAAAGTACTGAATCTACTCGAATTTAATCTAACTAAAACCTAAACCTGATACTAACCCTAAAACTAATCTTAAATTTAAATATGTTTGTACATTGGAACAGCATTTGGATGTGGAGGTGTTGCAAGTAGCCATCGCCCAGTGTTTCTCGGTATATCTGCCTGCCTCAGTATCTGTGTGTCTATCTGAGGACACACGTCAGTTTTGCGCATGTCACGAGCTGTCATTTTGCATAGCGAGGTGTGCTTATCGGGATGATTCGTGGATTTAAGCTTTTTTTAAATTCATCCGGGGTGGAGAATGTGGAGGGGTCGATAGTTCATAATACTATGGTCTATCGGGGCGATGATTGGTGTAGCCAGGTTGCTTAGCCAACTCAAACTCGTGGCGATCAATAACATGTATGCCTGAACAATTAATCTTAGTCGTATTTGTTTGGAAATTCTTTTTTTATAAGAGTATCTTTGCGTCAAAAACCAAGGGAAAGTTGTCACAGTGCCAAATATATGCAATAAGGTTTGCTTGCAGTAGTAATGCAATTCACATAGTTAACGGTTATGAACATTGTTGGCGAAGACAAAGCTTGACGGAGGTCTCGCGCATAATTTTGATTGTGACGTAAGCAAACCACAACCAGAGCTATTCGATAGGAGCTGGAGCTCTCTCCCCCCCCCCACCCCCCCCCCACCCCCCGTGGAAACAAACGCGCACAGATCTCGCTCAATATCGGACGTCTCGTCGGTAGTACGGTATCTGTTTTAAGTTTTATACCATCCGTGTGGGGGCGCTGTGTGTTGAAGAGCCCCAGCTGGGATGGATTAGCTTTGTCACAACTTACTGGATACATAAATTCTGCCACACGTTAACAGCTTGATGCGTCATGTTACGACATGATTCTGGGATGCGCTGAAACAACGTTACGCAATTTTCAAACATCTTAGCGCGGGAGACTACCTTTTTCCAGAAGTGAGATTTAACTCTGTCAGAATATTAAATTGTATTCGGGGCGGTGGGATGTGACCTCTGGTATCAAACATTTCAGACGGTGGTTGCTCTTTTCACATCAAGCATCGCCGGGTTTTATATATAATATGTTTTGTGATACAGGTGATAGTACCGATAGACTTTCGCTATATAATTGTACCGAATTAAACCCAGGTAGATTGTGACATGTTTTTTCGTTAAGACCTTTCTCGGAATTTAATGTATTGGAAACAACTATATTCAATGTATAAACTTATGGCGCCAAAAACGACCATGAAACAAGCGACAACGTTCTTGTTTTATACACCTAAAACATTAATATAAATTTACCATTTGCAAGGGCAATCACATATAAAATGTCAGTGGTTTATTGGGAAACAGAGTTAAATTTAATTATAAAATTTCTTTGCCTAAATGAAAACACAATCACATTTAAATTGCTAAAGCGTCTGAACAATGCGTAGTGTAGCCTGTTGTTGAGATTGTAGTTAAGTATTTGCGACGAAAATATAGGCTAATGGCTGAGTTGCTTAAGTGCGAATTGCAGCTTGATATGAAGTACTATACCTAGAAACCATCTGGAATACATCACATTTGTGAGAGAGAAAAGGCGTAGGCTCTACAGTTTGTTTCTGTTTGCGATCGTGTTTCTCTTCAAGCAGTAGCAATGTGCTGTAAACTCCGAGCACGACTCAAAGCACCACCCAAGAGAAGACTCCGAACAACTTAAGGCACAAACACAGGCACGATTCCGACCAGAGCACGACTCATTGCACCGCTAAGTGTACGGGATAGCATGACTGAGAGTACGACACAGTACACCGTACGAGTACGCTGTGTACAAATCTGAATCTGACGTCAGACACGACTCAGAACGAACCAGGTCACGTCCGCGTGCGAGGATATTTTAACAGTTTGTCACGCTTCTATTATACACGTTATACACATTTCCTGTCGTGATTTTACAATAGGTTCACGCACTGCGAACTCGTGGACGTTTGCCACGATCTGTGTACTCACTGAAGCGTGTCAACGGCGTCTCCTTGGGGACTCTAACGAGCTTCTGTTCTTAATACGTGCATTGTTCTCCTTTCTCACGGCGCCAGATCAACGACGAGAGCACTCCAGCTTCACGTTAATCCTGCTTGTAATATCAGGGCATTATAATCGCCGTGTAAGCTCCGGGATTGCGGTTGATCCGCGCCGTTAATCATACAATGCAGGAGTTAATTCGTATCGATTATTGTATGTTTTACTCCAACCGAGTGCTGTACAGATGTTATCGTGCGGCGCTGTGTGAATGAGCAACTCGCACGCATTGTTCGGGCACGTCTAGCCAGCAGACGTGCACGGGGATTTATAGCAAAGCTGTGCTTCGAAGAACAATCAGTTTGTGTACAAGCCTTCAGCCCGTGCTCGGTGGCGTTTCCTTAAAACATCTCGTACACACCTCGCCGGCATTTGGACGCCGGTTGCTCCGTCGTGGCGCACGTCTGCAGACTCCAGACATCAGCCATGGAGAAGACGAAACGGTACAACGTGCGCCTGTCGCTTGAAGGAGACAACGACACCTACTCGGCGACGTTCGTGCTGGAGCTGCCCGGAAAGACAGAGACGTTCAACAGCACGTTGACGCCGGAGGAGCAGGCGAGGCTGGCCAGCTACTACGTCGCTTCCGTCTTCCTCATCTACGGCCTGTCCATCGTACTCCTCATCGCCTCCAGCATCAGACGCAAGCGCCATAAGCAACTGCAGGACCAGCAGATCCACAAGTACCTGCGAGAGTTCCAGGTGAGCGCATTCGTGGGCTTCTATTATAGTCTTCGTCTTGTGGTCGCGTCATTATGCTTATTCGTGTGCTCGTGCAAGAGTTGTTTGTAATGTGTGCGAGCGTGCGTGTGCGTTAATTTGGATAATGGGCGCAGGAATATCATAGCCACAGTAAGTGTTAATGGGGACCATTGACCCTTTATTCATTGTAAAATTAAAGTTTGTTTATATTAATTACAACAGTGGTTTAAACAATTTCAACAAATGCATTATTATTATATGTATGTACTTATATTATTTGCTAAATTGTGAAAATGCTTGTGCCTCGTATGTTTATCGTAATGATTACCTATTATGATTCAGCTTACTGACACAAATAATCTTCTTGTTTTCCTTCTTTGCCTTCTTTGCCGATTTTACTGGACTTTTATGGACTTTGTATAGACTTTACAGTTCATTTATTAACGTATTTATTTTATTAATTGATTTATCTCAATATGTATATATATATATATATATATATATATATATATATATATATATATATATATTTATTTATATAAAGCACATAGGTTGACTGTCAGTGCGATATCGCGCATAATAATAATAATAATAACTATGATTATAATTATTACTTGTCTAATTTGCGCAAGGAAATGTTATAAGCTATATGAAAGCGCGAATTAATTTAATTAGATTCTACTCTCTATACCGGCATGTGAATGCGAAAACAAGCTGCTGGTTTCTATTGTATACGAACTAAGCTAAGCCATATTGTAGCAATAAGCACCTATATTTAAACCTAATAGTACTAACAGCGAGAAGAAGGTCCGATGCAAAACTAAATCGTTGCAGTGTGTATTAAAGGAAACGATAAAAGCAGACTTTACGAAACGAGAGCGCCAGTGCCGTAAGCCGATAGCTACGCACGTTTACACTTGTTGTGTTTGTAAACATCGCCTACCATTCTTGTGCCACAACACGTTCTCAATGGATCTTGTGCACTATGACGTCATTATCTGGGGAAGCCCTTCTGGCGCAATGCATTGTGCATTTTTTACTCGTCAAAAGTTTGTTGTGCCGCCATTATCCCATGTTAAAAGGCCTGTGTTTTTCGGGTGTCTCGCAAGATCTGTCTATATCACAAACTGGCTACATAACAAGAAAATGTAGTGAAAAAGACTTCACGGCATATAATCAAAGTGTGTGAATCCGTCATCAAAGAGCGCCGCAACTTATTATATTACTGGTTATGCCATATAGGCGAGCGGCAAATCCGCAAAAAGTGCTTTATTTTAGGAGTTTAAATGCCCCCCCCCCCTACACACACCTGAATGTTATATCATTGGAAAGCTCTGCATCTCCCCGTCATAATTAGGTCTGTCGTAGAGTTGCCAAGTGGTGCAGTTAGCGGTAATTCAAGGTCACCGTCAAACTTTCAATTTTAGAAACTGCGCTCTTCAGATAACGTCTTGATATTTAATTGGCTGTATAGCTACTTTATTTAATGAAAAAAATAAAAAGCACATTATCTCTGCTTTAAAACAGTATAAAGAATTTTTTTGTATCATGGAAACATAAAACTGACGACACGCTCGAACAAGGTCACCCATAAAATGTCAGATATTACAAAGTTGACAATGCAGCGAACATCAAAAAGTTATACTGGTTGCGCATCTACTTCAAGATTATGGAGATGTCATACACTGTGTGAAAGACCAATTTCACCCCGTCATAATGCGGTATGACATGGCACTGCGAGATGAAGCAGTGTGTGTGGAGCGGCGGTTAATAGGAGTCACCGTAAATCTATGATTGTTGGAAATTGCGCCATCACGCAAGCTAGTGTATGTCATTGTGTCATTCTGTGACTTTTTCATATAGATTTTAAATAATTGTGTTTTTCACTTAAAAGGACTAAAAAAACTGTTTCCAAATTTCCGTCCACTTTTTCGTGGGAAAATTCAAGATGGCCGCCACCGGTCACCAAAAGTCTTATAATCCCTATATCTTTTGCATTAAACGGTATAGAAACTTGAACTTGGAGTCGTTTTATATGTTTTGAAGTATGTGGAATCCAATGCAACTATTATTTTTATGAAAAATAGTAAAATAAAGCTATGCCAGCCAAAAATGCGTTACAATGACCGTAATGTGTGTGTGTATATATATATATATATATATATATATATATATATATATATATATATATATATATATATATAGCAAATATATGTCCAGTAACTTTTCATATCGATTTTAAATGATTGTGTTTTTTCACTTATATTGACCCAAAAGGACTGAAAAACTGTTTCCATTTTTTCCGTCCACTGTTTCGTGGGAAAATTCAAGATGGCCGCCACCGGTCACCAAACGTCTTATAATCGCTATATCTTTGGCAATAGACGGTATAGAAACTTGAACTCGGAATCGTTTTACATGTTTTGAAGTATGATGAATCCAATGTAACCTTTATTTTGATGAAAATAAAATGAAGTTATACCAGCATTATAGGTTTTAAAATAACCATTAAACGTTAGATCCAAAATTCGTCTGCAAGATGACTCTCCTCTTCACTCTAGCCCTCCTTGTCCAGAATGTTGGTGCATGTATATTCAGCTGTTTCACACTTGCACAGTTGTTTGCACATGTGCCATCTTACCTGCATCAGGTAGGAAGTAGGGTAGGAAACAGGACCTGTTCATAGCCACATAGTACCAGATCTGACGGATACATTCCAACCCCAAAGCCACCAAGGGCGCTGATCAAATCGTCGGAAACTTTCAGGAACATCTAGAAGTATGTAGGTTTTCGCTTTCCCTGTGTTCTGTGTCCATTGATGTCTGCTCCAATAAGTGTATGAAACCCTGGTAGAGCTGCTTGTCTTGTTAGGACGCATGGTATCGTAGATAGGCTTGAGTTTGACAGGGCGTCACTTAGCTCCTGTACCCATCATCACAACGCTCTCTGCACTGAGTTCTGGAACTCCGCGCAACGTCAACAAAAGTACATCTGTATCACTGAAATAAATGTGTACACTGATACCTAGATCACCCAGTGCTACAACTGCATACATTGTTATTAATGTATCTGCACGCCTTTGTATCCTTTCTATTCAGGAATGACTTTAGATCTGGGTGGGTGTGTTACCATCGACCTTATTGCCCGGGTCAGAAGATATGCCAGCTGTTCTTTGTTGCCTCATATGATCTTTCAACGAATTGGTGCTGTAGCCATCAAAACGTAAATATGCCGCGCAGTAGCCGAAAGGTTTGCTGTTAATTGCGCGAATAAAAAATGCTGAAAGGCCTTGACAGTTATCAATGTGACCTTTGTGAACACTAAATTCATGCACAAAGCCATGCCATCGATAATGATGATAGGTGACTCTTCGGATGCTGTGCCTTGGTGAGGTATGTTCTATCATCTATCGTAGGTTGCGATGGCTGTTATTCAAATGATGGGGGGTACCAATTCAATTCATTTGATGCATTAGCCTTGTCATACTTCAAACAACTTCTGATAGGATTTCAAAAAGCTGACACGGTTGTGGAAGTGTTTGATAGATATGATGACGACAACTCTGTGAAAAACTGCGGAACTACACACAGAAGTATACATGTACTGGTGGACAAACAATGTCATCATCGATTTGTCAATATTCAAAATTGCACCAGACAATAATCATTATATAATTGCAATGTACTCAACGCAACATCATAATGTGACTGTAAAGCGACCTTTTTGGCTTTCTTTTTTGGCAAATTATTTATTCATCACGAAGGATTGTATATTTGTAAGTCGATTTGGTGCGGCGACTACAAACATTCTACCCACCTATAATGCACTGTCATCCTCGTCATCATCACGTAGAATGTCTAGGTCGCTAACTGAATGTGGATTTTAAAAGTTTTCATTGCCATGACATGTGCACAGCTCTGTGCAACACAAACTGTTCTGACTGCATGCACTGTTGTTTGTGCAGCGAATTATACTTATGCATGAGCAGATGAGACCTTCCAGGAGCTCTGACGCCATTGGACAGGAAAACGTTTTCCACTTTTTCTTTCCCACCCATGCTCCAGTGGGGACCACACTTTCGTTTGCCACTGAGCCCGCCTTGCAAGTTCCTCAAAACTTGCTTTACAACTTTTGCTTTACAACTTTTGCTTTTTAGTGTTGATGTTGTCCTGTGCAGCTAGTCTTCATCTGATATTCTCATAACTCGACTAGGGCAAACAAGATTGCACCTACATGGTTGCATTTGCCTCCACACAAAGACACTCTGCAGTGGTTTTTCTGCCACTGGCAACATGGCATTATTGATAATGACTCCATCTGCTGATAAAATAATCACTTCTCTCTTCATCAGATATTCATACATGTGTGTATAGTCACATTTTTGCGGGATATCTGAAAGAGTGTGTGTCCAGTTTTAAAATGCCGGAGAAATGACCTTACGTATTCTGTCATCCACGTAACTTTACACAATGTCATAAGTCAAAGTTCGAATCAACGATATAGTTAGAAAGGCTATTGGTTATGAGACATTTCACTGTGAAACATGCATACAGCTAACGTCACATTAACAGAATGCATTTGTAAACGTATAGGTATAATGTATGCAAAAGTATTGTAAGCGTAAGTAACTGCCACAGAAAAGGTTAGAGTCACTGACTCACTGTATTGATTAGTATACAGCCCTGAATAAAATTGTGGGAGGATTAATTACATAAAAAGGTGAATATGAAGCGTTGTAAGTGAAATCACTACAAACTCCCATTTGAAACCCCACATAAGCAAAATTATTGGTGATATGGCTCCACACACACTGACAGACAGAGAACAGTACTGCTTTACAAGATATTTTCCTTAGTTACCTTTTCACGAGACATGCTTTTGATTCAGACATCGAGGTAGACAACCCACGTGTGCGTAGCCACCTATGCAGGTCATCCGGAAGATTATCCTCCACATTTGGCATTCCCAATTTCACACCTTTTACATCTTTTTAACTAAACTGTCCATCTCTCCCAGTGATGATATTCTGTAAAAATGTGGTAGAACACACATACCTGAAATGTTTATATAGTTTTACTTTTGCTAACAAAATTCTGGTATGACCATTTACATATTCCTCAGTTATCTTTGTACCAAAATGTCAATTGTTTTCCCAGTGATGACATTCTGTCAAGATGTGGACAGGTATTGTGATATATATATATATATATATATATATATATATATATATATATATATATATATATATATATATATATATATATATATATAATTATCATAAACCAAACAGTACCTACAATACAAGATATTAAAATGACAAATTCTAAATCCCGAAACGCCTATGACTATGTGAGTATGTCAAAAATACCGTGCGTGTTATCTGCCCTTGAATAATCTTAAATGACACGGATTTTTGACCTGGCAGAAGATTTCCTAGTTGTGTCATTATGATGCTACATAACAGTGAAATCAATATTATACTAAACAACACCTTGATTCAATAATTCATAAAAAATAAATCTACACAGATAATTTCACTTGGGCCATATTTATCATCATATCTTGATTTTATTTTTGAAGCTGTCGGCTTTACGCCATGAATGATTACGATTGTGGGCGTTTTGAGTTTTGTTTAGCTAGGGCCTAAGCTTAGCCTAAGCTTTGGAACATAATACTACAATTATACTTTAGAAAATTGCCTCAAGCGATACATTTCTATACAATAAGGTTCTACACATCAAGTTAATCATATAATTATAACAACTAAGACATATGGAAAACGCAGCTGCACAGAAAACTCTGAAAAGTCGAAGATGAAGGCGCTGTCAAACCTGGCGGCAGATGCGTGACTTCACAAGTTGACTTCAACGAGAATCTTGCTGTCAAATAGTATGGCATAACCAGTAATATAATAAGTTTCGGCGCTCTTTGATGACGGATTCACACACTTTGATTATATGCCGTGAAGTCTTTTTCAGTACATTTTCTTGTTAGGTAGCCAGTTTGTGATATATCCAGATCTTGCGAGACACCCGAAAAACACAGGCTTTTTAACATGGGATAATGGCAAAATATCCACAATGCATTGCGGAGGGAATTCCCTCGCTATAGTACACAAGGTCCATTCACCATTACTCAGCGATTTCGTAGCTTTGACGTTTTGCCAAACGTTGCGCGTAATTTTACGATTGTTCCCAGCGACGTAAACCGTTCATTGATCAGTTGAGGACAATGCTACGTCAACAAGGGAAAACGGAAAGAACCATTCGGTATAACAATCCCGTGGTCACCCCATGGGCAGCATCGGGCGAATTAATAACAGGATGGAAAAAAACTATATAATAAACAAATTATAATGCGATTAATCCTTTGTCATTTGGATGCTGGCCACATGATTCCAAATAAAATACCAACACTAAAAAGAAATTTTCTGTTTTCCATTTGAAAGTTTCCTTTTTCTCACAGCTGGATATTTGGGCTAAGGGAGTTCCAGTTTGTGATTATGTGAGGGAAGAAACTATATTGGAAAACGTCAACAGGGGAATGAAGTGGTAATGACCATTTATCTGGTGTGGAGGGTGTATGTGTTGAGAGAGTTTGGTAGTTTGACTGGTATTTGGTTGTGTAATATTTTATTTTATTTTATTTTACTTCTTGTGCGCATCCATTTGATCAGTCCGAGAGTTCTATTTGCCTTTGAGGTGATGTTATCTATGTGGGTTTTCCATTTGAGATAGCTCTGTAGTTCAACTCCAATATAGTGATTGACGTAACTTGCACAAACCATAATGTGATTCTTCATAGAAACACCCATAGGCATCATGTGATGAACGACGGCGAAACGATATGCCTGGTACGGTTACAGGTTCTTCATTGGATAAAAAAGAATGTGATTTAATGAAACAATGGGTCATTGTTGCCTAAGGGACTATAGTATACATCACCTGTTGTGGCATCTGCATTTTTGTGTGATAGTATTAAATAGAATACAATATGTGTAAGTTTCTAGTTCCGCACATGCAATGTTCTATTAAAACAATATCAACACAGTCCGGATCCCATCCCTGCGACAGATTTCCATTTCTAGTTTTAACTATCACCAAATGGGTATAAAACATTATTCTTATTAGGCTGCTGCACATATTTATTTAAGCAAAAATACGTGAGCAACATCTTCTATTGGCATATGATCCGATAATGAATACTATTGGCGTATGATCCGATAATGAATACTATAGCGTGCAGGTATTCTAAAGTAGGATGGTGTCATGGCAATGTTGCGGACTATAGCTAGGATGAAAGTCAACTGTTGAGACTAAAGTTGTCCGCTGCAGGGGTGCCGACCAAAGCGGATGTGCTGCCGTGTCATTAGTGCCCACTATGTATTGTCCTAAGCTAATGTAGACCTATATCGCTAACGGTAGACAGGGACTTAACGTGTACTGGTTTATGTAGAGCGCAATGGCTCAGGGGTAGAGCTTCGGACTCTCGACTATGAGAACCCGGGTTCGAATCCTGTGCAGCGGTGTTAAAACCTTGGGCAAGTTTTTTCACTTTACATTGCTCCAGTTCACTCAGCTGTATAAATGAGTATCTGCCTATAGAGAGTGGTGGGTATGTTTACGAGCAGCCATCGCGCATTAATTGTAGCATATGGATGGATGCTTCCCAGAGACGCCGAGATAGTGTCTGAGTGAACAGGTCTGTCTGGGAAGTAAAATGTAAAGCGCTTTGACCGAACGGTCCTGAGGACTGGATACTGCGCTATATAAGAACTTCCCTCTACGCTACGTTTACTTTCTCCGCAGGTTGTCCAGGAGACGTCATCGAAGAGTCACTATCGCAATCTCAAACACGCCATTGCCGCTAAGTTGGACGCCTTGCCCCGGACCCAGCCGGGCACATCCGGACCCGGCCTCACACAGTCGAGACTGAGTCACATTGTTCCACTTGCCATCGGCCTACCGCTTGCACATTGGCCTGAAGACAGTCAGAGAGTCGTGAACGCACCACAAGAACAACTTCAAGTGGAGTCGGCCGCCCAAAGACACAGGTCCGGGTCTGAGAGCAGTGAGCCGGACTACTTTCGGGAGAGTAGCTACGACGCCGATGTCTCCGCACCGACATCTCCCCTGACTCCGCCAGGTTATGGCGTCGACGAACTGTTACTCGCCGCGGGCAGCAGCGTCCAGAGATTCTCGCTTGTGGGCGATAATACGTGCAGTCAGTTTCAGACTCCGGAGATCGTCGTTGACGATACGGGAAATGACGACATTCTGCCCGACGATAACGGCATTCCGCTTGTGACTACGAATACAGGGTTAGATGTCGAGGTTGACATTGATGAACACAGCACGCTGTTGGACCCAAACGGGAATGAAGCGCCTCGTTCGGAGAATGAAGATGGCCGCGTTGATGACACATCAGGCGAATGCTATTACGTCGGGGATCTCGAGCACGTTCGTGAAACTATCCTATAATGACTAATGAAGGGCCAAAATAAAAACCTAAATGCATGTGTGTTTTTGTGATGGCCCGATCGGTGGGTATGTGTTTGTTCAATCAGGATTGTACGTAGCGTACAATTTTGATTGAACAACCACATACTACAGACACTTTGCAGTAACATATATCATTTTAAGCTAACCTTGGATTTGTTCGCCTGATCTGCAGGACTAGAAGAGTGCAAAATATCCGTATTGTTTATCATTTAAATCGCTCGCACGATCTCTCAATAGAATGTTCGAACTTACGATATCTTTGAAACGTTTTATATGTGTAGGCCTAACATGCATATACTAAAACGAATGCAGACCTTCACCAACAAATGCCTGCGCTGAATTTGAATTACATCTGAAGTCGCCATAGACTTTCTGAAGTGTACAGTACACCTTTAGACACCATCACCCGTCAAGCTATCACATGGAACTCCCCAGGGAAGAAGGGAAGGGGAAGGCCACGGAACACGTGGCAGAGACAAAAAAGAACCAAAGGAGATGGGACACACCAGGAGAGAGATTGAGAAGATGGCCACAAACAAACAACTATGGCGTTCCTTGGTCGATGTTGGCATATGCTGTCAGCGAGCAAACATGGATAAGTAAGTATTTGCAACAGGTTACAGCAGTAACCACCGGGTTACTGCTCTAACCTTGGAGTCACAACTGTAACAACTGAGTCACAACTCTAACAACCGTGTCACAACTCTAACAACCAAGTCACAACTCGAACAACCCAGTCACAACTCTAACAACCGAGTTACAACTCTAAAGTCAAAGTTCAACCCACCGTGTCACAGCTCTAATCATCGGGTCACAGGTTTATCTTCAAAGTCACAACTCTAACCACTAATCCACAACTCTAACTACTGAGTCAAAGGTTTTTAGTATCTGTTTTTATATTTAAGTCGTGTAACTTTCCAATCGACCATCGCGCCCCTGTTGGCCGTATACAAAAGGCAAGACATGATATCGTACACGCACCTATACGTTATGCCAAATAAACAAACAACTGACGAAATTATGTCAAAGAAAATGCTCTCAACCACCCGTGTCACTGTCAGCTGATCTAGTTATCTGAGAGGCGAAGGCAAGAAATAATTCACTGGGCATAAATCACGCATGGGCTGACATAAACTGAAAAAGAGTACCACCGGAGCAATCAGCTTGTGTTGACACTGTGACAGGCGTTGTAGCTCCGGCTTTCGTGATTCATGCATTCTCGTCTAGAAACGCAGTCAATGTGCGAGACATTCATGCTTGTGTTCAATGGCCAACGACTGTCATGCCGGTACCTTCACCCATTGATGCGATCGCCAGATGTTATCTGACACACACCGCTAATTACGAATTTGTGACTACGATTGACAGGTGTGAATTAACTCAAGTGTCCAGCAGAATTAACTCAACTGTTCAGCAGAATTAACGTTTTTCGTAGTTCACTAGGTGTCACTATTAAGTGCAATCGAGCGCTTCAGGAACTATTGACAAGCGTGGATCAGACACCAAGAATGTTATATTCACAGGAGACTCGTCAGCCGATGTTGTTTACCCATTCTCTGGAACAACGACGGATATCATCAAATTGACGATGGCCAAACAACCACAAACATTTGGAAGCTTGTAGAGGAGTTCGAAGACTATACACACCCTGGATTGGATAATTACGCACGTTGGCATTGTCACGTATAGCCAGCACATAGCTGTTCGACAGCAGATAAGATCATAACAGACAACTGAGAAAAATATTAGTTCGTAGCAGAATCTGTATCGAACAATCAAGTTATGATATACTCCAAAGAACTTCATACGGCTCAGTTATACTTGGTTAGCAAATAAAACAACATGTTCTCGGAAATAATGTGTAGCAATTCATACAGCAAATAAGAGAATGCAAAACGTGGCAACCATTTAAAGAGTTCCACAGAGGCTCTGAAATGTCGGAATCGATGCAGGTAAGTGGAAAGCAATGTCACTGTTACTTATGATGTATTAGGCATTTGTGTACATTCATTATGTGGCACACGTTTGCGTTTCTAGTCAAATGTTCATGAGAGGTGCTATCTAGAAGTGTGATGTCATTACAGAGCAAAGGTAGCGTAAGCGTAATTGACGCATTAGGTTATTTGTAACGCACACACGTTGATCGCACAGAAAGAACTAATACGTAATAAGTGTAGCTATCATTGTTATTATTATTGTCGATGTTGTTGTTGTTGGAATGTAGCACTGAATAATAATACAAAATTATAATCAATATGTCCATCCAGGCGTTGACGTATATATATATATATATATATATATATATATATATATATATATATATATATATATATATATATAATCGTTGTATATACGTAGTGTTTTGGTGTGCACTGCAAAACTTCAATCCCTTTGTTTCCTGGATTCAGATCAAACAATTATTCAATAATGCGAATGGAATCGTAAACCCTGCTGAATGTCGAAACTGTTTGACGCCAAGCCATGATATTCGCCGTTACAGTCGCCTTTCCGGAGCAAGGACAATGCAACCCAGGTCGGTCGACTTATCATAGATGCGATGGAGCAATTAACGACCAACGTGTCAACGGCAGCACCTCGCGAGGACGACCCAGTCGGAGCAATGAGGTCAATATTGCCTCCTGTAGTCATTTCACACATTTATTTGCAAACTTGTTTAGATTCTTAATCTGTAAGATTCGAGGGATCTCTACAAGCAACAGTTCTTTCCTGTTGGAATTAAATTCGGAAAATAATAATAAATAATCATACATAAGGTTTTATTCAACATGCAGTGCAGATTTCATGTCAAATAGGAATGATGTTTGAGTCATGTAGCGCATACAACGAAATGAAATAGATATATATATATATATATATATATATATATATATATATATATATATATAAGTAATTATGTTACGCTAATAAATAAGTAAATAAATAAATATTATATATTTCAAATGTCCCTTATAATTATAACTTACCTATTTAAAAGTTGTTATGTTAAACTAATTAGTAAATATTATATAGCTAAAATGTCATATATTTTTATTATAGTTAAAATTATTATGTTAAGCTAACATTTCACAATAAAAGACGACTTAGTGGTCAGCACTATCGGTCCACAATTCGAGAGCAGGGACACCCACACTCCCTACCACACGCATGCGGTCCGGCAACACCAACCAGCGTCAGAAAAAGAGCAACCCCGCCAAACTGGCGAAAACAGCCAAGTTAACACTTGAGGTGTAGTTATAGATCAATATAAATGTTCATGAATATTAAACTATGTTCCCATCGGACTGAAAATATCTTAAACTTGCGGGTGCTTTTGGATATCTGATTCTTGGGTGTTGTTCAGGACGATTTGCCCCTATTCCGGGGGTCGAACAATTTCACAAAAATCCTGTGAAGACTCCCATAAAATCCACGTTAGCTGGCAGGAGCAACAACAGCAGCATACCTAACACGTCTGCCTCCGTCTGCCCTCCCCAGGTACGCCGTCGCTGTCGTGCTCATCTACAGCCTCGCCATGGTCTTCCTGATCGGCGCACACGTGCGCAAACAGAGCAACTCGCGCCAGCGAGACGGGGACACGGCCCGCTACCTGAAGCTGGTGCCGAGCCTGAGAGCGACCACCGACAAAGCCTGCAGACTCAAGCAGAAGATGAAGGTCGTCGAACAACTGGAGACGGTCAACGGGAAGGGCTCGGACGGGCCGCATCGGACAATTGTAGTGTAGATAGATGGAAGTGTGGTTTAGACAGACACCATTCCTACGAGGAGTGCAGACGGAGAAGAAGAAGACAGGTTAAATTAAAATATGCTGTGTATATAGCAGCAATGAATTTGAATTAGTGTGGTTTAGTATTAATTATTTATCATACTAATGCTATGTCTCATTTATCCGCACACTTTGGTTCCCAAAGTTTGTTGTCAGATAAAAGAAACTTACGGATTAGCGAGACACCTTATTATACGTGTTATTAAGATTGTTCCCACATGAAACGTCGGATCGCGAAACAACCGGATTATTTAAAACGAATAAATGACTGTATATGGAAATGTATTATAATGTTAATAGTATTATGGCGCGTTGAACTAAACTGATATCCGAGGGTAGGGAAACTAATTTGTTTTTGGTTTTCGTTAACATCTGGCAAAACCGCAAACTCAGCCAAATACAGACATTATAAAGGTATTCCTAGCTATTAACGATCATTACTCCTGCAGATTGTCACCTAATGCTTAGACAATACAGCTATGAAATCCCTGTTAGAGTGAACTATTATGGTGTCTTAATCGAATTCCCCTTAGTCATGTTTATTATTGTGTTTGTTTGATAAACATGTCAATGTGTACGTCCTGTCTGTTATCAAGTCTTCTAATCAACCATAAACGAATTATGCGATTAATAGCAGGTATATAGGTCGACCGGTACACGATACAATATGCACTGACGCACAGTCTTATTTATATATCATAAATATGATCATGTGGATTAGTGTAGTAAATATACCGTGACAGTGTACATTGTAGGCCTACGGAAACGGTCTGCAGTTAAGCTTTGACTAAAATTATCCCGTTCTAATGACATTAATTCGTCTAAGTGTCAGTTACGCGATTGTATCAATTATTTTATATAGACTGATTTTTACACAAGCAACGCCTTCGCGGAATCCATTCTGAAGAATTAAGCAACGAGAGATATGATTGTCAACGCGCGTGGCTTGGTGGCTTGCACGGTGAAGCGAAAAGTGCAATGGGGTCGTGTTTCGGATTTGGCTGTCGAAGTGTAGAGAACGACCCAGTCTACCTACTTCAAGACATACGTGTGGTGTGTACGTCCATCTACAGGTCTCCTGTGTACGTTCGTACTAAAATGCAGCAAGGCGAGAACCTGGAGCGAGCGATACAGCGAGAGGTAGCCCGCTTCACGCACCAGTTCCCGCCGAACAAGACGATCACTGTCGAAGTGGTCGAGCTGCCACCCGCGGCGAACACGAGCGGGCGGGCGATAATGGGGGACACTCACGGTGGCGGCGCCCTGCTCTACATACTGGTTTTTCTCTTCGTCTATGGTGTCGTCGCGGCGTTTCTGGTCGTATTTAACGTCGCAAAGAGCCGTCGCAAACTGATGCAAGACCTGCAGATCAGCGAGTACTTGAAGGTTATGCGCGTCGTGCAACGGACGTCTTCCAGGAGCCACCGACGCCACCGCAAGATGGCGATCGTAGCTAAGCTGAACGCCTCCCAGCACATGCAGCAGTCGGCGGCCATGCCACGGCCAGTGTCGTCTTCTCGCGCCCAGTGGCCAGGACGTCCTGCGCCGGACAGGGGCAATGCCGAAGAACGGCGGTTGCTCTCCACGGAGAGGGAGACAGATCACATCCCACTGGAGACCATACCTTCACCAACGTGTGTGTTGGGGTCAGAGGAGACTAGTGCGGACATCGAGGATCATGGCAATGAGTGCGACGACAGTTACGACTTTGATTTTACATTACTGCAGACTTCAGCATTACGTACCAGTAATGTTTGACAACATCGAAAGATCAGTTACAAAAAGAACAATGAAACTGTTATCTTTCTAGGAAATGACTGTCTATATGTGACTGTTCCATTGACGACAGCGGCGTTAGCGGCGACACCACATGAGTGAGTGTTCATATGACGACACAGAATGTGAGAAAACAATCATTTCAATATTTACATTGCATGTTACTGCCAAGCGCCAATGAACTGTGCACACTTTGCTATTTACACTGACTGACAGGTACTACCATCTAAAAAGACCCGACCAGATTATTCTGTTTCGATTCCGAATTGACCAAAGCAAATGACATCACATCTGTATGACAACATGGAGATTGATCAGTCCAATTTGTGCTCCTATAAAAACGGACTGATGACCAGTAAACGCCTATTACAGCAATGTTCAACAGAGGATAGCTACAGGAAGCATGCGTGGCTAGACGACTCACATTAACGAGAATATGTACGGGAATCTCGAGACAGTTACGAGGATGGCATCACTCGTGAGTGCGACAGATGTTCCCGTCTTGAAGTGAACGACGACGAAGAACAAGAAGGCCAAACTGAAGTGGTGACAGTCGTATATGTTCCGTCTGTTTCTTTTGAACAACTGACATACATCAGCTAAGTATTGCGCCAGTGAATGGTGCTTGGTTTGAGTCATTGTGACTAAACTGAAACGATTGATAAGATCTGTTTAGTTGTTCTGGAATGTCAATGTCTATTGCAGGTTATAAAATGTATTTATATACGCCTGGTATCTAAGAAAATCAAATAACGTGCTACATGGAGCTGCATTATATGGGAATATAATATGTGATTGTGTATGTATCCCTGTCATACTGTCTATGTACATCAGTGAATAACTGTTGCGTACTAACATTGGTATGGGCGAATCTTTCCCCGAGTGAAAACGTCTGCCAAATGATTAAGTGTAATGCGTTCTGAAAGGTGAAACATTATGTGAAGTTCTTGTAAAAGCATTTCAGAAAATGTGTATGTAACTTTTTATTTCAGTTCGAGTATGGTGTAATAAAGACACTGTTTGACAACTATTGGGCTTTGCCATAATTGGTGACAGTGACTAAAAAGAAGTCTACATTACAGTGTTCAGCGATGAACGTCACTTCCCAGACGTGTTGTCGTCTGGTGCGGTCCGTCACGAACGGTAACACCGTTACTGTAGTGTGTATAATAAGTTGACCAATCAATCTCAATAATTGAACAACGGTTGGTTATAATTGTTGAAGAAAAGAGAAAATCAAACCAGACATAATAATAATAATATAGGCAACAAAAACCATAGAAGAAATTAGGAAAAAGGGAAAATACATATTACAAATGTTTGAAAACAATGAAAAAGATATTTTCGTTGAGTTGTGTGATTTGTTCAGGTACCACTTTGCTTCTACATAGCTTATACATCTAACGACCAGTAATGATACGTTTAATATTAAGATAATTTAAACCAAAACAACATTATTAAGTTCCACGAGAGAGGGGAGGGAGGAGGAGGGCAGAATGGTCGAGGGAAAGAGAGAGACAGATGAGGACAAAGAGAGCAAGAACTATGGAGGGAAAGACGATGGCCAGGCGGATGGGAAGACGGTGGGAGGGCGGGGGAGGGAATTGTGTAAAGCTAGATCCGGGCAAACTAGCGAAGACAGTAGAGGCGGAAACGCACGACAGTTGGGATGAATGTGTAAACGAGATGGGGTAATGAGATCTCGAGGGAGTGTGAAAGGTGAAGAGAGGGAGCAGCTGGGAAAAAGTTGGGGAGAGAAAGAACAGGTCGAGTGGTACAACGTTATATCACTTAGAGCACAACTCTGCCTTGGCCTCGCACGGGTGTCATATATCGTTGGTTTAGCATTTTACTCCTGCCACAATTCAACTGGACATCTGAGCTACGCATTTCTCGAGACCGCTGCTAATGATTAATATGATTGGTACAATAAAATAGTTATTAACTACGATGATATACTAGCCAAGGGAAAGGGAGGCTATGTTTTGCCGGTGAATATCATGGTGTAAACACTGTAAACTTGAATAACGTCAACTTACCGCGTCCACATCGAATAGGCCTATTTGTCGTTTTAGTTGCCGCGGATGATTTCCACTTTCGTCCGCTGCAATCTGCAGCAGTATTCCGGGTTAATTCAGAAAGATATTTCGTGATCAGCCCCTACATACTGCTGTTCATGGTAGGCATGGAAAGAAATGGCGTCGTGACAGTGACGTCACTTCCGTGCCAACGGGTTATAGTTCCTGCCGCCGTGTGTCGTGGCTGTCTGTCAAACCCCGTGTACGTCAAACTAACATAGGGACCTTCATCCATTTGACGACAATCAACACAACTACATAGGAGGTATGAGTTGCTTTTTATTAAGAGTCAGATCAACAGAGATTCAGTATATTATTATAAGAAGAATACCAAAAACATATATACATACATAGTTTTACATACATACATACACACACATACACACACACACACACTCACACACACACACACACACACACACACACACACACGTGTTAAAACACCCAATAAATTATAAATAAATAACTAATTATTAAAAAGGATCACTGTTCCAACCTAGTCTACCTATGGACGTTCTAGACTTGTGGACCCTTGCCTTGTTTGTGTTTCTGGCAACCACTGCTGTGTCAAGCAGTTCATTCCAGCCTCACTGTTTTTCGGGGGAAAGGATTGGGGTCTGTATTTAATGTTTACATACATAACACCCTGCAGCAATAACCAATAGTAAGATACATGCAGATACATGCAATGATGCAATGCACTAACTTGCCCACTAAGACACGTATGAACGGGTGGTCAAGTTCAACATATCACGGTAGCGCCTCACCCCGGATAACGGCACGAGGAAACTAACCGACTGAGATAAAGAGAGTGGCGCCCTCTCGTGGACAGATGAATGGCAGGTGAACAACAAACCCTACGGCTGTCGAATGGCGGCCGATACTTGGTACTTCGGAAATGATTTCCTCCACTACACAACCAGCGACGTCTCGTTCCACGATGATACCTATATATACCACCCCGACAACATAAGGTAAGTAGCAAAGTCATGATTGTATGAGGCGTGTTGATGCTCTTACCAGCTGAGACTGCATTTACTTCATGTTGTTTACGGCACATGACCGACCCGTCAGTGACAGTGTCAACGCCTACGGAAACAGTCCCGATTACTGGACTCTGGTCTGGAGTACTCGTGTTCAGTCATATGCCTGGATGTGTTTCCTGAGGCCTGCACGTTCGAGTTCATGTTAAAACCATGGTTTGAATCACATTTTGCCAATCTTTCTAGCATAGTTCCATAGACTAGTCGTCGTTTACACAGTACACCCACATCCATTTCCATTACATTTACAATTCAATAAATAATTAAATTGAATAATTATTATTTTTTATAAAATAATTGAAACATGAATAACGTCATAAATTGTGTTTGTGTCACTGATAAAAAGTCGTTTTAATACAATAGTTTTAAATAATAATTTTAATAGTTTTAAATGTGCTCTGATTTCTGTTTAAAAGATATGGCTGATGCACTGGGGGGATTTAAATCATTACAACAATGTCAATGGCCCAATTGTGCCATTGTTGTAATTATAATTTAAGCCTTAAGGTGATGTAAAAGTTTTAAAAACTTGTGAAAGTCATTATTTAACATTTCATTGCTGCAGCTGTGACATGAAATATTTCAAAACGTCAACTACAATAAATGGCATAATTATACATCAGAATCAACTCCAAATACATAATTTGCCAGTGTAATAAATTAAGTAATTAAGATATAATATACTGTTGATTTGATCTCATCTGATAGGTTGAAATATAAACATGATGGTCGCAGTATATATTCTGCAGAAACTAGTGGTAGATATGTGAAGGAACAACGTACGTCTAGAACTAATTTCAAGATGCCTGAATCAGTGAATGCATACCATAGACGTCAACATGTTGATCAATTGGACCAGTCTGCCTCTCCAGTAAGTGAAGTAAACAACTTTTGTAAGATCCTCCCAGGCACTGACTTAGGTGAAGATGATAATTAAATTTATATTTGCGCATGTTGAAAATTGAAACACAGTCAGTGGATGATGATGTCTTTGTTCCAGAGAGGAGAAGGATTCTGAAGCGGATGTACAACCATGCCCTCACAAATTGCTTAATCCAAGGGTAAGGTGCTATATTTTGTGACAACTGCCAAATTTCTTAATCTAAAACTTACCTAGTTTCATAATAAGCGTTATCAGTTTAGCCAAAGGTAATTTATAAAAAATGAAGATGTTTTTCCAATTGTGCTGGGAAAATAATTCGGTTAGAGTATCGGGTAAACAATATTTTAATTAAACTTATTCAACATGCTAATGCCACTTGTACAAATTTAAGATGTTTTCAAGCAGTACTGATTGAAATCAAAATTGCAGTATAAAGCCACACAACAATGACTCGATCCAGTTTAGACAAAAATAATAGATGACCAGCCAGTAATGGTTAGAATGTATGACTCAGGTCCACCTGGGTGGTTTTGGGCAGTGGGGATCATTCCTTTAGCTAGTTAGGCTGTAGAGGGCTAAACAAGCAATCACTTCACCAGTTGGCTGAATGAAAAAATTACGAAAGGGTGAGCCCAACGTACCTGATTTAGTTTAAAATACACCTGTGACGATCAAAATGACTTTTAGCAATCAAGACTGGTCATTCAGCACCAAATCTGCATCTAGTCCTCAACAACGCACCAAAAGGTTTCTCCTAATTTACCCGACTGTCCATGTCTGGCCGAAGTGTGATTCTCTACGTTGTTCTCCATGTATTTTCCTTTTTCATACAAAAGATGGAGTGTTGACATGTCTTAATACAGAAACTTAAAACAGAAACTAAGAGAAAGTGAAACTTTGCAGGCGTTTGAGACACATACAAGTCAACACACCATGAGTCCATCATACAAATGATGGACTCATGGTGTGTTGACGTCTATGTGTCTTAATACAGAAACTGATACAGAAACTTCAAACAGAAACTGATAGAGAAAGTGAAACCTTGCAGGCGTTTGAGGTGCGGCAGAGTGTGTGTGTAGTCGGGCAGCAGCGGGAGACGCTGCAGAAAGTGAAACACAAAGTCGCCTCCCTCCTGGATGTCCCCTTCCCCATCGAGTCGCTGCATGTGAAGTCTGCGAGTGACATCAAGGACGACGCCCTTCTGGTCCCCAAGGTGATCCTGGTGGCGGTTCACTCCCCTGGCCGCAAGCTCCTTGACGAGGAGGGTGACCACGGCCAGCTGGACTTGCTCTACGATGCAGCCATTGACATGGGTGGTGAGTTGGTGGTTGTTGTTTATCTCTGGGAAATAGCAGTGACAAGTAGAAAGTTAATTTGCACAAGGGTTGCCTACACTGATGACGATATCCTGTGATTTTGGAAACTACACACGACAGAATGAAGATAAATCATCCATACCTGTGTGTGTGTGTGTGTGTGTGTGTTCATGCGTGCGTGCCTGCATGTGTGGTGTGTATGTAGCCTGTAGGTGACTAGCCTGAAGAGTCAATTCTGCTGTATATTAAATAAAAAAATCCATTTTAACAGTAACCTGCCAAAATTCTTACATTAGGGATCTATGTTTTAACTCCGACATTTGTTTAATCACATTTATACAAAATTATTCAGTGAATTACATACAAATTTTACAAAACAATTCTAGCGACATACACTGCTTTAAACAATTTTATGTTTATGCTAAATTTTAGCATATTGCTAATATGCTAAAATCCCTATTGTGTGACTGATGTCAAATACAATACTGTTTTAACCATGAGAGACATGATAGAACGGTCAATTTCACGCCACAGCATCATTGCAGTGAACTATGACCCATGCAAGTTCAAGAACCATTCGTGATGAGCAGTGACACTAAACAGAATCAGTCATTTATACCTGCATCTGGTGGTTACAGCGGACGTGATGATCATCTACGTGGGTCTACCCCGCAGTGTCTACCCCCCGATGCGTCACATCGTCTACCATCCGCGACTCAATGACCTCGTCTTCCCCACACAGCCACTACTCGGGCAGATCGCTGAACAGAACGAGCTGGTCACTCTGGTCGAGAACTCGGACTTTGGCCACATGCAGAAGAACGTCATCCGGGAATGGATGCTGAGGCCAGTCACGCGTGACCATCGCGTCTTCCACGTTGCAGAGTCACTGTCGACAGCCGAGATGTCAGACGCAGACTTCTGGAGTGAGACTGAGGTTGGTTTTGTAACAGTACGCCATCGTAAATGAATGCCAAATATGTGTAGCGTTCCAGTATATAGCAGATATTCCACGAAATATTTTCCTAACATTCTGATGGTAAGCTTGAGGGGAAAATTACAATAGAGATTCTGTGTTGCGGACACACAACACAAGCAAAATACTTGTCATTTCAAAAACCCATGTGTACTGTTGAATCCAAAATACAAGGACTGATGATAGTACTTCAGTACAGATAGTCCATCCTAACTCTGACCAATATTGGTTATTCAAAATGTTGGGCAAAAATTCAATGTTACATTTGTTTTCTTCAAATATTTTATTTTGTATAAAAAAGTATTCTTTTGATATATGCTATATGAGTGAATGATGTAAATGATGGTTCAACCATTGAAAATACTGCATAGCAAGATTACAGAGTGAAAATAAAATCATCTAATGCATGTGGGGAAAGCACATCAGCCACAAGTGAATGGTTGCAGGTTCACCAGATACCCACTTCCCTAGAAGACTTCCTGAGTGAGGGCCCCTCCTCCGCAGCCATGGAGACGCCCAAGGACACACCCAAGAAGAAACGACGAAGGAAACTCATCAAGTTCAGGAAGAGGCGGGAAGAGGCAAAGCCGAAAGAGGAACTGATATCCCTGTGTGAGGAGGGAGAGTTTGACACAGGCAGTGTCGAGATAGAGTTAGGGGGATCGTCAGTCGAGGTCGAGTCATTCATGGGCTTTGATTAGTACACGTATGGCCATGAAACAAATTTCATCTTCCTTAGTTGTTTATGTTCGATTCTTATTAAATGCACTGCTGGTTGTTATTGAATATACTGCTGTATGTTGAAGGTGGTTTGTTTGTTTGGCTGTGTACTGTTTGTACAGACAGAGTGTAGAGATCTCAAGATGTTGACGTTAGTTGCCGTGTAGTTTCGTACTGTTGTATGTGCAGTTCCCGTCCAGTCGTGTTTGAAGAAACAATGTACCCTGTGAACATTTATGGTAATGTGTTTATAATGTAAACACATAATTCTTCAGTTTATTAACAAAATTATCATGGTTTTTAAAACAAAAATATAAGATGTTAAACAAACTTAAAAGCAGACTGTATTTTTGTAATGCATTATTTATCAAAGTATGTCTTGTGGTTTGTTGAATTGCCACATTCTTTGCGGCTTTATGTCATATTCATTCCATGTGTCATATGCAACATATCATAATTGTTTGCTCTATTATGTAGAATTACATGTATGACAGAAATGTGGGTACATATTGTAATGGTGGGGTAACCTGCTGTCAAGAACATTTGTACACTACATGTTAAACTAAGTGTATATTCTAAGAAATGGTTATATTATGCAAAAGATTAAAATGTATACATTTGAAGGATTTAATGGCAAAACACCATATCTGTCAATTTTGTTGTTGTTTTTGTATTCTTAAATATTCCAATTTAAGATGTAAATGTTTTCAATTGTACTCCGAAAACAAGACAAATTGTGATATACCGCATTTTTCCATGAAACCTTTCACTTGTTAAAATTTTGTACAATCCATTAATACGATGAATTAAATGCATGCCTTTATACAGTGCAATATATTTAATAAATGAAATTACATTCACACATGTTATTACATTTCACTGATTTGATTTTCACTCGTTCCACACAAATGTGTGCAATTTATACAATTGCATTTATACCCAAAACATATCTGCAAAGCTATCTGCATGGCATACAAACATCAAACTCCAAAACGTCATTATTACAAATTACAAAAATATACGACAAAAACACCAGATGTACTTAATCAGAGCAACACTGAAATAGTCCTGTGAGCAACATTGTCGAACAGCAAACCACCGAGGCATCACATGATCACTTACACAAGGAGACATTCTGCAACAACAGCAGAAAGTTAATATGGATCTTCTGTATGACGTTACATTCACATTGATGCAGATAGTATTACATAAAGTATTCATAAATGATGTTTATTACGATGTGACTTTGAATAGTTTTATTCTTGTAAAACAATGCATTAACAAACAAAATGAATCAACGGTTCTCAAAACAATTACAGAATGTGTGTAATGTTATAAATTATCATTTTATGCTTATCTATGATGAAAATCAAAACAATTAAGAACCCTTGGCAAACAGATGAGTTTAAAAAAGCATTTTTTCCACAAACAGCCTTAAAAGCACCTGAGATGTAAACCATCTTATCCTAAGAGGAATAACTTATCATAGAAAAGAATTGGCCAACCAGTAATTTGTAATGTCTTCTGTGTAGACCATGGGAAAGTTAAGCATCAAAGGGTATTGCTATTAATTTCATTTACGTCTGCATTATTGCCACCAATCAATTTTGTTTCGAAACTGGATGTTTTGTTTACAATTTGAACGTGTTGCTGACGGAATCTTACCAATTGCGAACATTGTTCCGAGCTTAATAAAGCAACTAAACACAAATTGGTAGGCAGTGAACCTTCAACATGCCTGTTTTTGTCATGAGAACGCAATATTAAATAAAAAAAAGTAAAACCTAGGAACTGGCAGTTTAACAACCCTACACATCCACTAGCTTGATTACAGTAAGATTCAATTTATCACACTGCAGGTGGTCTGAAGTTAAATGACTTCAAGTTGGTGTCACATGTCAATATTTAGTTATCATCCCTGTAAAAAGCATTTAAGTGTTTGTGAAGGTTACCTTTCAGTGATAACTGCCCCTGTCCTGCTCCAGATATTGCAGTCGTTTGGCATCAATGGCGAGTCTCTGTTGTTGGACCTCCACCAGTTGTCTCAGGAGATACGTCTGTTCTTCCGTCGCTCTCGCCAGGCGCCTGTACACGTCTAGTAAAGACCCTGCAAACATTTGCAAAGTAGCTGTCTAGTAACATTGATCCAGTTTATTGTAGTACACTGTAATTTAACTTACTTTGGAGCTTAATTGTCGAAGATGAGTACATTTCAACCCGTCATCTATGGGCTTTGTTCACATACTTGTGTCACGTGTGTTGCCTCAGATTTCGGCAGGATAATTTGGTTGTGGATGACCAAATTATCCTGCCAAAATCTGAGGCAACACACGTGACACCAGTACATGAACAAAGCCCATAGATGACGGGTTGAAATGTACTCATCTTCGAGAATTAAGCTCCAAAATAAGTTAAATTATACTGAAAATAAACCATTCCAGGAGCCATGAACAATATATTCAATATTGATCTAGTTGCCTGGCAAAACACTGATGGTTGTTGCCTAGCGAGTGTACATGTCTAGTGCAAGTATTCAAATTATTCATTAATATAGGTAAACACAAGCCCATCATGAGTACTGTTTACTCATAGCAACCTGCCTTTAATTAACAATAGAATACATGGCCTGTAGTTATGCTAGTGAATAACCCCATCTGTTATTATAGCACCCAATGTGACAGTTTGATGGCCATGACAAAAAGTATTTATTTAACTTACCATTTTCAGAAGTGGAAGTTGGATGTATTCCCGTAGTGAGCTCACAGGTAGAAATTGCTGAAATATTCACCAACTGATGAACACAACAAAAAACATGATATACATAATTTCTTCTATGTTTAGTATGTGTACTTTTTAACAAATGCTCTGACAAAATCATCTTTGGGTGAACTTACAAGTGTTTCACTAGTTTAATTTATTTAACACGAGTAAGTTGCTTCTAGAATCCCAAGACCTCAAAAAACTACACCAAGCCACAAAGCAAGATTCTGAGATGAAACCATACCTTTCTTTCCATGACGAATTCTGTTTTAATCAGTTATACTAGCGTATACAACAAGAGAGTAAAAATAAATGCCTACGTCTCTTCCTCTTGGCCGGAGGTTGCTGACAGTCTGTGGTGCTGTGCTGAGGGAGGCTGGGTCTGGGTCTGAGTCTCCACACAGGGTGACTCTCCCCATCCACATCTGACGAGTCTGACAAATGTACAATGTACTGTGAAATATTTACATGCAGCGTAATTATTTCTGTGTGGTGCTGGAGATTGGGTTGGCTCCTCAATGTTTAATAATAAAATAATAATAATGACATTTATTTTGACACTAGCCTCCAGAGTATATCTCTGTTCAAAACTGTGTACACACTACATAGTCATCTATCTTTATATATATATATATATATATATATATATATATATATTTAAGGAAGACATTTTGAAAGTTGACAAAATACATCAACAGCACCCCCAATGGCATGATCCGAGGCTGTGGATGGGCACTGAAGCTCAGCCCCCAATATTAATGTTGTCCCGACACTGGCTCATAGTGCCACAGGTACATACCTTCAATAGATGCCTCACCCATGATGGTGACCACTCTCATAGTGCCACAGGTACATACCTTCAATAAATACCTGACCCATGATGGTGACCACTCTCATAGTGCCAGAGGTACATACCTTCCACAGATGCCTGACCCATGATGGTGACCACTCTCATAGTGTCACAGGTACATACCTTCAATAGATGCCTGACCCATGATGGTGACCACTCTGATAGTGCCACAGGTACATACCTTCAATAGATGCCTGACCCATGATGGTGACCACACTGATAGTGCCACAGGTACATACCTTCGACAGATGCCTGAACCATGATGGTGACCATTATCATAGTGCCACAGGTACATTACCTTCGACAGATGCCTGACCCATGATGGTGACCACTCTCATAGTGCCACAGGTACATACCTTCGATAGATGCCTGACCCATGATGGTGACCACTCTCATAGTGTCACAGGTACATACCTTTAATAGATGCCTGACCCATGATGGCGACCACTCTCATAGTGCCACAGGTACATACCTTCAACAGATGCCTGACCCATGATGGTGACCACTCTCATAGTGCCACAGGTACATTACCTTCGCCAGATGCCTGACCCATGATGGTGACCACTCTCATAGTGCCACAGGTACATTACCTTTGACAGATGCCTGACCCATGATGGTGACCACTCTCATAGTGCCACAGGTACATACCTTCGATAGATGCCTGACCCATGATGGTGACCACTCTCATAGTGCCACAGGTACATACCTTCAATAGACGCCTGACCCATGATGGTGACCACTCTCATAGTGTCACAGGTACATACTTTCAATAGACGCCTGACCCATGATGGTGACCACTCTGATAGTGCCACAGGTACATACCTTCAATAGATGCCAGACCCATGATGGTGACCACTCTCATAGTGCCACAGGTACATACCTTCGACAGATGCCTGACCCATGATGGTGACCACTCTCATAGTGCAACAGGTACATTACCTTCGACAGATGCCTGACCCATGATGGTGACCACTCTCATAGTGCCACAGGTACATTACCTTTGACAGATGCCTGACCCATGATGGTGACCACTCTCATAGTGCCACAGGTACATACCTTCGATAGATGCCTGACCCATGATGGTGACCACTCTCATAGTGCCACAGGTACATACCTTCAATAGACGCCTGACCCATGATGGTGACCACTCTCATAGTGTCACAGGTACATACCTTCAATAGATGCCTGACCCATGATGGCGACCACTCTCATAGTGCCACAGGTACATACCTTCAATAGATGCCTGACCCATGATGGCGACCACTCTCATAGTGCCACAGGTACATACCTTCAATAGATGCCTGACCCATGATGGTGACCACTCTCATAGTGTCACAGGTACATTACCTTTGACAGATGCCTGACCCATGATGGTGACCACTCTCATAGTGCCACAGGTACATACCTTCGATAGATGCCTGACCCATGATGGTGACCACTCTCATAGTGCCACAGGTACATACCTTCAATAGACGCCTGACCCATGATGGTGACCACTCTCATAGTGTCACAGGTACATACTTTCAATAGACGCCTGACCCATGATGGTGACCACTCTGATAGTGCCACAGGTACATACCTTCAATAGATGCCAGACCCATGATGGTGACCACTCTCATAGTGCCACAGGTACATACCTTCGACAGATGCCTGACCCACGATGGTGACCACTCTCATAGTGCAACAGGTACATTACCTTCGACAGATGCCTGACCCATGATGGTGACCACTCTCATAGTGCCACAGGTACATTACCTTTGACAGATGCCTGACCCATGATGGTGACCACTCTCATAGTGCCACAGGTACATACCTTCGATAGATGCCTGACCCATGATGGTGACCACTCTCATAGTGCCACAGGTACATACCTTCAATAGACGCCTGACCCATGATGGTGACCACTCTCATAGTGTCACAGGTACATACCTTCAATAGATGCCTGACCCATGATGGCGACCACTCTCATAGTGCCACAGGTACATACCTTCAATAGATGCCTGACCCATGATGGCGACCACTCTCATTTCCAGACTCGTAAGTTCACATGGTTTCACTCCATCTCCACCTTCCCCTGGCTGCTGCATCCAGTCGGCCAAGTCTGCTGCCTACAAGACACATTTTCAACTCGGAATTTATTATTTTACAAAAAATATGAGTTGCAATCTCATACACACAAGCAAAACTACGGAAGCCCGTTGGTGCCACGGTGAATATATATTTTTCTGACCGCCGCTACTTAATTATGTAGCGACTGCGAATTAATTATCTTGTGGCCGATTAAGTGGCAGCTGCCAGATAAATAAGTGGCGGTCGCCAGATAATTAAGTGGCGGCTGCCAGAAAAAATATTTTCACCGTGGCACCAACGGGCTTCCGTATAAAAGAAATGAGAAAAGTAAGCTTAATTGTAAAAGAAACTACATCTAAATAAAAAATTAAAGTATTGTAACAAATAAGATCAATTATTATGTAAAAAGGTATTATCCACAAAATACCATTGATACAATAAACGTGATAAAGCAGTTAAATTATTAAAGCATTTGGCACCACCGTGATCATATACCTTTTTCTTAATTTTACTGAACATGCATTCTTTCCTTTTCTTGATTTCTTTTGCACTTCTTTCGTGTGGACTGATCCCCAAGCCTGCCAGTTTCTGCTGTATCCTGTCCCAACACTGTTGTTTGTGGGCAAACGTGATTCTTTTCACTTTCACACACTTTCCATCTTCACCTGGTAGACATGTTATTTATCACAGCCAATGTAAATGTTGAGGAATCTTTGGAGACAGTCACTCATTTTATCTAGACCTTTTTCTTCTGCTGTGCCAGGTATTTATTTGAAAACCATATCGATCATTTAGCAAACATTTATTACAATTAAAACGATATTTTGTTGACCAGTCCATGAAAAAAGGACAGCACAGAATTGATCTGTTCAAGAATGAAAATTAGTAAGATCAAACCTTATTGATCGTTGACTAAAACATTTCATATTGCAGGGATTTTTATGGGAGGAATTCCCACCTTTCATTGGATCATATGATCCATATAAAATGGACCTTTCTTCTTCTATGAGATCCACCAAAGCCGCCCACTCTTTGTCCGTCCATCGCGGGTTCTTTGGTGCTGAAGATGATGTGTAGGACTGCTACAGAGAGGAACAGATTGGGAAAATACTTTATGTTACAAAGTATATTGGTAATCATCTACAAAGCATGACTTTGTCATAGCCAATATTCAGTGCCAAAACCCAAACAACAATCCGCCAGGATATTGTTTTATTTTTTTAGGAGGCCTAACAAACATTCCAGGAGACTACTAGAAAATCTTTTATATATATATATATATATTATTGTAAGATATGGACTTAGCATACCTACCAGATATGATTGCCTAATTTGCTATTGTGTCGTCTGGTTTTCTGGTCATGTGACAACAATATACACTATAAAAGGACATGCTATGAGATGCATATATTGTCATAACGTGTGGAAGATTGGCGCACAGTTTGGACACTAGGAATAGTAAATATATAAAATTATTTATAATATAAATGATGTGCAAACATTGCTAAATCTTAACAGTTTCAATAATTAAAATGAGAAATATTCACATTAATTAACTGGGAAAAATATGCATAATCAGCAACTCAACTCATGTAGCCTGCATTTCAAATTGCATCACAGAAATATTTCTAGCGCAATTTCATCTCATCATCATTATTATGTTAAAATGTTTGTTTTAGCATGAAGTCATTTGCCTAAACTGAATTAAGTGATACATATTTAGAATATAAATTGTATTTTGCAAACAATTCTTCTGCTATAACAGCATTTTTGATTGAACTCGCAGGTCAGCCTGAACACATTAACCCAAAAACGTTATTTTCCAAACTGTTAAAGAAACAAACCAAAATTCCTTATTTAAAGTTGCATTCTGACTTCCGCCATGTTTAAAATTAAAATTAAATTGTCCAGTAAACCAGCATTCTCCATACACTATATATTGTTTTCCTCAACTACCTATCAACTTATTTTCACATAATATGCCATTTTAAGATAAAAAGGAGCAAAAGACGAAAAATTGTCCTGGCGAGCCTCGCCAGTTAGAATTCACTGATTGGTTTAGACCTCGAAGAAGGGAATTCCAGTGAAAAGCGCTGTTAGGAGGGGCCCACACTAAAAGGCGGGCCACAATTGGCAGACCGCACGGAAACGGCATACCACATTCACAAAGATGCCACCGCTCGATACGCTCCATATTTACGGCATGCCCAGTTGCCCACATACAAACTATCACGGGCTACGCACCTGTACGGTCAATGGCTAATTAAGGATGATTTAAACAACTAGGGTCTAGTAGCCTAGTGGCGCCTCTAGCGACTAACGTGGATTTGTGGAACCCCATTGTGGCCTGCCTTTTAGTTTGCCCCATCGTTTACTTAAGTTGACCGGAGAGTTCCGATGGCAAAAATATATCAACTTTTGGGAAACTCTAGAGCCGTTGTTTGTTGCAAACTTATATTTGATCAAATAACGTATAAAACCACAAAGTGAGGCATGTGGTAGGAAGTATACTAATAACCAAATATTGGTCATGGTGTACATTGACTTTTCTAAAATGCGTTAAAAATGGGAAATTATGTCAGAATGCAACTTTTAAAAAAATCTCATTGTCTTGTTACTTGTATGATAATTAAAAACTACCTGGTACCGTTCTACAGACCAAACTCTAGAGAAGTTTGCAGAACAATGAAAATAATTAATAATATTAAATACTATAGCTAATACAAAGTCAAAGGCGATCCAGCACGTGTCGTCGCAAATGTATTAGTAAGAGAACTTACACTGACGTTGTCCATGTCGTCTGCTCTTTGCAAAATTTGTGTCTGGCGAAATGTCATCCGCTTGAAGTGCTGAAATTCCTGAATTTTTGAAATATTTTATACTAGTGATGTTAATTTTTTACCCTATTTTTGTAGCCTAATGAAATAACAACAGTAAATACTAGTTTCAGGATTCCAGTGCTTTAGTTTGTGTGCCTTTCTCTAGACTTAGTTTGTGTTGAATTAGGGAATTCAAGTTCAAGATTCAAGGCTCAAGCCAATCAAGGGTTCATGACATGGGTTGATAAAGTGAAATGTATTATAAATGCCAATGGGTGGTACGAAATATGCAGTTCTTTGGAGTTTAAGACAGTCTAAAAAAACTAGGCAGAATCTCGCGCTGTGAATCATAATATTAGCAAACTAACTTTATTATATTGATGTCATTAATGATTTTAATTATTGCTATCATGCGTGGAAAATGACAAATGACAAATCACCTTGCCAAGAAATTATATAAATATTGTGCATAAATGAAATTGGACAGTTTTTTATATTTAACTTAAGACAACAGTCATAACACCAAATCAAAAACACATAAAATGCAGCCTGGTGAATTAATATATTTGTTAACCCGATCCAGCACGTGTCGTCGCAAATGTATTAGTAAGAGAACTTACACTGACGTTGTCCATGTCGTCTGCTCTTTGCAAAATTTGTGTCTGGCGAAATGTCATCCGCTTGAAACTTCTATTACGAGCTCCTTTCAACAGATGTAAATGTAGCTCTTTGGATTGATCGTTCAACGTAGCCTCGGTTACCCAGACTCCGTGAGGTGGCAGCACTTTTAAGCCCCCTCAACTACGCCTGGGACAGTATATATGCTTAAGTTTCTACATCCGGGCAGCCTTACCCCAGAATAGGGTAGAGACGCTGATTGGCTCTCAGGCCAACTATGAAATAAAAATTCAAATAACGATATACTTTTACAAGATAATGATAGCATATGAAAAGTATTCACCATTGAACTGATATTAACACAAAAGTAAGTAAAAATTCAAATTTACCGTTGTTTATAAAATAAGAATTACGACAGGATTAACCAGTATCCGTGAGGTGGCAGCATTGTCTAGCTCGACACGGATCATCATCATCGTGCTGTCGATCGCGAAGCGACAAAGACTGCTTCCATCACTTGACTCTTGCTCTCCATTTGTCTCTCTGCTGTGAGAGTGATGTCCATGAGTCGATCTTTATGTCTCTCATCTTTAGGTTTCTCTTGATGGTATCTTTGAACCGGAGACGAGGGCGCCCTCTCTTTCTCTGACCAGAAGACAGTTGAGAGTAGAGAACCTGCTTCGGTAGCCTGTCTGGTGACATCCTCATGAGGTGTCCAGTCCACCGGAGATTCTTTCTGATCAGAAGATCTTCCATAGATGGCAGCCCTGTTCGTTCTAGTATTTCCTTGTTTGTCACTTTGTCCATCCAGGTTATCCTCATGATCGAACGCAGATGTCGCATCATGAAGGCATGTAGCTTTTTAACCTGTCGTCTGTACACTGTCCAGGCCTCAGCTCCGTATAGGAGGGTGGACAGCACGATTGCACGGTATATCTTGCCTTTAACCCGCATGGACACATGGTGGTTGTTCCAGAGTCTCTGGCGTAGTCGGCCGAAAGATACACTAGCCTTGGCCATCCTCCTCTGTATTTCGTCGTCAATGCATCCATCACTTGATATAGTGCTTCCGAGGTAGGTGAATTCTAGAACAGAGTTCAGCTTGTTTCCATCAACCATGATATCCTCCTCTCGGGTTCTTGTAGAGTTGGATTGGTACAGCACCTCGGTCTTCTTGATGTTAATCTTCAGGCCGAACTTCTTTGACGCATCGGAGAAAGCATCCACTATTTTCTGCATCTCTTCAGCAGAGTGTGCAACCAGTGCACTGTCATCTGCGAATAGCAGCTCTCTCATCAGTATCCGAGTAGTCTTGGTCTTTGCTCTGAAGTGTGCGACGTTGAATAGGTCAGCGTTCTGTCTGGACTGTATGTAGATGCCATCCCCCATGTCTCGGAAAGCCTCGTCGAGCATTGCTGATAGGAAGATGGAGAAGAGCGTGGGGGCCAGTACACAACCTTGCTTGACCCCATTTGTGACACTGAACGATTCCGAGACTTCTCCTTCAACACTAACTTTTGCCATCATTCCAGTATGTAGTGCCTCGATCATTGTTGTGAACTTCTCTGGGCAGCCATACTTCCTCAGTAGCTGCCATAGCCCGGTCCTCCCAACTGTATCAAACGCCTTGCTGAAGTCGACAAATACCATGTACAGTGGTCGGTCCTGCTCAATGCACTTTTCTTGTAGTTGTCGGAGACAAAATATCATATCCACGGTGCTCCGGTTACCTCTGAAGCCACATTGTGTCTCCGGAACTACCTCTGGTGTTATGTGAGTAGATAGTCTGTTGAGGAGGATCCTCGCGAAGATCTTGCCCGCTATGGAAAGAAGAGAGATTCCTCTATAGTTCCCACAGTCTGTTCGATCACCTTTCTTGTAGATGGTTACAATGCTGGCATCCTTCCATGCTTGTGGTACAGAACCCACCTCCCAGGCATTGGTGATTAGTTGGTGCAGTCTGCTGAACAGATTTTCTCCTCCGTGCTTCCATACTTCTGCAGGAATTCCATCTCCTCCAGGTGCTTTGCCATCTTTCAGGCCGGCGATTGCTCTAGCCATCTCATCCATAGTTGGAATCTCATCGAGGCTTGTCTTGATAATGCGCTGCGGGATGTTGTCCAGAGCTTCGTGATCTATGTCGCCAGGGACGTTGAGTAGCTTCTGGAAGTGTTCACTCCATCTTGCCACAACTCTCTTGCTGTCAGAGAAGGTCTCCATTCCATCTGATGATTTCAGTTGAACAGATCCCTTCTTTTTGGGACCCCACACTTCCTTCAGCCCATTGTAGAAGCCCTTCATGTTGTTACTGTCAGCAGCTCTCTGCAGCTCCACTGCCTTCCTTTCCCACCAGTCTGACTTCAGTGCACGCGTGTGTTTTTGTAGCAATCTGCAGGCATCTTTGTATGCTGCAGTGGTGGACCTGGTGCTCCTGGTTTGCAACACTCTCTGGTGGGCTTGGTCTCTTCTGTTCATAAGAGTCTGTAGCTCCTTGTCGTTGGGGTCGAACCAGTCCTGGTCTTTTCTGTCTGGCTTGCCAAGATATGTCTTGGCTGTGTTGTACACGACCTGCTGCAGAGCAGCCCATTCCTCATCTGGTGTTGAGTTTTCCTTCTCCTCCCATTGGGCGAGAGCACTGTCTATCTCCTGCTCAAAACTCTCCCTATGGCTGGTGGTACTTAGTTTTGCAATGTTCCGCTTGGTCGGCTTACTTGTCCCTTGCCTGTTGTGCTTTTGTCGTATTCTGAAAGCCACTTTTGACCTCAGCATCTGGTGATCAGTCCAGCAGTTTGCTCCACGCATGACTCGGGTACTGTGGATGTCCATCTTATCCCGACACCTCGTGATGATGAAGTCGATCATATGCCAATGTTTCGAACGAGGATGCATCCAGGTGGTCTTGCGTTCATCCTTCTGCTTGAACATGGTGTTCGTCACTATCAGTTCGAACTCAGAGCACAGAGCCAGTAGAAGCTCGCCATTGGAGTTGCATTTCCCAATCCCATGTTTGCCCATGACCAAGGGCCACTTGTCATTTTCTCTTCCTATTCTCGCATTGAAGTCTCCTATCAGCAGTAGCTTATCTGTACGAGGGATGCCACTGAGCACACTTGCCAGCTGGTTGTAGAAGGCCTCCTTGTTTTCATCTGGGTTTGTCATTGTTGGAGCGTACACGCTGATAATTGTAGCAAAGTTGTCCTTGCTCAGAGGTAGTCTCATCGTCATGATTCTGTCACTTACTGGCCGTGGCATTTCTGTCAGCTTTGTGACGATATCCTTCTTGATAGCAAAGCCCACTCCTGCCTCCCTTCTTTCTCCTTCCGGTTTGCCACTCCAGAAGAAAGAGTATTCCAAGTCGTCGAGACTACCAGACTCTGAGAACCTTGTTTCGACACGGATAGCATACAAATTAAATAAGGAAACCTTTTGATCAAATAATGCTGTATTATAAAAACTATTAAAAATTAAACTTATATTAACACAAAATAAATAGAAATACAAATTTGCAGTTGTTTATAAAAATATATATTACGGCAGTGTCCGTGAGGTGGCAGCATTTTATAGATCACGCGGATACCAAACAAAAGCCGGCAAATGTCACCAGACTGTCTTCTCGGCGTAGTTCCGCAGCCGACCGACAGTCGGTTAAGCGAGACTACGTTCAACGCCCAACAGCAGTGCCATCTAGCGAACACTAGGTACTTGAATTCGTAGTGCCTCTTGATAGGGTAGACCGCGGCAAATTGGACAACCAAAAAGTTGTAACGAAACTATTACGGCTGTTCAGAATATTTGCGTTTCCTGTAGTATGTTCTAAAATGCTACAGTAGGTAAATATAATAGAATTCTTGGTTTCTAGTGTTTGTTCTGGAAGATATATTTTAGGATAGGATTTGCATTTGACTATGTCTATAGGCATCCTCATTTCCTCACATGTCAGGGGTATGTCACTGCAATTGATTATACCAGTACTAGCCTACAGTACCACTGGCACCACTCTGTGCAGTTTCTTTTAGTCTCAGCCAATGAAATCGCTCCCAGGGATTTGGTCAACCTCTGGTCATGTGATATTTTCGGTGATTTTTAGCCACATGCAATGTTTAGGATGCAAATAGGTCATTATGTTGGGATCCCCACCAGTTGTAAACCCGTCTTCAAATTGTTATAATTTTATAGTTCGACTCCACTCATTTCCAGTTTGCATAGACGATCAGCCAGAAGTACCTTAGCGCAGAGCAACGACCCTTGTCTTGGAGGATGTTCAGCAAATGTACATTGTTGTTGCTATGTGGAGGTGAAACAGTGGGACTTCTGCCCCTGATTCCCCACTACATGAACCCTGAAGTCAGGCTGTTTATTCCATCACCTAAACCTGTCAAATTGGACTCTGTGGGTAAAGCATTATAAGTTATACCCCCACCTGAATCTGATCTAGTTGGACTGCCTGCAGATGAAACAAACTGTTCTACTCTATCATGTGAACCCTTTCACCTATGACTGTCTGTAAATGTAGGTGAACTAAATTAGGACTTTTACGTAACTCATCAAATGAACCAGGTCAAGTAGGACTGTCTGTACGTGAGGAAGTTCTACCCGGGCCTCTCATATAATGAACCCTGTCACAGTGAACTGTCTGCGTAGATGAAACATGGTGACTGTCCACAGCAGTCAATCAATGACGACAACAATGTTGATATATATAGATTTGTATTATTCATCAACAAACATAAACAATAACAAACAACATCAAAAAGTCTACATCATAAATAAGAAACCTCCAACCATTAAGCAGTCGCACAGCGTCCATTCCCTGGACCCATTCAGGGAGCTTTGTAGGACAAATGCATCTACTGTACACATGCTTCTCAGTACAACGCCCACAGTTACGACAATAAAAACAATTTTATCAGTTAAGTTAAAACACCATATAAAACTTGTGTTGACTTCCATGTTTAACTGTTCACCCTAACAATGACAGGTTAGACAACAGTGTTACTCCTGAGTTTGCTTTATAAACCGTCATGCTCAGATGGTCACATTCCTGAGCCTAACCTCCCTCGGCCAATAACAACACAGAGCCAGTTTCTCAGTTAAAATGTAACTGGCATTCAACTTCTCGATCATCCTAATCTGGCAGGGATATTTTGCCTTGATAATGAGATCGTGCAGCAGTATATTTTCTATACGATTCAGCGGCACCGTCACACGTTTAATTTACAACATAAAACAGAGGGGTTATTTTCATAATGCCAACCACGAATTACCAATCCCAAGACTTGCACACTGGACAAGGCAGGTGTGTAATCACTGACTTGGTAGAACTGACTAATAACTCACCCGGGGAAATCTATACCAAAGATACCTAGTCATGCACCACACTGTCAGTAGATATTATAGCGAGAGCTGTTGGATATCAAAGGGCAATGCTGTTAATTCTGCTTGATTTGATAGCATTGCCAATGCAATGTTTTTACAAATGGGCGTTTTGTTTTGTTGTGCGATGGAAATTTTCAATATGTGCACATCAAATAATTTAACAATTTGATGGGCAGGACACTTTCAGCTTATTTATAATATTAGTCTTAAGAACATAATATTAAATAAACAGTTGAAACCTAAGCACAGGCACTCTCATTTAATGATGCTTTAATCATTTATGTAACACTTTGTAAATAAAGTCACCTGTGTTGAAGTCTGCAGCATATGTAAATTGTGTAAGTACAGTTGCTCATATAACATGTAGTCTGTTTCACAACTTTAAGAGGCCATGCTGGATGTGCTAAAATTATCGAAAGAGTTATTTGTGCAAAAGAATTACTAGCTTTCTGTCAGCATGGAGTGTGTCTGGGGATTTCATCAAAATAAATTAAGACATCTGCACACTCGAGCCATCATGGCGTCATGAATGCTGGACAGATTTTACATTTTACAAAAACTATTCTACAGTGAAACCAGCAAACTGAAGAAGCAGCTGTAGAAAGACACCCATTTTGTCATATTCCCAAGAGTATACCCACTTTCTGGGTACAACCCCAGGAAGTGGAATTCACTACTTCAACGTTCTCCGCTGTCTCATTATCTCTTCAAATTTTGATACAGGGACAAAGATTATTTCACATGTACTAATATACCGAGACTTTTTACAATGGTCCAAAGTAGGTAGAATATCAACTGCGTTACTGAACAGAATAACCCCACAGGTCACCACGTATGAGCATCTAGAAAACCATACATCATTACCACATGTGAACAAAACAATAGTGAACACTATTAAGGACGTTCTGCGTTGACCGGGTCACTCCTTGTCATCATCCACTGCCAGCCCCGTCAGGTGTTGTGCACCGACCTCATCCACATCGGCCGACTCATCGGTCGCGATCTGGTCGCCATGCTCGGACACCAGGCTGCGCCACATGTCTGAGTCGCGCGTGTGTTTCTTTGCGCAGTCCGGACATACAAAGTTTGAGCCACCAGCCCTGGACAGAACGGGAACAGTGGCAATGGAACAAGCCCGCGGGAAACATGAAACATTGTAGAGATGGTCTCGTAGGTTCACAGACACCAAACAAACCAATGTGTAGTCCCTGTATTGAAATTTAGCCAATCATTAGATGTCTCTAACAGTTCCCAAGGGACAGGTTGGTTCATTAACATTTGACAACTTTACTTCGAGATAATACAGCTGGAACAATTGTGTGCTACTAGTATAAAACAATATAAAACAATTCAAATCTGCCCCTGAAAAAACAAAACTAGCCAATGATGGTTGTGACTGACAGAAGCGGCTGCCAATGATATCCGATTCTTTCAAGACTGGCAAGCAATTATTACTTGCTAAGGGAGAGAGTGGCCATAACACTGAATGACCTACCAGATGGCAAGTTCTGTTATCCACAGTAGCACCAGTGTGCATCTGTTTATGTTCCACTCAACAGGTGGCACCACTGCAGTGATTTAGTATCCCCACCAGCCCCCAGGTTTACTTTTACTTACTTATTGTGTTTATCAGCTGTGCAGGCAGAGGTTGAATGGCAAAGTTTCCTAAAACACAACATGTCTTTATTACGACTGGCTGAACATCTACACAACTATAGTGTGTGCATGCGTGTGTAGTGTGCAAGCTTTTCTTTATAGACATATTTTTTGCATGAAACCTTCAGGTATCAATCCCTTTTAAACTACACCATTTGGAAGAGCGCCTGTTTTAAATTACCTTTTAAGGGATTTCATCAGTTTTTACTCATATTGAATGATAAATGGATGTTATTCAATCGTTTACAATATTATGCATGATTTCTGTGATTATTCCATGCTACATAAACCATTGACCAGTCAGTCATTATAGAACTTATATTGTGAAATACTGCTCAAATGTATGTCACAGCAAATGTCAGGTGTGAATACCATGGGAAACTGTCACGTGTGTGTATGTGTATATATCTGGAGTGGGCATTCCTGCCAGTATCAAAACCAACAGAGCACCAAATACAACACTGCAGGTAGCTCGCCGCAATGTATTTAATAAATAATTTCTTCTTCTCTTCTCTCAGATTCTGGACAGGGCTTTTTGCAGGGCGTTTAAAGTCCAACTAGAATTTGTGAGTCCACTACAGGTTACACGTTTACCCCCTGTGTGGGATCTTTTACTTCCCCTGGCATAGACACCAGATAAGAAGGGACCATCGGCTTTTAGTGTCTCTTCCGAAAGACACAGGCAAATGTGGGGTGAACGAAATTGTCTAAGTTTCGAAACGGCGGTAGATGGGATTGAACCATGGTCCCCTCGATTGACAGTCCGGCGCTCTACCATGCAACCACCACTCCCCACACGTTATACTTTGGAAACAGATGCTATTATTATTTATTGTTTATTTATGACCATTTCCTCAAGATTTCAGAATTGTTATTACATAGACATTACTAATGCAACTGATTTTTCATATGTGTAACTAAGTATCTGACACATGATAAGAAATCTAATTTAAGAAAAATCCATATTGATACTAACACACTGAAATAAACCATATGTAACACACATGTATAGATTTAAATAATTCATGGTGGTTAAAATTTCTGGCATACACACAGACCAAGGAGGCAAACATTTTTGTCATCATATTATTATAAAATCGCTGCGTGGTTTTGTACCTGCTGTTAACAGCCTCGGGGAGCCACACGTGAGATCTATTGCCTGCAATGGAAACACACCATATTAGAATGTCTCAAAAACTCTCAATTCAAAGATGAAATGGATTGGTAACAAATTCTTGTATCAGGCTCCCATGCCAGCCATCAGTATCAGACACGTGATACCAGTTACTAGTACCTGTACCAGTGCCAGTATCCTGTGCAGTAACTAATAGTTTCGTAAAGCTATGTCAAATGTCCATAATTCGACGAAAGGCTCACTATCACTGTGATTGTTTGTAAATAAATAAATAAAACACAAAAGAATGTACCACTCAACGTCAATCTTTCTTTAACTAAATAACACAACATATGACCTGGCCCATGCTATGTATATACACAGCCTACAACATTACATACAACATAATCAACACTACAGCTTACTATGCATAATGTAAACTATAACACTACATACAGCCTACACTACATAATGTAAACTACAACACTACAACCTACATTACATACCATAAACTATAACACTACAGCCTACACTACATACTGTAAACTATAACACTACAGCCTACACTACATACCGTAAACTATAACACTACAGCCTACACTACATACTGTAAACAATAACACTACAGCCTACACTACATAATGTAAACGAAATCACTACAGTCTACACCACATTACATAAACTACACCACTACAGCCTACACTATATAATGTAAACTCCAACACTACAGCATGCATTACATAATGTAAACTACAACACTACAGTATGCATTACATAATGTAAACTACAACACTACAGCCTACACTATATAATGCAAACTACAACACTACAGCATGCATTACATAATGTAAACTACATGACTACAGCATGCATTACATAATGTAAACTACAACACTACAGCCTTCACCATATTAAATAAACTACAACACTACAGCCTACACCACACAATGTAAACTACAACACTACCGTTTACATTATGTAATGTAAACAACACCACTACAGCCTACACTACATAATAAAACAGGGGACACCACACCTTAAAACCACTGTGGCTTACAGTGTCATCTGATACCCACAAATTCCTTGAATTCGACCTCAGGTCATATTCTGAAAACATCCTTAGACATGTAAGTTTGGTGTGCTAGACTGTGTCACTAAACAGCATCATGATGTGGGGATATTAATGAGAACAATTAATACTGATTAATTTCCCTGGTCCATTGATATATTGAAAAGCGATCCATTCATACAGGAACAAACCAATCCAATGCTACAGCCTTTAGAAACTGAGATACTGAATATTGCAATCCCTGTGGCCTGACATGAAAATATACTGCATCACGTGTACTTCAACACAAGCTTTCAGCAGCAACAGTGCATTTTACTAATAGGAACATTGTAATATTCTAAAAGTTGAATTCTGAATAAGTATATCAGTTGAGATATATATAGTCATAGATCAGACAATTATGTCATTCAGTCGGCATTATTACGATCGTCAGCATAAACACACCCAATAAACAATTATTGTCCAACACTGATCAGTGGGGAACTTTATGGACAGATCATAAATGAAAACTCTACATAAATTAGCAGGCAGGCAGGCAGGCAGGCAGGCAGGCAGGCAGGCAGGCAGGCAGGCAGGCAGGCAGGCAGGCAGGCAGGCAGGCAGGCAGGCAGGCAGGCAGGCAGGCAGGCAGGCAGGCAGGCAGGCAGGCAGGCAGGCAGGCAGGCAGGCAGGCAGGCAGGCAATGCTCAATTCCACCTGGTGCTGTGTGCATTCACCACACCCTGCATGTCGTTCAGAGAAGACCCAGATATATCCCTTATGCCCGGTGTTCTCGCCAGAGGAAACAAGATGCTATGTTGGATACATAACAGTATGTTGTGGGTCTCTAGATCCACACAAGTCTCTAAATCCATATAGCTGTTGAAACTGGATTAAATGCGAGACATGTGGAAGAGGCCAGAACAATGTACCCACCTATAGTGTGACAATGTACCCACATATAGTGTGACAATGTACCCACATATAGTGTGACAATGTACCCACATATAGTGTGACAATGTACCCACCTATAGTGTGACAATGTACCCACCTATAGTGTGACAATGTACCCACATATAGTGTGACAATGTACCCACATATAGTGTGACAATGTACCCACCTATAGTGTGACAATGTACCCACATATAGTGTGACAATGTACCCACCTATAGTGTGACAATGTACCCACCTATAGTGTGACAATGTACCCACATATAGTGTGACAATGTACCCACATATAGTGTGACAATGTACCCACCTATAGTGTGACAATGTACCCACATATAGTGTGACAATGTACCCACCTATAGTGTGACAATGTACCCACCTATAGTGTGACACTGTACCCACCTATAGTGTGACAATGTACCCACATATAGTGTGACAATGTACCCACCTATAGTGTGACAATGTACCCACCTATAGTGTGACAATGTACCCACCTATAGTGTGACAATGTACCCACCTATAGTGTGACAATGTACCCACATATAGTGTGACAATGTACCCACCTATAGTGTGACAATGTACCCACCTATAGTGTGAGAATGTACCCACCTATAGTGTGACAATGTACCCACCTATAGTGTGACAATGTTCCCACCTATAGTGTGACAATGTACCCACCTATAGTGTGACAATGTACCCACCTATAGTGTGACGATGTACCCACCTATAGTGTGACAATGTTCCCACCTATAGTGTGACAATGTACCCACCTATAGTGTGACAATGTTCCCACCTATAGTGTGACAATGTACCCACCTATAGTGTGACAATGTACCCACCTATAGTGTGACAATGTACCCACCTATAGTGTGACAATGTACCCACCTATAGTGTGACAATGTACCCACCTATAGTGTGACAATGTACCCACCTATAGTGTGACAATGTACCCACCTATAGTGTGACAATGTACCCACCTATAGTGTGACAATGTACCCACCTATAGTGTGACAATGTACCCACCTATAGTGTGACAATGTACCCACCTATAGTTTGACAATGTACCCACCTATAGTGTGACAATGTACCCACCTATAGTGTGACAATGTACCCACCTATAGTGTGACAATGTACCCACCTATAGTGTGGTCGTAGATGAGAGACGATGGAGTGATGATGTTGGGAGCGCTTGTCCTACTGAAACACAACATCACAGTCCAATTAACTCACTTGCTATAAAATAGCAACAATGTTGACAGCTTTAGAGCACCTTATACACACAATGGTTTTAACTGGAAATCATGTTGTATGCCAAAATCATACAAAGATTTTGTGCTGTCACACGATATCAATGCTTTGGGTACAGTGTACATAACATACGGTGTACTTACTTCATTACTGTGTGTACTTACTTCATGCCCTGTGTACTTACTCCATGGCCTGTGAACTTACTCCATGCCCTGTGTACTTACTCCATGCCCTGTGTACTTACTCCATGCCCTGTGTACTTACTCCATGCCCTGTGTACTTACTCCATGCCCTGTGTACTTACTTCATGGCCTGTGTACTTACTTCATGCCCGGTGTACTTACTTCATGCCCGGTGTACTTACTTCATGCCCTGTGTACTTACTCCATGCCCTGTGTACTTACTTCATGGCCTGTGTACTTGCTCCATGCCCTGTGTACTTACTTCATGCCCAGTGTACTTACTTCATGATCTGTGTACTTACTCCATGCCCTGTGTACTTACTCCATGGCCTGTGAACTTACTCCATGCCCTGTGTACTTGCTCCATGCCCTGTGTACTTACTTCATGCCCGGTATACTTACTCCATGCCCGGTGTACTTACTTCATGCCCGGTGTACTTACTTCATGATCTGTTTACTTGCTCCATGCCCTGTGTACTTACTCCATGCCCTGTGTACTTACTCCATGCCCGGTGTACTTGCTTCATGCCCTGTGTACTTGCTCCATGCCCTGTGTACTTACTCCATGGCCTGTGTACTTACTCCACGGCCTGTGTACTTACTCCACGCCCTGTGTACTTGCTCCATGCCCTGTGTACTTACTCCATGCCCTGTGTACTTACTTCATGCCCTGTGTTCTTACCTCATGGCCTGTGTTCTTACCTCATGGCCTGTGTACTTACTCCATGGCCTGTGTACTTACTCCATGCCCTGTGTACTTACTCCATGCCCTGTGTACTTACTCCATGCCCTGTGTACTTACTCCATGCCCTGTGTACTTACTCCATGCCCTGTGTACTTACTCCATGCCCTGTGTACTTACTCCATGCCCTGTGTACTTACTCCATGCCCTGTGTACTTACTCCATGCCCTGTGTACTTACTCCATGCCCTGTGTACTTGCTCCATGCCCTGTGTACTTGCTCCATGCCCTGTGTACTTGCTCCATGCCCTGTGTACTTGCTCCATGCCCTGTGTACTTACTCCATGCCCTGTGTACTTATTCCATGCCCTGGGTACTTACTCCATGCCCTGTGTACTTACTCCATGCCCTGGGTACTTACTCCATGCCCTGGGTACTTACTCCATGCCCTGGGTACTTGCTCCATGCCCTGTATACTTGCTCCATGCCCTGTATACTTACTCCATGCCCTGTGTACTTGCTCCATGCCCTGTGTACTTGCTCCATGCCCTGTGTACTTGCTCCATGCCCTGTGTACTTGCTCCATGCCCTGTGTAATAACTCCATGCCCTGTGTACTTACTCCATGCCCTGTGTACTTACTCCATGCCCTGTGTGCTTGCTCCATGCCCTGTGTACTTGCTCCATGCCCTGTGTACTTACTCCATGCCCTGTGTACTTACTCCATGCCCTGTGTACTTACTCCATGCCCTGTGTACTTACTCCATGCCCTGTGTACTTACTCCATGCCCTGTGTACTTACTCCATGCCCTGTGTACTTACTCCATGCCCTGCGTACTTACTCCATGCCCTGTGTACTTACTTCATGGCGCGGTGGGCTGCAGAGGAGACCTGGCGGCAGGGCATGCCCTCCTTCCAGCCCGGGGTGTGGCCGGGCCGGCGAGGGCGGTTGTGGAGGTTCTTGCCCGCCCCCAGCCACGAGTTGACCGTCTTCATGCGCAGCGCCTGCACCTGTGTCATGATGGGGGAGGACGGGGGCTGGGGTGGCGGGGTGACAGCTGCGAGAGACAGACACAGACGTCACACGTAGGACCAGGTTTGTATGACGGGCTGGCGACTGGGAGCACACACGCCAGAAGATTGAAAGGAGATCAGATTGAGGTGTTTAAAATATTGAATGGGTATGAAAATATTGACAGATATAATTTTTTCTCGGTCAAGGAAGAGAGAAGGACTAGAGGACATGGAGTTACTTTAGCAAAGAAGCAGTGTAGAATAGACATTAGAAAATTTCCATTTTCACAAAAGAACAGTTAATGAATGGAACAGATTATCAGGTGCTAGTAGTGTTAATATATTTAAAAGTAAAATCTACATATATCTAAGACGGGCGGGGTTTACTTAGATATATAGGTTGGACTCTCGATAAGCCAAAGGGCTTCCTAGTCCACCTGCCATCTAGAGTTGAATCTCTAGGTGGCAATCTTGTTAAACATATGTATGAAACACATATTTGATAAGCGTGTTGAGAAAGAGAAATGTGTTGAACAATCTGCTGAAACGTTTTACCAAAAGTGTGGTGAGAAGTGTGTTCACAAATGTGTTGCAGCAATGTACTAAAAAGTGGGTAACTTTGCTGAGAAGTATGTTGAGAAAAGTATATAAGCTAGCTGTAAAAAATGTGTTGCAGTGTATGACTTACTGTGTAGTTACAAATGTGTTGTGAGGTGTGTTGTGAAGTGTGTTACTCACTCTGCTGTGGTTTCCTCTGCTGTGTGTTTCCTGTCACGTGGGGTGCCAGTGGGTTGCTGCCCGGCACGGAATGTTTGGCTGCCAGTGACAGCAGTCTGAACACAAACAATGTTATAACAGCGTCAATACAATCAGTGCATTCAACACTTGTACATGTCATTTCACAAAGTCACACAACCTACTGTTATATGAACTGTTCTGCTACTTCACTGGGGTCCCAACTAATAAACACAATTTCTTGCTGGATTTAAGAAAACCAAGCCATTATATTTCAGACAAGGCGGTTGGATTACGAAAGTGTCAACATGAACTACACGACATATACATGTCAATGCATGTCAACTGAATAACATGTTACAAACAAGCAAACAAAACCGTCTGATAACATCGTAACTGTAGACAGACGAAACAACAGTTCTGCCCGTCATGTGTGACCTGCAGGTAAAACAGACCGAGTACACAGACAGAGTGTCCCACCTGGTGATGGACATCCTGCGTGGTGACAACAGCATCTGTTTGAAGGCCACCTCCATGGGCTGTCTCTCCCGCCTCTCCCCCGCACTGCTCCTGCTCCTCCTCCCCTCGCCTCCTCCCTCCCCCTCCCCCTCCTCCTCCTCCTCGCCGTCACTCGGCTGGTGACGCGGTGACTTTGCCAGTGACGTGACGTCGAGGGAGGCGTTGGTGTGGAGCCCGCTGTAGGCGGTGCTGGGGCGGGACTGGAGCACCCTCAACTCCCTCTCCTCCGCTGACTCCAGGCTCGACCGCCGACTCGGGTTCGCAAGGGTCGTGCCCCCAGAGGTCGGGGTCAGAGCCAACTCATCGTCACTCTCACTCATCATCAGGTTGAGCAGTGGCCTGGAACAGACACAAGATGACACCTACGGGAGACAGACTCAAGTTGACACGTACAGGGATAGACACAAGTTGACACTTAGGGGGACAGGCACAAGTTGACACTTAGGGGGACAGACACAAGTTGACACTTAGGGGGACAGACACAAGTTGACACTTAGGGAGACAGACTCAAGTTGACACTTAGGGGGACAGACACAAGTTGACACTTAGGGGGACAGGCACAAGTTGACACTTAGGGGGGCAGACACAAGTTGACACTTAGGGGGACAGACACAAGTTGACACTTAGGGAGACAGACTCAAGTTGACACGTACAGGGACAGACACAAGTTGACACTTAGGGGGACAGACACAAGTTGACACTTAGGGGGACAGACACAAGTTGACACTTAGGGCGACAGACTCAAGTTGACATGTACAGGGACAGACACAAGTTGACACTTAGGGGGACAGACACAAGTTGACACTTAGGGCGACAGACTCAAGTTGACATGTACAGGGACAGACACAAGTTGACACTTATGGGGACAGACACAAGTTGACACTTAGGGCGACAGATATTAGATGACACTAACGGCGACAAACACAATATGACACCTAGGGGGAAGTAGACACAAGTTGACAGTTAGGGCGACAGACACTAGAAGACACTTAAGGTGACATATACAATATGACACAAGATAACACTTAGTGGGACATATACAGGATGACAATTAGGGGAACAGAGACAATATGACATTTAGGGGGACAGCCACAAGATAATGCTTCAGGGGACAGAGGCAAGACGTACAACGTTTAGTGGACATTATAATGTCAAAATAAAATATAATAAATACTTATGCTTACAGTTCAAAGAATGACAAGATTTATGAGTGGAAACTAAATTCTGTCATCTAAACCATAAACATGCGCTAAATATATAAGGGTAAAGGATAAACTTGTGATGACTCCCTTGACACTTACTGGGACACGGCTGGCAGTGGGGATGACTGGATACATCTCAGACTAGTGCCGTCCTACAAGTAAACAGTACGTCACCTGTGAGAGATTTATATCATTATATGTGTTGGCATTGTTTAGAACCTTTTTGCATTTATCAGGTTTATGACTACATCAATCACTCTACATTTTTGTTACGTGTAGTAGGATTTTTCATTTAAATTCACCCTGACTTGTATTATTATTATTACAAGCATTTATAAAGCGCCATATCTCCGGGACCAGCCCGTTCATAGGCGCGTACACACATTACAATAAAATGTACATAGAATCATACAAAAGAGATCTAAAAATGTACAGCATGGTATATATACATGTGCATAGCAAATAATCAAGGTATAGGATATTGTTTCTAAGATTGCGTAAATATAAATTTTATACATAAGATTAATTTAAAAAGTAAAACATAATTATTATACAAACAAATAATAATACCAAAATTAATATTTAAAATAAATATGTATACAAAATAATAATAATAAATTAGTTATAAAATAATACTAATACAAGTAATGATCCATAAAATACATTATCATGAGAGTGTCACACAGAACAGTTCCTCATTGGTAGTACGCTAGTTTAAATAAATGTGTCTTGAGGAGGGTCTTGAATTTTGCTAAAGTGTCTGACTGACGAATGTTTCTGGCAAACTGTTCCAAAGTGCTGGTCCAGACACCGAGAAAGCCCGCCTGCCGTAACCCTCCAGATTGTAGCGCGGAACCACGAGCAGACCTTGATCAGCTGACCGGAGGTTACGGTTCGGCGAGTATGGTGTTACAAGATCTTGAATGTATTTGGGTGCAAACTCGTGCAAGGCAGAAAACACAAGTACTAGTAGTTTATGCTGGACACGCCAGCGAACCGGAAGCCAGTGCAACTTAATCAGTACCAGAGTAATATGCTGGTGTTATCGCTGCCTTGCGATCAGTCTCGCTGCTGAATTTTGCACCATCTGTAAGTTGGACACGAGTGCCTCCGTAATGCCATACAATAGCGCGTTGCCGTAATCCAGCCGCGATATCACTAGGGCATGTACAATTGTCTTACACACTTCGGTAGTAAGACAGTGTCTTATCTTTGAGATTGCGTAAAGATGGTAGTACGCAGCCTTGCACATGCGCGACACCTGTGACGACATTGTCAATTCACAGTCGATCATAATCCCGAGGTCCCAATGCTTGTCTTGTAAGCAGAAACAAGACAAGCATTGACTAAGGTCATCTACAAACAAGAAACCATTCTTACCTTCGGAATGACCAATCACAGACAAACCTTACCTTTTAGCCATCTTGTCATTCAGGAGCCGTATTCACGTCGCCCGGTTAAGCCTTCCTACCCGGAGGTAACGCTATCCGCCGGATAACGGCACGTGATTCTGTATTCTTTTACTATCGGCAGTTACGTCATTTACCTCTGGGTAGTTTATCTGCTCGACATGAATACGGCTCCAGGTCGTCTCAGGACAATACTAAATTGTGTCCAAACAGTGCCGTGTGTTAGGAACTAGTACGTGACACTGATTCAATCACCTCTCTAGTAAGGTCAATTAGGCCTCATCCCATGGTTGACCTTAATAGTGAAGTTGTACACTGCCCCAGTGGACCTCAAGGACACGCACACACAATGCCCTCTCACCTTGCTCATGATGCGCTTGAACTTGGCTGACCTTGGCCGTGGCTCTGGGTCAGTGTCGTCAAGGTCGTCCTTTGGGGTTCCCCGCGGTGCACTCGGGGTCAACTTTTGCTGGACACGACAAACGTCTGTCAGTACTCAGCCAGGTTTATAACATTTGGTCACATGACATTTGGTCGCACATTTTGCATGCACCTAGATGTCAGGCAGCGATGTCTAGAAATTGCGACCAAATGTTATGTGACCAAATGTGATGTTACTAAATGTCATGTGACCAAATTTTGCGTAACTAACTCCATCAGTAACACCAATGTAGTTGGTTGGATTGTGTCATGTACCTTCATCAGGTGTTGACCAGCTCTAACTTGTGAGCAGTTGATCATATTGTGCACAACGATTCAAAACAAAGTGACAATCATTTTTTATTCTTAATTCAGACTTATTCAATCACATATCACTGGTGTTAGCAAAATGAAAAGTCAAACTACATCAGATGGTGTTAGTAACACAGGAAATGAACATAGACACAACTATCAAGTGAACATAAACTTGAGGAACAGTTGAAGTCCAACAAGACAGAGCAACAAGAGATGTTGCAGTATGAAGACATTTCTTACAACAAACACACTCAACCACAGCATAGTCTGTCTCATTGGGTATCAGGTTCACGTACACTGACATGACACCCAGGCTGACTGCATGGGTAATCAGATCTATGCTTTGAGAATAAAACAGTGATTGTTTAAGTGAATTAACATACAAAATAATAAAAATATTTTGAAAAATGGACTTGCTCCTTATACTACAGTTAAATCTGGCAAACAATTTGACACAACAGCTACACCTTACTATGAAGTCAGACCATGCAAACTGAAACATACCATCCACTGCAACTGTTAGGCTTATTTATTATTAGAGAAACTTAAGAATCTACAAACAGCTACAATAGGCACTTAACAAGAGAATTACATATGTCTAACGTCAACACATGAACCTTAGCCCTAGCGTTCCTTATCTGGAGTGAGTGACTCACTGCACGCAGGAGTTGTTTGAGTCTCTCCACGGGGGAGTCTGACATTCTCAGTCTGCACCTGTCGTCTCTGTCTGTCTTCTACACACCAGCCAACAAGTCAAGTCACTTCATTCATCCACCAATACAGTCTCAAAGAGCTCCCTTCACTGAGGGTCTGTGTCACATCACCCAATGTTTTACACATCTAGTTCCAGGCACCAGCAACTATGGCCTGATCCTCCAAATGATGATTTACATTTATTGAAATATAGTCTTTTCCAACATCAAACAAGCACGACATTAATTTGAAAAGTGTATGCTACGGCACGTAAAAGGTGACGGAAAATGATGGAAAAGACCGACTTGATTGATGCATGCGATCTGTGTAAGTTCAGCGCCCAAGATTCAAATAGTCTAGGAAGATGTTAACATATGCACTTATAAACAAAAACACACCCACACACAAAACTTGAAAACACACACATACACATAACAATAACACAAGACACACAACACAAACACACACACACACACACACACACACACACACACACACACACACACACACACACACACACACACAACACAACACGCACACACAACATTTGTAAACACAAACACACACAAACACACACACACACAACACGCACGCGCACGCACACACGCACACACACGCACACACACACACATGTACTCTACCTCGCTGTCGTCCTCTGCCAGACTCTCCTCCTCGTCCTCGTTGTCTTCACTTCTCTCCTCACTGCTGCTGTGGTTTGGAGGCATCAGGATGCTGGTCTGGGACACACGCCCTGCCGAGTCCTCCCTCGTGTAGCCCTCCTCCTTCTTCTTCCCTTCCTCCCTCCCCTCCCCCGAAGGCTCCTCCTCCCTCCCTGTCTCCCGCCCGGCCTTCTCACAGGCCAGGTTCTTCTCCTGGATGCCAGTGATTGTGATTCTACAAGACACAACACTGGGCTGTGACTTCACACCGAGGCTACTCTCATCTAGAACAACACTGGTGACTCTACAAGACACAACACTGGGCTGTGACTTCACACCGAGGCTACTCTCATCTAGAACAACACTGGTGACTCTACAAGACACAACACTGGGCTGTGACTTCACACCGAGGCTACTCTCATCTAGAACAACACTGGTGACTCTACAAGACACAACACTGGGCTGTGACTTCACACCGAGGCTACTCTCATCTAGAACAACACTGGTGACTCTACAAGACACAACACTGGGCCGTGACTTCACACCGAGGCTACTCTCATCTAGAACAACACTGGTGACTCTACAAGACACAACACTGGGCTGTGACTTCACACCGAGGCTACTCTCATCTAGAACAACACTGGTGACTCTACAAGACACAACACTGGGCTGTGACTTCACACCGAGGCTACTGTCATCTAGAACAACACTGGTGACTCTACAAGACACAACACGGGGCTGTGACTTCACACCGAGGCTACTGTCATCTAGAACAACACTGGTGACTCTACAAGACACAACACTGGCCTGTGACTTCACACCGAGGCTACTGTCATCTAGAACAACACTGGTGACTCTACAAGACACAACACTGGGCCGTGACTTCACACCGAGGCTACTGTCATCTAGAACAACACTGGTGACTCTACAAGACACAACACTGGCCTGTGACTTCACACCGAGGCTACTGTCATCTAGAACAACACTGGTGACTCTACAAGACACAACACTGGGCCGTGACTTCACACCGAGGCTACTGTCATCTAGAACAACACTGGTGACTCTACAAGACACAACACTGGCCTGTGACTTCACACCGAGGCTACTGTCATTTAGAACAACACTGGTGACTCTACAAGACACAACACTGGACTGTGACTTCACACCGAGGCTACTGTCATTTAGAACAACACTGGTGACTCTACAAGACACAACACGGGGCCGTGACTTCACACCGAGGCTACTGTCATTTAGAACAACACTGGTGACTCTACAAGACACAACACTGGACTGTGACTTCACACCGAGGCTACTGTCACCTAGAACAACACTGGTGACTCTACAAGACACAACACTGGGCCGTGACTTCACACCGAGGCTACTGTCATCTAGAACAACACTGGTGACTCTACAAGACACAACACTGGCCTGTGACTTCACACCGAGGCTACTGTCATCTAGAACAACACTGGTGACTCTACAAGACACAACACTGGGCCGTGACTTCACACCGAGGCTACTGTCATCTAGAACAACACTGGTGACTCTACAAGACACAACACTGGCCTGTGACTTCACACCGAGGCTACTGTCATTTAGAACAACACTGGTGACTCTACAAGACACAACACTGGACTGTGACTTCACACCGAGGCTACTGTCATTTAGAACAACACTGGTGACTCTACAAGACACAACACGGGGCCGTGACTTCACACCGAGGCTACTGTCATTTAGAACAACACTGGTGACTCTACAAGACACAACACTGGACTGTGACTTCACACCGAGGCTACTGTCACCTAGAACAACACTGGTGACTCTACAAGACACAACACTGGGCTGTGACTTCACTCCGAGGCTACTGTCATCTAGAACAACACTGGTGACTCTACAAGACTCGCAGCCTTCAACTGCTTCAGGCGTTATACGCGAGACTACACAGGTTCACAAACAGACACTTGCATGCATATACAAACATACATACATGCATACACCAAAACACAGATATGTGGCCATATACAGCAACACATGTACACACACAAGCTGTATGCACACATGGGTGTAATGACACATAATATTGTACAGATAGACATATAAGTACACACATATACAGTGTATGTACACACAACACACAGACACACACACACAAACTCACATGTCCCCGACGGTGCCAATGGGCCGCCAGTAGCCGCATTGGAAGTCCCACTCGAGGTCCTTGCGGTCCACGTAGAGGTAGTGGTCCTTCTGGTCCTTCACTGTCTTCATCATGCCACACGTCTCCGCTGTCAACACAGTGCCAGCTGGCATCATACCAACTCTACCGCTGACATAGCATCATGCCACAGGTCTCCGCTGTCAACACAGTGCCAGCTGGCATCATACCAACTCTACCGCTGACACAGCATCATGCCACACGTCTCCGCTGTCAACACAGTGCCAGCTGGCATCATACCAACTCTACCGCTGACATAGCATCATGCCACAGGTCTCCGCTGTCAACACAGTGCCAGCTGGCATCATACCAACTCTACCGCTGACATAGCATCATGCCACAGGTCTCCGCTGTCAACACATGCCAACTGGCATCATACCAACTCTACCGCTGACATCATGCTACACGTCTTACCTGTCTACACAGTGCCAACTGGCATCATACCACCTCTACCACTGACATAGCATCATGCCACACGTCTTACCTGTCTACACAGTGCCAGCTGGCATCATACCACCTCTACCACTGACATAGCATCATGCCACAAGTCATACACAGTGTCATTTGGGATCACACCATCCCTAGTGTTGGCTGACCACCATGTCTCTACTACTCAGCATCACGTAACATCTCAGAAATGTCATAGTTTAAATTTTCACCGCAATTATCAATATAAATGTAGACTGCAAAAACAATATTCAGAAATAACTAATAGCTAGGCATGAAATGAGGATAGTGACTCAAGATGTTTCGCAAACATGTAAACAGTTTGTAACAATTAGCTAACTACTACAAATATTCCCCAATGATACACGTGGAATGATGCAGGATTTTGTTTTTAAATATACAGGTTTCCTAGAAACTTATTCTACCATTTCTACTTGAATGTCTGCTACAACTACCCTGATATCGACCACTGGCCTTTGATCTAAGTGTGACCACAATGATCTAAGTGTGACCACAATGATCTGAGTGTGTCTACAATGATCTCACCAGGTATTCGATCCATCTGTACCAGCAGCAGGTCCGACTCAGGCATGGCAATGATCTTGGCAATATTCTGGCACAAAACAAATGAACCGTGATACATTACTTACATAAAAACACATGCATGAATATAGTTTGATGACAGCATATGTGGACGTTAAGCGATCAGGTAGCAGTTTTCATGATACTGATTGTTTAAAAAAATTCTCACGTAAAAAACACAGAACAACAGGATGTAAAGCAATTTTATTCCCTCCAATACCACTTGGTGAAACAAATCTTCTATTGATGATATAAACGTTAGCAGTGCAGCTGTGTCAGAGTCAACTAAAATGAGAGGGAAATTATGTATAACACTTCATATAAAACTGACTCACCAAGGCTCCCAGCAACACCTGATCTCCCAGTCCTGAAAATATTAAACCACATTTTACACTGACAATTGACAGATTGGTATATTTCTAATCGTCAGGTGAAATAGTAGAGGAGCTTCTCATTTGACAAACAATTCTAGGTATATATGTGAGTGAGCCAGTGTGATTGAGGAGGTAGTTATACTGAGTTGACAGGGTGATTGGTTCCCCCACATTTGCTGTCAAGTTTTGTATTACAATTACATAGATATTTAAACACCATGTACATATATATATTATGTTATATCTATTTAACTGTTGGCTTAATACAAAACTCTGATACAAACTTGCATCTGCCATTTGTTCTTTACAGCAAACTAGGCAAAATACTATCTAAATGGAGAGCCTTGTCCAACATAAATGTAGTTACATGTATTTAATATATCCATATTTCGTCTTTTATGTGGTCTTCATCAGTCGGATAATCTTCTTTTTATTAATTACCTTCATATTGATATTCATTTTAAGAGCTGTATGTACACATACTGGAGGTCGCTATTATACACAACATTTGTATTGTATTTTTATAATCAAACAGTTAATATTTATTTTTACAACTTATTAAATTAATTTCCTGATATATTTATTCATAATTTTTTTAACTTTACACTTATATCTTTACGTTGATATATATGTATTGTACTTTTGTTATTGTATTTTATGTATATATATATGGACGACGTCTTGTCTGAAATAAACTTTATTATTATTATTATTATTAGTGCTGTTGTAACCTGTCTAAAGAAACATGTCTTTCAGCAACACACACACACTTGCTTGGACTTTAAGGTTCTTCTGCCCGCCCCTGCAGCTTGTCACTCGGGTAGGTCGAAGGTCAGGGGTCGACTTGCCCGATGAGAGATACTCCGCTGAAAAAATTGGCAGCGATGGTGGCCGTCTTGGCAGAGCCTTGCAAGTCTGAAACACACGTACACATCAACTGAACTGGTTGGTGAATGACATAGACTCTTGTTTGTCTCAGTATTATCAGTCGTAATGCAATATATATTAACATTAATCTGGGGGTGGTGTATTGTATTAATTTATAAAAATATTTGTATATATAATCTTATTATTGTTTAATGCAGCCACAAATTCATGCACAAAGATGTCTAGATGCACCTGTAAAATAATAACTTCCTTTGTTTGCCCTGTATCAATCCTTAATTCATCATGCAATATTTTACCTAAACATAAATTCCAACAGTTTGTTACATGCTAATCTTTGGCAATTTCACTGAGTTTATAGTTTATTGTGCACAGCTTTGGTTTCAAGTGTAATCGGTGGTGACACCCAGCTATAAGGAGAAAAGAAACAGAGACAAGAGAACATACATTGAGGAGGAAGGCCTCCTGTCGACTGATGCTGTCCCTGCCGGGACTGAGAGAGGTCGACTCTTTGACGGCCGACAACACAATGTTAGCCGCGTCACGGTAGATCTTCTGCACCTCTGTCTGAACAAATCATCTCACTGTCTTTATTACACATCATTCGGCAAGACAAGGCACTCATGGGACTTAATATAAAAAGTTTATTTCTTATAAGCATAGTATCCAAGCGCTTTACACTTTACTTCCTGGGAGACGTGTTTAATTGAATACCATATGTTGATTTCTCTGTGAAGCATTCAGCCATGCTGCCATTAATGCACAGGCTATTCATACATAAATACCCACCACTGTTGCCAGATACTTACGCATACAGCTGAGTGAGGTAATACAATGTAGAGAAAAGGGATTCAAACCCCAAATCTTGATGGAATGATAACCTGGGGATGTAGCCACTGTGACATTGCAGCAGCTAAAGCCCCCATGTCCCCTAAATGGGGTCTTGCTGATCGAAACCACTGTCTCTGTGTGAATCTAATCTCGCTGTGTCAGATATTTTACTTTTCACTGAAGAAATTGTAGAATTAAGGGACAAACAACTTACGGTGCCTCAGCCTAGATAGTCACCACAGGGTGAACATAATTTCCAGTTATTACAGTCTGGTGCCTTAATCACTGCACCACAGCACCTCATAGATCCATGACAGACCTGATCTAGACCTGCAACATGTAAGATATTGTTCTCTCACCTCACCATCGTGCATCTGCTTCAGCATGCGAATGATCTTGTTCTTTGTTCCATCGTTAGGTGATGCCACAAGCACCAGCTGCAGTAAACCTACAGTGAAGATGTTAATTAGATCAATTATTAGATGGCCAATGTCAATGCTTTGGAGTTATCACATTTTGCTATCAGTGTAAATTCACCATAAAATAAATTCCTCTGAAATGCAGCTGATGTGGTCTTTGAAATGTACCTAGTGTAAATTATCTGATTTGAAAAAGAATAACACGTTATTCCGGTTGCTAAATTGCTCACAAGTGTCACTACTAACAATGCTTTTCATAATATTATTGAAAATGTCAAATAAATAGCACCATTAAATAATGAAGCTTATCAGCAGCTAGATTTTTATAAGAGAAACGTTGCCATTGCGCCAAATTAATGATCCCTAAGTAAACAAGTAACAATGAAATCTGTATACATAACCACACTCTAAGAAACCTAATATTCCGTGCCAAATTATAGGTAACTGTTCCTTTTAATTCTAATGATAAATATTCAGTTAGAGTTGAAACTTTGCCAATTAACAGATTACCCATACACCATATTCATTCTATTAAGTACATAGTACGCTTCAAAACAATTCTTGATTAAACATGCATCTTTGACATCTAAATGGTGGTGCCCCCTAGTGGCACTGGTGTAGTTTTACTGTTTCCACCTGTGTCATCCACCAGGTGGAGACACCAAATATGCTATGTCTGGTGTAAGTTAACATGGCATGTACCTATGTCCATTGACATCACATTCAATTCAAGCTCGATGGCACATAGCAAAATAAATTGTCTAGAAATAATTCATTCGTTCAGACGTATGTGATTATGCGGTCAATTTCAACCAACTATTACAGGATATGACAACCAAATTTAACAGGTATAATTATTTGTAAGATTATCGCAAAAATTATTCTATGCATTTATTCAATTATTACAACATCATATTTCATCAGTACGATCATCACGTTGATTTCTGTATGAAATTAAAATATGAAACTTTCCAAATATACTTTTTAAACAATTTATTCAGTGTTGTTGCAAACATACGTACTTCACCAGATTTTATCAGGTGATCGAATTACCTGCAGATTTATATATGTTGAGATTAACATTGCAGAATGGAACAGATATGCCAAATCATGCATGCCACACACACAATCTTTTAAACTGTTTCTTAACAGAGACTTGTCTGTGAGAAAAGCAAGGGTGAGTTTCCTACCTTGGTCGTTCATGAGGAACTCAAAGAAGTTAGGCACGTAGGCCAGCAGCTGTATGACTTCAGACGCAACCAGACGCCGACCCATCTTAGTGCTGCAACCACCAAGGGCACAGTCACAATGGCAGAGTCACAATGTCACGGTCAAAATGACACAGTCACAATCACAATGTCAGTCAAAATGTCAGTCACAATAACACAGTCACAATCACATTGTCACAGTCACATTGTCACGGTCACAATATCATGGTCACAATGTCACAGTCACAATCACAATGTCAGTCACAATGTCACAGTCACAATGTCACAGTCACAATGTCACAGTCACAATGGTACAATCACAATGTCAGTCACAATGGCAGAGTCACAATGTCACAGTCACAATGGCACAGTCACAATGGCAGTCACAATGTCACGGTCACAATGTCAGTCACAATGACACGGTCACAATGTTAGTCACAGTGTTACAGTCACAATGGCAGTCACAACGTGACAGTCACAATGTCACTTGCTCACCAGTATAGGCCATGCAGACATGATTCCTGCATAGTGTGTGTGCTTACAGCAAAATTACTGGTTGTTGCTGTTGTTTGCATCAAGTAGAGGATTTACTAACTTCTAAATTTACTTGGAACATGTGGCCTAAAAGTCACGTAGCACTGTTTCAATAACCATCTTTGGAAATGGACCATAATATTTTATAATGGCCTCATTGGCCTGGTGACTGTATTAGCAGAACTTAGTTTCCCATACATCACTCTCACAGGAATCCAAGGGTGGCCACAATTATGAGCATGTATTACACAGGTAGCATGATGCGTGGTCCAACATGCACCACTGGCATTTTATAGCTATTTCTTACAAACGAAACTTTAAAAAATAGCAAACTGGTAAACTTTGTCAATGTTTCATGCCAACTCACGCATTCAGTTCCCGCCGAACTACTTTCTTGTAGGCAGACACTCCTCCCTGAGACTTCTTCACCAGACGAAACATCACGTTGTGTACCGCCACGTACATCTTGTCACTGAGGCCCCCTTGCTGTCACCAAGTAGAAGCACAAACATTACTACGTACATCTTGTCACTGAGGCCCCCTTGCTGTCACCAATTAGAAGCACAAACATTACTACGTACATCTTGTCACTGAGGCCCCCTTGCTGTCACCAATTAGAAGCACAAACATTACTACGTACATCTTGTCACTGAGGCCCCCTTGCTGTCACCAAGTAGAAGCACAAACATTACTACGTACATCTTGTCACTGAGGCCCCCTTGCTGTCACCAAGTAGAAGCACAAACATTACTACGTATATCTTGTCACTGAGGCCCCCTTGCTGTCACCAATTAGAAGCACAAACATTACTACGTACATCTTGTCACTGAGGCCCCCTTGCTGTCACCAAGTAGAAGCACAAACATTACTACGTACATCTTGTCACTGAGGCCCCCTTGCTGTCACCAAGTAGAAGCACAAACATTACTACGTATATCTTGTCACTGAGGCCCCCTTGCTGTCACCAATTAGAAGCACAAACATTACTACGTATATCTTGTCACTGAGGCCCCCTTGCTGTCACCAAGTAGAAGCACAAACATTACTACGTACATCTTGTCACTGAGGCCCCCTTGCTGTCACCAAGTAGAAGCACAAACATTACTACGTATATCTTGTCACTGAGGCCCCCTTGCTGTCTCCAATTAGAAGCACAAACATTACTACGTACATCTTGTCACTGAGGCCCCCTTGCTGTCACCAAGTAGAAGCACAAACATTACTACGTACATCTTGTCACTGAGGCCCCCTTGCTGTCACCAAGTAGAAGCACAAACATTACAATGTACATCTTGTCACTGAGGCCCCCTTGCTGTCACCAATTAGAAGCACAAACATTACTACGTACATCTTGTCACTGAGGCCCCCTTGCTGTCACCAAGTAGAAGCACAAACATTACAATGTACATCTTGTCACTGAGGCCCCCTTGCTGTCACCAAGTAGAAGCACAAACATTACTATGTACATCTTGTCACTGAGGCCCCCTTGCTGTCACCAAGTAGAAGCACAAACATTACTACGTACATCTTGTCACTGAGGCCCCCTTGCTGTCACCAAGTAGAAGCACAAACATTACTACGTACATCTTGTCACTGAGGCCCCCTTGCTGTCACCAAGTAGAAGCACAAACATTACTACGTACATCTTGTCACTGAGGCCCCCTTGCTGTCACCAAGTAAAAGCACAAACATTACTATGTACATCTTGTCACTGAGGCCCCCTTGTTGTCACCAAGTAGAAGCACAAACATTACTACGTACATCTTGTCACTGAGGCCCCCTTGCTGTCACCAAGTAAAAGCACAAACATTACTATGTACATCTTGTCACTGAGGCCCCCTTGTTGTCACCAAGTAGAAGCACAAACATTACTACGTACATCTTGTCACTGAGGCCCCCTTGCTGTCACCAAGTAAAAGCACAAACATTACTACGTACAACTTGTCACTGAGGCCCCCTTGTTGTCACCAAGTAGAAGCACAAACATTACTACATACATCTTGTCACCGAGGCCCCCTTGCTGTCACCAAGTAAAAGCACAAACATTACAATGCGACATTTTCATGTACAACAAAACAATAAATTACCAGTGATAAAATACGTCTTAGGATGGGCACACATGTTACAATTAAATCAATTTTATTGTGAACGTTTTTTGAAAATTACAACTAAAAACGACATGCGTTGCTCAAATAGTGGGACAGAGACAACCCTAGGTAAATATGTAGTTCCCTCCCAAAAAGTAGTCATGTTGACTTGCAACTGCCCAATCCATCATGTGAACATGGATGCTGGGCAATTGAAGCATTCTAGTGAATATTTTGTTGAAATGTTGGCCACAAGTGTTTCTTTGTTTAAAATGACAACTATACGCAATTTATGACATGCCATGCAACACTACCGATGTAGTGTGCATAACACTGTTGTCAAAGTGGTGGCAAAGATGAAACTTCATGAATGCAATAGTTAAATGAGAATACTGGATACATCAAGTGAAAGTGACAGGGATGTATGCAGATACATCAACTGAAGGTGTCACCAGGTGTAGATGTGACAACCATGTGTGGTTGTGACAGCCAGGTGTGGTTGTGACGGCTCACCTTGCCAGCGTCTCTGTCCACCTTGACCGCGTTGAGCAGGAGACACGTGATGGTGCAGCGTGCCTCCTTCGGCAGCATGAACAACTGCATGACGGGCAGGTTACTGCGGACACGTCAGCACATACATCAGCACATGTCAGCACATACGTCAGCACATACGTCAGCACATGTCAGAACAACACTTACATTTCAGCTTATATAATTTGGAATCCAGTCTTTCACCCTTTAGATCTTACATCAATTTACGATGCACACTCCATGTCCTTACAGCAACAAGCACAGAATCACCAAGATGTAGGAGCACGTAGTTTCTCCCACAACGGCTTGTACTTGCATTTCACCTCCTGACAGATGTGTTAAATCGAACACCATACTGACTTCTTTTGGAAATATTCAGCCACACTTCAATCACTGCACAAATATCCATCACTGGCTGCAGCCAGGTAATGATTCACAAAAATGACTTTACTAAAACAATGGTGATTGCATAACACTGCCCACCGTTTGCAATAGCAGCTAGAGTATTCAAACCAGCACTGTGCCAATCTTGACTACACTACTATATGTGTCCTAATATGACTATCACCCCCCATACACACCAAGACCTCACAGGCTCACAGATATAACTACTGCTGCACTTACCCAAAGTTGCCGAGACCTGTCTCACCGAGGGCTTCTGCCATGAGTTGTGTAGGAATGGCAAACTCAAGGGAACCCTGCAACAAGACACCACACCAGTTCACAAACATGCCTGCTAGGTACAAATTCAAACAAAATTAGAACTTTGAAATACCATTTGTTTTACTCATTTAGTAGCATTTTTTTGTTTTATGGTATGTAGTTCAGAAGCTTTATTTACTTCAATTTATTGTGAAACCTAAATTTTTATATTCAGTGTTTGTTCCATTTTAACACACTAGACCCAATTTCAAAATATATATGATGTCCTGTCCATGATTAACCCACATAACTGAATTTAAGAGACTGACGCAGGCAGATACAAATTTATTGGAATATTGGTAGAATTATGCCTCATAGCCCATTTTAACATGGAACTGCTTTAAATGGAAATTTCTTTATAAAATCAATATTTTCTACGTGCATTTCAAAAGTATAAAACTTGACAGATTTATGGCAGGCAGCAAAATACTTTTTATGCTAGGAAGACTCTCGACCAGAGAGTGAATTTGGTTTAATATTGTTAGTAAGTATCTTATAATCTAAATAATCAATGGTGGCACTCGATAACTTCTAACTTTGTGCAAAACCTAGCAGATTTTTTCAGTAGGAATATTTCACAGCCTGAGAGAAGGCAACATTTTATCAAGACTGGATCAGATAATAATTGATAAATATGATACATATCTGCATGGAATCTCAGATGTTAATCAAAATGTGGCACAACTCATTGTAGCACTAGCAATATATAACTGTTGCTGTCTAGACGTGATGTAAGCCATACATACCACAAGCAGCAGCAGCACGCGACCGCAGCGGTACCGGTCGTGTTGTCTCGCAGCCAACAACTCCTCCAGGATCCGCTCATTGTGAGCCATCACCTTCGCAATCCTACACACATCACTGCTATACAAACATCACTCCTACAGACATCACTCCTACAGACATCACTCCTACAGACAATACTCCTACAGACATCACACACACACACACACACACACACACACACACACACACACACACACACACACACACACACACACACACACACACACACACACACACACACACACACACACACACACACACACACACACACACACACACACACACACACACACACACACACACACACACACACACACACACACACACACACACACACACACACACACACACACACACACACACACACACACACACACACACACACACACACACACACACACACACACACACACACACACACACACACACACACACACACACACACACACACACACACACACACACACACACACACACACACACACACACACACACACACACACACACACACACACACACACACACACACACACACACACACACACACACACACACACACACACACACACACACACACACACACACACACACACACACACACACACACACACACACACACACACACACACACACACACACACACACACACACACACACACACACACACACACACACACACACACACACACACACACACACACACACACACACACACACACACACACACACACACACACACACACACACACACACACACACACACACACACACACACACACACACACACACACACACACACACACACACACACACACACACACACACACACACACACACACACACACACACACACACACACACACACACACACACACACACACACACACACACACACACACACACACACACACACACACACACACACACACACACACACACACACACACACACACACACACACACACACACACACACACACACACACACACACACACACACACACACACACACACACACACACACACACACACACACACACATCACTCCTATACAAACATCCCCCCTACAAACACCCCTCCTACAAACATCACTCATACAAACATCACTCCTACAGTCATCACTCCTAAAAACATCACTCCTACACAGTCACCACTCCTACAAACATCACTCCTACACACACATCAATCATATACACAAACATTGTTACAACATAAAGATTACTCCTACATAAACATCATTCTTGGACAAACATCAGTCATACAAAATTATCATTCTTACATAAACGTCACGCCTAAACAAACACCTTTCCTGCACAAACTGATTTCCTACATAAACATCACTACTATTCAAATACCACTCCTACAAAAACAAAACTTCTACTACAAAACCACCACACTTACACAAACACCACTCCCGTATAAACACCACTCCTACACAAGTGTCACTCCTACAAATACACCACACTAGCAACCATTACAGCATAAGTCAAAATTAATTAGGTAGGTAACATGATAGATATCAAGGGAAGTCGATACTGATACTGATATAATGTCAAATATATTTAGGATGGCAATTTGATAGATTTTTTTTCAATCTTGTTAAATGATCTGACATTTACCAGCCAAGACGAATTAATCTAGCTTCATAATGAAAACACAACACTCTCTACAAAAGACCAAACTCAGGCCACTCGGCAAGGAAATCAAGAGAAAATCCTTTATCACCAAGGAATCATTCAAACGGCCACAGGAAGGAATGACAAGTGCCTAGAAATATCATTAATAAATTAAATAAATTATAAAATATAGATGCAGAAGTTAAGAAGGAAGGTAAGTACTACCTGGAAGGAACTCATAAAAATGGCAGTAAAAGTGATATACTGAAGAGTTAGTGCCAATTACGTAAACACTTGGTAAGCCAACGGACCTAAGTGTTTCAGGTCCTACCTCTCTGATTCAAAAACCTTCTATGAGTCTAACTAAGTGTTTCTTGCGAGTCCTACCTCTCTGACTCAAAGCCTTCTATGAGCCTAAGTATTTCTCCCCATCCTACCTCTCTGACTCAAAGCCTTCTATGACCCTAAGTATTTCTCCCCATCCTACCTCTCTGACTCGAGGCCTTCTATGACCCTAAGTATTTCTCCCCATCCTACCTCTCTGACTCGAGGCCCTCTATGACCCTAAGTATTTCTCCCCATCCTACCTCTCTGACTCGAGGCCTTCTATGACCCTAAGTATTTCTCCCCATCCTACCTCTCTGACTCGAGGCCTTCTATGAGCCTAAGTATTTCTCCCCATCCTACCTCTCTGACTCGAGGCCTTCTATGACCCTAAGTATTTCTCCCCATCCTACCTCTCTGACTCGAGGCCTTCTATGACCCTAAGTATTTCTCCCCATCCTACCTCTCTGACTCGAGGCCTTCTATGACCCTAAGTATTTCTCCCCATCCTACCTCTCTGACTCGAGGCCTTCTATGACCCTAAGTATTTCTCCCCATCCTACCTCTCTGACTCGAGGCCTTCTATGACCCTAAGTATTTCTCCCCATCCTACCTCTCTGACTCGAGGCCTTCTATGACCCTAAGTATTTCTCCCCATCCTACCTCTCTGACTCGAGGCCTTCTATGACCCTAAGTATTTCTCCCCATCCTACCTCTCTGACTCGAGGCCCTCTATGACCCTAAGTATTTCTCCCCATCCTACCTCTCTGACTCGAGGCCCTCTATGACCCTAAGTATTTCTCCCCATCCTACCTCTCTGACTCGAGGCCTTCTATGACCCTAAGTATTTCTCCCCATCCTACCTCTCTGACTCGAGGCCTTCTATGACCCTAAGTATTTCTCCCCATCCTACCTCTCTGACTCGAGGCCTTCTATGACCCTAAGTATTTCTCCCCATCCTACCTCTCTGACTCGAGGCCTTCTATGACCCTAAGTATTTCTCCCCATCCTACCTCTCTGACTCGAGGCCTTCTATGACCCTAAGTATTTCTCCCCATCCTACCTCTCTGACTCGAGGCCTTCTATGACCCTAAGTATTTCTCCCCATCCTACCTCTCTGACTCGAGGCCTTCTATGACCCTAAGTATTTCTCCCCATCCTACCTCTCTGACTCGAGGCCTTCTATGAGCCTAAGTATTTCTCCCCATCCTACCTCTCTGACTCGAGGCCTTCTATGACCCTAAGTATTTCTCCCCATCCTACCTCTCTGACTCGAGGCCTTCTATGACCCTAAGTATTTCTCCCCATCCTACCTCTCTGACTCGAGGCCCTCTATGACCCTAAGTATTTCTCCCCATCCTACCTCTCTGACTCGAGGCCTTCTATGACCCTAAGTATTTCTCCCCATCCTACCTCTCTGACTCGAGGCCTTCTATGACCCTAAGTATTTCTCCCCATCCTACCTCTCTGACTCGAGACCCTCTATGAGCAAGTCTTCCTGCAGGTTGTAGCCGAGGTAGCCCAGGCGGCGGTAGTCCATGTCTGCGACACACATACACCTCACTTCTGAGTAATGGTAGTAACAATAAACAATACTAAACCTCTGTGATCAACTTCCACACTAAACATTCACAAAGCTACCTACACATAATGTTTTCTTACCCAAAGAGTGCAATACCATGAGTTCTTGTCCACCCACCCAATTACAATATAAAGATTAAATACTCCAAAACTCTAGCCCTTATATTGCTGAATATTATAAAGGTACCACCAATTAAATGTAGACCTTATCTTCAATGCAAATTTTGGGTCCATGGCTCCATGCACAATGTTTCAGTTCCTCGACTTTATTCACCAAACTGTATATTGCCTTAACTAAAATGTTTACTAATATAGTTTTTTATATACTAACATTGGGCTTCCACATCTTACCTATCCAGTAATAAAACAGAAACTGACTTATTAGTCACATAAGTCAGCATGTACTCACAACATTTATTTTCATGTCCTTGAATTGGGTCAAAATTCCCCAAATTTGCCTCTGTGAGGAGTGGGTAAAGGCCCCGGTTACCAACTTACTATAAAACCACGTCACTAGTGTTTTTACTGGCAAACTACGACTTCTCAAGTTATCTATCAATACTACATACAACAAAACTTACCACTGTTGCGCACACCACCCTCAGGAAACGACAACATCAGTTGCTTTGTCTGAAACATAAATACAAAAATTATTATAATTTGCAAAAATGTTACCATTTCATGTCTGACAAATTATTATTAGTAAATACTGAATAATAAAATTGGTTTATAGAGAACCATAATAACAAGAAAATACAACATGGTAACCTATATTTTAGGTATTGGTCCAATTAGTTACTTTGACAAAAGTTGGAATAAGTTGGAAAATTATATATATATATATATATATATATATATATATAACTATTACATATGCCCACCCATATGTATTCATGACTGCTGTACCAAGGGAGGCAGTGTTTTGGATACATACCCGTTCTCCAAACACGCCATTCTGCCGTATCTGTTTGAGTGCAGTCGGGGTGAAAGGTCGACTCACAAGTTTGTGTCTCTGCAACACAAGGGTGTCTTCCCGTTATAGCTACTTCCCGTTTTAGCTACTTTTTATTCCCGTTATAGCTACTCGTTAAGTTTGACAGGCAAACTAGTCCCGTTATAGCTACTTTTCTATTTCTCCATTTTACAATGTATCAAGATAAGGGAGCATTAACTATTTTCATCTCCACCCAGCTGATGTCCATGAGGGGTGGACTGCTTTTATGTAAGTGTGTCGCACTGAGGAATTTCCACAAAGTCCAGTGATAATTGTTAACGAGTACTTTCTTCGTGGAGACATGGCTTGGTGATGATTCAAAAATCACCATGGACATGTGGGATGTCTACACAGAATCTGACAAATGAACAAACAACCATGTTGAGGGATGGAATTCCAAGTTTGCAAAAGTGGTGGGGAAACACCACCCCAACATCTTTCAGTTCATGGTTGCTAAACATGATGCCACCATATAACAAGAATAATTTATGACATTCATTCCTTTTTGATAAATGCAGTTCTGTACTCAGTACAATTAATGTAGTTGTCTTTTTTGAAAAAAAATGTTTTGCACAAGTGTTTTATGGTATATTTTCCATTTCAAATAACTGACAGTATCATCTGTATACCATTCCCAGGACTTTTAACATGTGTCCTTCATTAATACATTTCATGTAGAAATCTTACAGTAATCTGAAACAGTTAATGCTCCCTCTTGCTGTCCCCTCCTGAATTGTGTAATTAAATAAGTAGCTATAACGGGACTAGTTTGCCTGTCAAACTTAATGAGTAGCTATAACGGGGAAAAATGTAGCTATAACGGGAAGTAGCTATAACGGGAAGTAGCTATAACGGACCTAGACCAACACAAGATGGCGCCACAGAAGTGATATGCCGCGTCTCGAAACCACATGGATTGAGAATTACTGTGAAACATCACTTAGTGTGAAACATCACTGAAAGCAGGAAAGCAATGCTTTACACAGGATTAACATGTTCTTAGTAACAAAAGTAGTTATTTATAGTTATTTGCTTTTCTGCACAGTAGATTGTTTTATATAACATTTAATTTAACGGGAACTTATTGATTGTGTCTGCACACCAGAAACTAAATGGTCAGTGAGAACTAATTGAAAAATCTAAATATTGTCACACGATAACAGTTACCAGCTTTGTTGCTGGAAGGATGGGTGTGAGCTAGTTTAAGATCAACGTGGTGACTTGAGCCATGTTGCCCTGCCTCCTACCGTTGGGTTCTTGCCGAGAGCTGAGTCGTGGAAGAACTGTTTCACCTGCACACGTTCTGTGGCTGCAATGACAGCAGCAACCTTCCATTAAACACGCCAGACATGTTGCTTAGGAGACATGTTGTTTCACATTGCTGGTCTGTATACATGTTTCTCATCAATTTACCTCACAGGTGAATTCTCTGACTCACTTGACATATCTGTTAAGACATCACACTGGTGAGAATGAACGAGTGGGTGGGTTAAAATAGAACATGATCATATATCACGGCACATTTGTCTATGACAATGCACAACATTTCAAATTTTGCAACAATGCAGGTTGTTAAAAGGACAATATTTGTTCTTAGGTTTTTACTGAATGCAATGCCTTCAGAAGAACGCCAAGTTTTACCTAGTGACCTTAGTAAGCCCACAATATTTGTAACAATATTTATCATTTCAAATACACAACGGGAGCATGTTCAAACAGCAAACAATGCGGCCAGTTTCAAAACAAGTTTTACTGGCAATATCACCAAAGCGTGGCAAGTTGACTGCAATACTTTTTGTGTTCATTTTCCCACACTCGATACAGTAAAATTTGTGTGATAAAAAGTACAATAAAAGCTAATTCCACATAGAAGAACAGACACCCTAGCACTAATATATTTTAACCTCTACATTACATAATATAGCTGCAGAAAGACTACATCAACAGTACAAAAGTATCCTTCCAGCCTGTTTTATTCACATTACTAACACAACATAAGATAGATAAGATAAGATAGCTTTATTGCCATGTGTTCACATTGTAGTTACAATAAAACATTGGAATGTGTAATGATATTGGTCGTCGTAATAGTACATTCACATGACAATACATTCACATGCACCAAACAATGATGTTAAAATATACTACTACATTAAATAAAATAAATAAGAACAATCACATAAAAAGGTCCGAATAAAAAATTGCTCATTATAACTCATTGATAAATAATTGATACGATCTAGTAGAAATATAGTAGCTTAAAATGTTAAATATGAAATAAAAAAATAAAAATATAAAATATAATAAATTATGATAAAATATACATACTAAAACTCATCGGAAAGTGGCCTATGTGTTTGCTGCGGGTGGGAGAAAATCACTTCTGTTTTGACAGGGCTTGAACGGCTAAGGGGAAAAAGCTAGTACTAAAGCGGATGGTCCTGGTTTTTATGGATCTGAATCGGCGACTAGATGGGAGAGGTTCAAATAGGTCATGGGCAGGATGGGATGTATCTTGAGAGATGAGAGTCGCTCTTCCTAACAGACGCTGCTGATACAGTATTTCAAGACTGGGAAGGTCTCTGCCAATGATTCGGGAAGCAGTTTTCACAACTCTGTTTAATCTGAGCGTTTCCTTCTGTGTAATCGATCCAAACCATACTGAGATAGAAAATGTCAACTGACGTTAAACAAATTATTGTTATACTTTCAACTGTTCAATATTACCTAATTTGTAGTATTCTGTCATGTGTACAATTATCAGTATTGTGTATGGGTTTTTACACTTATCCTGATGAGCCAGTACCTTTGTCTGGAGGCAAACTGAAATTTCATCTACTGATCATCTGGAATAATGCACACTTGCACATGCATGCACACAATCATACATGCACACACGAACACGTTTACTTCAGTGAACTTGTCGCCATTCATACATGTTAAATTCAGTAGTTGATGGCATCATGCTTACGTAACACACGATACAGTGAGACAGATCAATACAGCATGAATGCGTGCACACATACCCATACACATGCATGAAAGCACGCACGCATGCATGCACACACAAGCAGACATTCAGACTACTTACAGGTGATGATCCTGCCGTCTAGTGTCCATATGTGAGGCAGGCAGTCAATGACATGGAAGCGATCTAAGTACAAAATAAATATTTAAGCAACATGCACTGCAGTGTAAATGAAACAAGATGTCAAATATAAGCAAAACAACACACACAATTAATTCACATTTTCCAAGATATATGTCTCAAAACTGAACACAATGCATACCTGGTAAAAAGCCAATCACAAAAACAAACAGTGTTAAAAAGCAAGACGAACACTCAGTTACGTGGTATGCCCCATTTACCACACAAACCAGGGCTATGTTGTATAACTATATACATACTCAGTTACACTCATTCCTCAAGCAACTCCCAAGCAGTGTGCAAGTTGACACCAACTTCAGCAATGTACCTTTTATTTCACACTTGTTTCTGTCGACTGTGTTCTGTTGTCACAAATGGCATACTAAACATGTCCACCTTTTTAATGTCACCTTTTTAATCATTATTTCTCAAAAACCATGACACAGACAAAGAAATCCAGGCCTAGTTTTGATGTCTAGCTGACTGATTTTCATATGGGCAAAATGAATAAGCATACACAGCATTGTGCATCTACCTGGGCTATTCATGATGAGTTCTACCTCTACTACACTGTACAGTCTTGGTTAAGTACCACACGTATATTGACTCCTAGCACAGGATTTGTGATCTATTGAGGCTCAACTGCAATCGTTGGCTTCTGAAAGCCCAGCAGTATCTGACTTCATAGACTCACTTAGGACGCCATTCTTATATGATTATCTACACAGGAAATGGCCAGTTGGTCACAGGTGATTACTCGGTCAATCTAATCCCTTTTCACCAACTGTGGCCAATTTTGGAGACAGCCAGACATGGATCTAGGTACATGTGGAAGTCAGACGACTAATCCTATATGAAGCGGTACCAATCATAATTATTGTGCACAATCCTCTCAACAATAAATTAATGTCTCAAGTACGGCTGTGTGAATTGTGCAAAGATGTATAGCTGACATAAGTAACTGTCTCAAACGTCTAAGCAGCTTTGCATTATGTTAATCTGTTCGTCAATGTGTGTGTCCATCAATATGAGAACTACCAGATAGATGAATAAGCAGTTTTAAATTGGTACTAATTACCCAGTAAAGACATCTGTATGAAGCTTTATCAAATTATGCAAAACTGCAGTAACTGAACTTTCACATTTAAATTGTTTTCCCTAAATAAATTGATCTATTTCACCAGACTGCCTTCAGCTTACATATTAGGTGACTGCCCTTACTTTTTAAGTAGATGTCTGTGTCAACCATCTCAGTCACTTATAACCCGGCCATGATCAGCATATTTTAATTACATGATAACCATCCCATGACTGAGCCTCTGTATACATGTTATTTTCATGTAAATTAACATTTACATAAAACCTGCATACGAATCTTAGTATACATAATTGAAAGGTACTTCCAACATATAAAGTAAGAAACAAAAATTATAAGTCAACTCTGCCACTTACAGTACGCTGTGCACTCGAGTTCTGGGTTGCCATGGAGACTGAGTTCGAGGATGTGCATGTGTCGTATCTTGGCGAGTGAGTTCCATGACAGGTTGTTGTTGCACAGGATGAGGGAGCCGAGAGCCAGGAACCGCGAGAATCCCTCCAAGTTGCGTACCTGTGTTACAACGCTCAGTCAACTGAGAACAAAACGACAACTTACCCAGGCATATCATCTGAGAATGTCTAGCTAAAAACATTTCACTGTCCAGTCCTTACGATCAGCCACTTTATCACCCTTCACTATAACCTGTTCATTACAACAAAAATTTGATTTCTCCGGGAACCCGTATTTAAATTATTACATAGTCATAAACATTGACAACTAGATATAATCAGGAATTCATTTATACAGTTGACTGAACTGCAGTAACGTCACTGAGTTCAATCTGTCAAGTTCTGAAATGGGACCAGGATGCTTTTAAGTTTGTCATTAATTAATAGGTTGATATTCTTATCACTGTGCTACTGAGCGAAACAAAACAAACTTGTCTTCATGGATTAACAAACAATTGTAAAAAGACGATGTAAAGACGAGGCACCTGACACAAACATTAGACAGGTTCATTAGCATGGATAAGATGTATTCTCCATTGTGTGACACTGTCAGAGAAATATGGACACAACTGTGACGTTAATTCATCAAAATATCAATAAGATGTTTGGGCAGTCACACATGCAATTCATGCAGCTGGCAGTCAAAAGCTAGTTATAGAAATGCTGAAATAGTCAGATTAATCTAACATCACTGGACATTCTGCAAAATATGTTATTTGTTTTGAAAAATGAGCAACAAATGAATCCCAGTTTGCATTCCATTTTATTTCATCACATGTGAACAGAGACCTTGACGACTTGACTTGGCATTCCTTAGATCTTAATTTGTGAAACTCATCATCTCAGCTGAGTAGCCGGATCGGAAAGGAATTGTGTCAACCCATTTTATTTCATCACGTGTGAACAGAGACCTTGATAAATTGATTTGGCATTCCTTAGATCTTAATTTGTGAAACTCATCACCTCAGCTGAGTCAGCCGGATGGGATAAGAATTGTGTCAACTATAATTTGGGCAGGTAATAAATTTGTAAGTGCAGTATCATGCCTAATGGGTTTTTGGGGCACAAGTATTGACTGCAGCTATTTGGCTTTGTAAAATGTTCAGGATTTTGATGCATAGCAACGTCACGACTGAAATGAATGGAACAATTCATATCTTCCCAATTAAATACTCAAGTGTCCCAAGACAATGTTGTTACATCTGTATCACTTCAGGAATATCCTCAACTTTTTTTACTGGAACTTTTACAGCTCCATAGCTGTAAATATTAATGACCGAGTTATATCTACAGGTAACAACTACAGTGTACATAAAAGGTACACCCACTGGCTCATTGTATCAGCTGCCGTGATAATTTATTAGGACAATGAACTTTGTTACATGATACACCATTGCTCTTGACTGTAAAGTTTTGGAAACACCTGTGAGTTCACTCATGCGTGCATCATATAAATATACACGTATGTAACCAAATATATATATATATATATATACATTGAAATATATACGTTGATGTAAATGCGTGAATGAGCACTTCAATATGAAGGTATCCATTCACAACTACGGGTGATTGACATTGTACTCCCTGTGAGACCTGTTTAACTGAACACATCTGAACTTCTCTGGGAAGTGTCTAACCACACGTGTGCAGGTACAGACGCACAAATGTGTACAAACATGTATGCATACACACACATATGCATACATGTGCATACATGCATGCATACACATGCACACATAAGCATACATGCATGCACACACACGCATGCATACACACACGCACACATACACGCATGCACACACACACACACACACACACACACACACACACACACACACACACACGCACATACACGCACACGCACACACACAATGACAGCACATACATACATGGTAGTGTTACACAATACATACACCAATGCAGACACCTTCCAGTTCCACACCCAGTCCCCACACATATATCACCCAATAAACAGACACTAACAAAACAGCCACTGAGTACTTTGTCAGCACTTTTCACCTGTACACACAATAAACACAGGTGGGGTGTATGACGTCAACGTCTCACGAAAACGTGTTTGTCCACATTCTTTGCCAGCAGCCAGTGCATGACGCCAGAAAGGTGACAGTAGACACTGTAGGATGAAACATGACCCAGGCCCCCTACACACCTGATTGTTAGCGAGGTCGATTTTCCACAGTTGAGGGCAGCACTCGAGGTTGTTGATGTAGTCGATGTAATTCTCTCGCAGATTCAGCACGGTCAGCTTGTGGCAGGCTCCCAGCTTCTCTATACACTCTGTAACACGTGGCAGAAAATCTAGTTTAATATCTACATTTCTTCATAAGACTATGTACACCATAATAATATATTTTTTAATCAGCAGATGTCCATAGAATAACTTTATTAACATTTTAATATAAATTTTGTTTTATATTAACTGTTTTAAGAGAGCATACACCCCCCCCCCCCCCACAAGCACACAAACTTCGATTGGACTTTTAATGCCCGGAAAGGGTCCAGTCCAGTATATGGAACAAGAAGAATATAAATTTAATACTTATGTTTGCTAAAAGCTGCTGGCTACACTTAGTACATTGGGTAGTAGTAATAGGCATAGCTGTATTATGGGTGTTATTATTGTGTTCCTAATTTGTTTCTGCACTCTCTACTCAGTGTGTGAGGTTGCTCTCCATCTTGGTACCTCAGTGTGTGAGATTGCTCTCCATCTTGGTGCCTGAGTGTGTGAGGTTGCTCTCCATCTTGGTGCCTGAGTGTGTAAGATTGCTCTCCATCTTGGTACCTCAGTGTGTGAGATTGCTCTCCATCTTGGTACCTCAGTGTGTGAGATTGCTCTCCATCTTGGTACCTCAGTGTGTGAGATTGCTCTCCATCTTGGTGCCTCAGTGTGTAAGATTGCTCTCCATCTTGGTACCTCAGTGTGTGAGATTGCTCTCCATCTTGGTACCTCAGTGTGTGAGATTGCTCTCCATCTTGGTACCTCAGTGTGTAAGATTGCTCTCCATCTTGGTACCTCAGTGTGTGAGATTGCTCTCCATCTTGGTGCCTGAGTGTGTGAGGTTGCTCTCCATCTTGGTACCTCAGTGTGTGAGATTGCTCTCCATCTTGGTACCTCAGTGTGTAAGATTGCTCTCCATCATGGTACCTCAGTGTGTGAGATTGCTCTCCATCTTGGTGCCTGAGTGTGTGAGATTACTCTCCATCTTGGTGCCTGAGTGTGTGAGATTGCTCTCCATCTTGGTACCTCAGTGTGTGAGATTGCTCTCCATCTTGGTGCCTGAGTGTGTGAGATTGCTCTCCATCTTGGTACCTCAGTGTGTGAGATTGCTCTCCATCTTGGTACCTCAGTGTGTGAGATTGCTCTCCATCTTGGTACCTCAGTGTGTGAGATTGCTCTCCATCTTGGTACCTCAGTGTGTAAGATTGCTCTCCATCTTGGTACCTCAGTGTGTGAGATTGCTCTCCATCTTGGTACCTCAGTGTGTGAGATTGCTCTCCATCTTGGTACCTCAGTGTGTGAGATTGCTCTCCATCTTGGTACCTCAGTGTGTGAGATTGCTCTCCCTCTTGGTACCTCAGTGTGTGAGATTGCTCTCCATCTTGGTACCTCAGTGTGTGAGATTGCTCTCCATCTTGGTACCTCAGTGTGTGAGATTGCTCTCCATCTTGGTACCTCAGTGTGTAAGATTGCTCTCCATCTTGGTACCTCAGTGTGTGAGATTGCTCTCCATCTTGGTACCTCAGTGTGTGAGATTGCTCTCCATCTTGGTACCTCAGTGTATAAGATTGCTCTCCATCTTGGTACCTCAGTGTGTGAGATTGCTCTCCATCTTGGTACCTCAGTGTGTGAGATTGCTCTCCATCTTGGTACCTCAGTGTATAAGATTGCTCTCCATCTTGGTACCTCAGTGTGTGAGATTGCTCTCCATCTTGGTACCTCAGTGTGTGAGATTGCTCTCCATCTTGGTACCTCAGTGTATAAGATTGCTCTCCATCTTGGTACCTCAGTGTGTAAGATTGCTCTCCATCTTGGTGCCTGAGTGTGTGAGATTGCTCTCCATCTTGGTACCTCAGTGTGTGAGATTGCTCTCCATCTTGGTGCCTGAGTGTGTGAGATTGCTCTCCATCTTGGTACCTCAGTGTATAAGATTGCTCTCCATCTTGGTGCCTGAGTGTGTGAGATTGCTCTCCATCTTGGTACGTCAGTGTGTAAGATTGCTCTCCATCTTGGTGCCTGAGTGTGTGAGATTGCTCTCCATCTTGGTACCTCAGTGTGTAAGATTGCTCTCCATCTTGGTGCCTGAGTGTGTGAGATTGCTCTCCATCTTGGTACCTCAGTGTGTGAGATTGCTCTCCATCTTGGTACCTCAGTGTATAAGATTGCTCTCCATCTTGGTACCTCAGTGTGTGAGATTGCTCTCCATCTTGGTACCTCAGTGTGTGAGATTGCTCTCCATCTTGGTACCTCAGTGTATAAGATTGCTCTCCATCTTGGTACCTCAGTGTATGAGATTGCTCTCCATCTTGGTACCTCAGTGTGTGAGATTGCTCTCCATCTTGGTACCTCAGTGTATAAGATTGCTCTCCATCTTGGTACCTCAGTGTGTAAGATTGCTCTCCATCTTGGTGCCTGAGTGTGTGAGATTGCTCTCCATCTTGGTACCTCAGTGTGTGAGATTGCTCTCCATCTTGGTGCCTGAGTGTGTGAGATTGCTCTCCATCTTGGTACCTCAGTGTATAAGATTGCTCTCCATCTTGGTACCTCAGTGTATAAGATTGCTCTCCATCTTGGTGCCTGAGTGTGTGAGATTGCTCTCCATCTTGGTAGGTCAGTGTGTAAGATTGCTCTCCATCTTGGTGCCTGAGTGTGTGAGATTGCTCTCCATCTTGGTACCTCAGTGTGTAAGATTGCTCTCCATCTTGGTGCCTGAGTGTGTGAGATTGCTCTCCATCTTGGTACCTCAGTGTGTGAGATTGCTCTCCATCTTGGTAATATAAGCTCTCATTGATGTAGTCCCCTCTCTCCGAGAAAATGATGGACTGCCTCAAATTTTTAGTAAAAATGAGTAGACTCAAGTCAAAGCAGTGGATGACACTTGCCCAAGACTGACAGACCTGAACTACTCCTCACCAGGAACAAAGTGATATATTAATGCAAGATTTTGAGTAACTTTGTATCGGTCCTTATTTATACAGTATTATATTTAATTCTTACATCTACCCCAAAATGTTCATTCCATTGTATTGCCTGTTATACTATTAGAGTATCAACGATTATGAATTGTTTGTTTGCTTTAGAACACTTTCATGTTATATGTAGCATTGCTATTTTTACTCATCAGCACGTGCAGGATTAGGTTCAGCTGAGGCTGATGCAATTTCCCATACTATTTGGAAGACCAGTATCCCAAAAATACACACGTACCTTTTGTGATTTCAACATTAGCTGCGCCAAATGTGTAACATGATATGCTTTCCGACAGGTGGTTCAAAAGTTAATATTCAATAGTATCAACTTTCAAAAGATAAACAGACAATACCACTTAATAATTCAATACTTGGGCTAGGTCTTTATTATTGACTTGAGATATAAAATTAACTTCAGAGAGGTGTCTACTGTATTTAGAAAGCTTCTTGGAGTTGATCACAGTATTTGATAAAAGCAAAGATGTCACAAATTACAGTAGGTCACTGAGGACTCAGTTCAATACAGACTAGAAGTCTGTGAATAGAACTCTCATCTCAGTAATGCAAACATGTCACAAATTACAGTAGGTCACTAGGACTCAGTTCAATACACAGACTGTGAATAGAACTCTGTCACTGACATGTCTCACACCAGGTCTAGCCCTGCCCACTCTGCTAATGCCCAGCTAATTACAGCATCAGGCCTCACTGCATTGTGGCTGTGAGACCAATTGTTTGACTGGCACTGCACAGCAGGGTATCAAAGCTCTCTAAATTGACTCCTAATCTAATCTCAACTAAACTGGGATTAGGTGGTACATTGAGCAATTGGTGAGCTTACATAAAGGCAGTTTGTAGTCTGCACAATCTGTGGCAATGACTTTAAATGATATTAAACTCAAAACAGCCATGTCTAGGCTGGTACAGCAGCACAGGTTTACACAGAGACCTGTCCACGCATCATTTCGATGGGTAAAACCTATACTGGCTGGGTAGAAATATCACTGGATGGATGGTGGTCAAGTAAAAAATGTGTTGTGAAAGAAAGGTCTTCCAACCATCCAAAATCGTATATAATTATAATTTTCAAACATGCTTTGAAAATGGTTGTCACATGCTTGTTCATAGTTTATTTCAGGTCATGATACAAATCTCAACTGGCTTGTTTGCATGTGAATTAATTGTGGACTGATAAAAATTTGATCTTATATAAAGGCCTGTGGTGAGTTAGTCCTTGGTTTTCCTTCTACTGAATGCTTTCTGTGATTATTGCGATCTTGTATTTCCTCTGGCAGAGACAAGATATGGAAGAACCCCAAAGCATTAGTCTCTTAAAAAAACTGGTAAAAAATGGGTGAACCTAGAACTCAGCCAGAGACTTAAAGACTGGCAAATGATTGACCAAGGCTGGTAATTACATCTAATAAAATAGGTTGAGTTTAATTAAGGGAAACAGCTGGCCACTAGATTAACTAACAGACCCAAGCCTGACTGTCCACACAAATGACTACTACTGATTGGTACAACTGGTAGTAAAACAAATCAAATATGTTCATTAAATGAACGGCTCGAATTATACTTTTTGTCCCTGAAAGCATTAAACTGGCCTATAATGGCTGTGACAGACTGACCTGAATGACTTCAAGGCCAGCCGTTCACGCTCTAAAAGGGACAGTTATGATTAATCCATAAAACAATTCTGACTTTGAAACATCAGCTGGTGGCCTCAAACCACTGTCCACTCAACCGATAGTCTGTTGTTGACCAGTAGAAGACCCTGTCACACCCAGCAATTACTTCTATATACTAGCCACTTCCTTGGCATTCCAATTAACCAAGCATCAAAGCAAATGGCATTTAAAACTAATTTAGAGAATTATTCAAGTTGAGATAACACCCACTCTAGCCAGATAAATTTGTTTCACCTCAAATATTCCCAGGGGTAGGGTAGGGTAGGGTACACTGAACTGGTAATGTAATCTGCACTTCTACAGTTACTAATTGGGTACATACTGGGGGTGGTTAGATTGGTCAAGCTAGCAAATTGGATAGTAAGTGACCTGCTGTAAACAGCTCATTCACAGTACACAGAACACTCTAGGGCGTAACAACTGTCTCATCAGGTGCTTTTCTGGGCCACTTAAAATACTTTCTTCAGGGATCGTGTCAGAATGTCCAATATCAAAGGAAATTACTTTTATCTGTACACTACGAAACCCCATCCCCAAATGAAAGTAATTCTGTCTGGAATCGAATATCAACATTCTGAGAAGATTCCTAACTATGGTATACATAATACATGTACCATGAAATGTTTCGTTTAACCTCAGTATTGTATAAATAATATGTTGGATATTTATAAAGAGTGTTGATCTACTACTGCACTCATTCACATGCATATAAGTATATATTTAGTCCCACAAATGGTGCTATCACTTAATGTCATTGACAAAACTAACACTGCTTTACCTTGGCCTGTTTTTTATCAGGTTCTGACAGCGGAATTCGAGAACTAATGAGAAAATGGGTGGAGCTTAGAATAAATGCAGTCATGCGTAGAGCCTGCATTCACATACCCAAGCAGCCATGTGTGTATAACTAATAATTAACTATGCATAGTTTTTGCATTCATCAATGTCATCGTATGTGTATCAGGCCTGTGACAGTGACAGGGTTACTAGATAGGTTTATGTGACAGGTTTACATTATGTCTAAGCTAAATCAACTGGTTAGATCAACATTATGTCTCCACTCTGCACCAAGTCAACTGGTTATATCAAATGTAATTGGTGATTGATGAGTGGCCTCAAAGTCAAACAGTTTGTTATCCAGTTACTACTGGGGTTGTTGGTTTGTGTGTAGAATTGTCAACTCCCCTGGGGATACATGTGAAGCTGTGTATGCTAGTCTTCACTAAACTGTCTAATTTGTATTGGACAGTTATCAGCAGAACACTGTCATCCTAGATTTTGGAAGTACCAGTGTATAGAGCAATAGACACTGATACATTGTTGATTACAGACACATTATTAAAACTCATAACTACATACATAAATTATATATTTTCTTGTTTTAATATTGACTATTAATTTTTTATCATCCTAGTTACTTGTTAATCTTTTTTTCTATTTATCCAACTAATGTTTCTTATTTTAACTACCTACAATATACATAAAACTTTATTTAACTACCTGGTACTTTATGATTTATACAAGTGATTATTAGTTTAGTTTTGTTCTTTGAATGAAAAAACTACCTTGAATATTTAGTATTTATATGTTTAGTCTAAGTACTGTAAAAAAATGATGCAGAGTTTAACCCAGGATGTACAAATTCAAGGTATGATAACTACGTGGATGAACTTGTTCAGGGTTGACAGTTTCAGACTAAATGCAAAGATTTCAATACCAGAAGAAAAAAAATGTATTATACAGAAACCAATTTTCCTGTGCTTTGGTGTGTGCTATATAAATAAATAGTTCTTATAGATATTTCCTATTAAAGCTGTTTTTTTTACATATTAGCATTCAGTAAAAATTACGTAAATATATGAAAACATATTAATCTGAATGAAAGTACTTAACAGGTAACAACCACAGCACATACAGTCATTCCACTGAGACTGGCATATTTACCCTAGTCACGTTTCTGCTACAATAATTGACACAGCATCTGACAAGTAATGGGGACACCTTGTCATTTAGATGTCTGAAGATTATAATCTGTTCCAGTTTCCTCTTTCAACCAGACTGGGTGGGTGGTGTTTAGCAATTTATTTATAGCCACAGATGTACTGAAACCTCACAGGGGATGGCTGAAAGCCGTAATTGAATAAAACATGCTGGCAAGTTTGGCATGTTAGATGGCGTTTAACACCATTGATGCTCAGGACACATGGGAGATTATAAAATAACTGGGTGTATATGTATGGTATCTTCACCTTTATATTAATTTCCATGGTACATAATGTACAGCTATGCCCAGTATACTGTATGATCACACAGTTACAGTAGTACATACATCCCCGTAGTAGTACATATATTCCCACCACCCTGGTGGGGGTTATACAACCTTTAACTTACCCACGGATATATTCTACAAATGACTGATTAATGATACGGCTGCATATTAAGCAACTAACTAATTCCAGTATATAAAACGTTATACATTCTTCTTCCCCTACTGAACTCTACACTATTATGATTTACCTTAATTTAATTTGTATCATCAATTTCATTACAAAACATTGCCACTGGTATAAATTACCATATGGCCTGTTGACAAAGAACTTTTTCACACAACGATAAATTCAGTCAGGTGACGAAAGCTGTGAGATGTGACCAAAATTAGATAACACTTCTTGACAGGTAAATATGATAGACATGTGAATAGCCAAGAAACCAGATCATCACTACTTTGAAGGAAATGTCAAACAGTCTTGAATCCATTCTAATTCTCTACAAAAAATACCTCACTGCGAGTAGTTGATGTAGTGTAACACAGCATGGACTTGTTCTTCCAATTGATTCACCAACTTGATTTATATTATTAAGGGCACAAGCTGTACATAACACAATAGCAGCAAGGCACTTCATGCTACGATGTTATCTACATGCAGTAAGTCATAGTAACTTGTGTGGTTCTCGGTTTGTCATTTTTTATGTCACAAGTCAACATAAATTATATTGATCTCTGTACGCTCACTATTGTTGGCATTGTCATAATACATGTGTGTACTTCCTCTAAACCAGAACTTCGGAGCCCAGTGTTTTCAACATGCAAGGGCAGACCGCCCAGCCCTTTACTATTCCCTTTTCTCTGCAATACTTAGACACTGGAATAGGCTCCCCACAAGCCTATCATCCACCACATGCCCAGAGCTTTCAGGGCTGGACTTCATGCCTTAACATCTGCTTTAATTTCTTCATGAGACTATGTATATTATAATTAAAAAAAATTATCACCAGAGGTCCATACAATAACTTTATTAATGTTTTATTTTTTATTAACTGTTTGTTTTAAGAGAGCTTACACACACACACACACACACACACACACACACACACACACACACACACACACACACACACACACACACACACACACACACACACACACACACACACACACACACACACACACACACACACACACACACACACACACACACACACACACACATACACACACACAAACGCACAAGCTTCATTGGACTTTTAATGCCCTGCAAGGGCCCAGTCCAGTCTATAGAAGACCACCTTATGTGGTGTAAATGCACACACGAGCTTACATAATTCTGGCTGGTCTTCCAAGTTCCAGTTTGTGTTATGAAATATTTTAGACAAGACACAGTCAATAATGTTTACTGTCTAGACTGAGTAATTACATTTTGTATGAATGATATGAGTAGTAAGTGTATTAGTTCATACATGCACATGCACATACACAGTCATAGCTCAAGGCCATAGCTTACAGCTGTTAACAATAAGTGCAGACAGCACTAAGTGTCAAGTCAATCAGACTTATTCAGTCAACCAGCAAGCCAGAAGGAGGTCAATATACAAGTCATTCCTTGTCTAAACTCTCCCCTGTTTCTTCATTACTTCACATCTGGTAATAACAGTGTTAATTTTAACTAAAGCTAATGCCTAAAAAGCTCAAAATTGTCATGGCTTTACTTGTCACATGTATTAACTTTTGATCTACATACTGACCACATGTTCAATTTAATATTCAAACCCATGTAGCTACCCAAATTGTCTTCATATTAGGCATTCAAACTGAGGCTACACATTTAGGAGGTATTGCATGACTGTCATTGGACTACGATATTTTACAGCACTTAATAATTTTGTGTTGTTCCAAATTGAGGTTGTTTATTATAACTGCACTGTCCAGTACTGTTCAATACATCAACAATAAATTATCTAGCTTCATCATTATTTGAAGAATTATTTCTAGAAATTAGGCTGTAGTTTAAGTCTAATAGAAAAATATTTATTAGTCACTTAAATCTAGACCAACTAACCAAGCAACAAACCAAAATAATGTGTAACTGATTCAAGACAATGAATTATATATATACGAGTATATATATGTAAATAAGTCCATGTTCAAATTGTTTTTTCGAAATTATGTCTAGCAGCAGCTACAATTTTGCTTCAATGTGATGGCTCTGATTTTGTTTGTGGGACATGTGCAAACACAGGCCGAAAATGCACCCCTCCCCAAAAATACCACTCTACTGCTAGCGTGTGGGTACCTTTCATCGACAGGGTCCCTAATGATTGACCGTTTCATAAATGCAATAAGTTTGGTGATTTGGTGTTGACTGTTACTGTACTAACGTAATTTGTTATAAGTGTAAACAAAAACGCAAACTGATGTCATGGGCGAATAAAATCATTGTTGACACATCATTACTCAAGTTTGTGTGCTGAACGGTCGATCATTAGGGACCCTCCTGTGACCTATTGGGTGAAAAGGTAATCACTGCTGGTATTTTATCACCAAATTGTATCAAACTATTTTTTGTGTTTGTAGAAATCGTCAATGAATATGCTTTGAATAGAGAATATTTTAAATTGCGTAACTTTACATCAAAGGCGAATAAAACACGGAAAACTATGCAAAAACGGTTGATCATAGGTCCCCCGACGCTAGTAGTAGTGCTATGCAGCACAGCATACAACCAGGGAGCAGTGGTCGCTTGGTAGAACGCCGGACTGTCAATCGAGGGGACGGTGGTTCAATCCCACCTACCACCATTTCGAAACTTAGGCAGTTTTGTTCATCCCACATTTGTCTGTGTCTTTCGGAAGAGACACTAAAACCTGGTGATTCCTTCTTTCTGGTGCTTAGACTCTAGATAGTCTATGCCAGGCGAAATAAAAGATCCCACACATGGGTAAATGTGTAACCTGTAGTGGACTCACTTATTCTAGAGAAGGACAACTCCTGCGTTAGCCAAAGTTTGGGCTGTTTGGTGGAAACTACCTAACACCTGAGACCATCACTAGTACTAGTACTCACTGACACTGAGTACTACTAGTACTAGGCGACGTCGTCTACCTACGGCTACGCCATGCCGGCTACAGCGCTACGCGTGTCGTGTGGTTGTCATGTGTTAATCAGTAAAGCACAAACCATTCACACTTAAGCTACTGCATTTGACAGTTAATAGGGGCGGTGACATGCTTTGTCAACCATGACGATGACAAACCAAACTGCCATGATGATCACAATTCATACTCACTGTCCACTCACCGAGGTTCAAGTTTGAAAGATCCAAATATAAAACGGAGTCAAGTGGCTCAGCAGTACGCGAACGAAGCAGCTGCAAAACGATACAATTTCCAGTTAAAACAGTGGTGTAATGTGCATGTCATGAAAACTTTGACTCGTAATTAGCTAGGAGCACATCGCTTACCTTAGACGTGATTTTCATAGCTCGGTCGTTTTTACAGTCAACTCACATCATGTTGGTAAAATTTACCGCAGCAAGCGGCCAAAGCTATTCCGCCGCTCACGCATATTCATTCCGCATAATCATATAGTGCCAGTTGTTGCTAGGGCATGCCGTGCGTGCTTTGTTCTACTTAATCTAATGTGTGCATTGATCGATGTAACATCAGAGCGTGTGTTCTATGTATGATTGTTAATACGTGTAATACAACTTGATAAGTCAAAATGTGGGAATCGTATTTTGAAAGGGCCTACCCGCCAATTTGTCAATGTGTTACTACGTCTACGATTACGCAGCGCGTATTTTTGTTATTATAATAAAGTTACATCATTCTCGGAATAGTTGGCTTATCTACCATGCCATCGCTCAAACAAAACATGTTTCAGTGTGTATGTATTATATATGGCTGCGTGTAACTAAGAACGCCAGTCTTTAATTAAAACCTGTCTCGCTCGATTAGAATAAAAATATTCACCCTCGCGCTCGCGGTCATGGGTCGCGTCACTCATTTCGAGTTTCTTTAGACTTTACGACGCTCCCGTGCCGTGGTGCCATGATATGGCTTTGAATCTTATTCCAAGATAGCAAACCAAATCAGAAGTGTTTGCATCAACCAGAATAGTATGCAATATGATGAACCACTCTTGAAGCCACTTTAGAAACCTAATCACAACGTTTGAGATTTGTGTGCGGTCAAATGCCAATTACAGCACTCGATTCATTGTCATAGAAGACGGTAGACGAAATATGTTGTACTGTAATTCATGCTTTTTCGAGATCCCCCGTCGTCTGTAAGCTCGCTCGCTCGCGCTCTCTCTCCCTTCTCTCGATCTGTCACCCTGCCTGCCTGCCTGCCTGCCTGCCTGCCTGCCTGCCTGCCTGCCTGCCTGCCTGCCTGCCTGCCTGCCTGCCTGCCTGCCTGCCTGCCTGCCTGCCTGCCTGCCTGCCTGCCTGCCTGCCTGCCTGCCTGCCTGCCTGCCTGCCTGCCTGCCTGCCTGCCTGCCTGCCTGCCTGCCTGCCTGCCTGCCTGCCTGCCTGCCTGCCTGCCTGCCTGCCTGCCTGCCTGCCTGCCTGCCTGCCTGCCTGCCTGCCTGCCTGCCTGCCTGCCTGCCTGCCTGCCTGCCTGCCTGCCTGCCTGCCTGCCTGCCTGCCTGCCTGCCTGCCTGCCTGCCTGCCTGCCTGCCTGCCTGCCTGCCTGCCTGCCTGCCTGCCTGCCTGCCTGCCTGCCTGCCTGCCTGCCTGCCTGCCTGCCTGCCTGCCTGCCTGCCTGCCTGCCTGCCTGCCTGCCTGCCTGCCTGCCTGCCTGCCTGCCTGCCTGCCTGCCTGCCTGCCTGCCTGCCTGCCTGCCTGCCTGCCTGCCTGCCTGCCTGCCTGCCTGCCTGCCTGCCTGCCTGCCTGCCTGCCTGCCTGTGTCTCTCTCTGTGTCTCTCTCTGTGTCTCTCTCTGTGTCTCTCTCTGTGTCTCTCTCTGTGTCTCACTCTGTGTCTCTCTCTGTGTCTCTCTCTGTGTCTCTCTCTGTGTCTCTCTCTGTGTCTCTCTCTCTCTGTGTGTCTCTCTCTCTCTGTGTGTCTCTCTCTCTCTGTGTCTCTCTCTCTCTCTGTGTGTCTCTCTCTCTCTCTCTGTGTCTCTCTGTGTGTCTCTCTGTGTGTCTCTCTGTGTGTCTCTCTGTGTGTCTCTCTGTGTGTCTCTCTCTGTGTCTCTCTCTGTGTGTCTCTCTCTGTGTCTCTCTCTGTGTCTCTCTCTCTGTGTCTCTCTCTGTCTCTCTCTCTGTGTCTCTCTCTGTGTCTCTCTCTGTGTCTCTCTCTGTGTCTCTCTCTGTGTCTCTCTCTGTGTCTCTGTACCCGTCCGTCCGTCCGTCCGTCCGTCCGTCCGTCCGTCCGTCCGTCCGTCCGTCCGTCCGTCCGTCCGTCCGTCCGTCCGTCCGTCCGTCCGTCCGTCCGTCCGTCCGTCCGTCCGTCCGTCCGTCCGTCCGTCCGTCCGTCCGTCCGTCCGTCCGTCCGTCCGTCCGTCCGTCCGTCCGTCCGTCCGTCCGTCCGTCCGTCCGTCCGTCCGTCCGTCCGTCCGTCCGTCCGTCCGTCCGTCCGTCCGTCCGTCCGTCCGTCCGTCCGTCCGTCCGTCCGTCCGTCCGTCCGTCCGTCCGTCCGTCCGTCCGTCCGTCCGTCCGTCCGTCCGTCCGTCCGTCCGTCCGTCCGTCCGTCCGTCCGTCCGTCCGTCCGTCCGTCCGTCCGTCCGTCCGTCCGTCCGTCCGTCCGTCCGTCCGTCCGTCCGTCCGTCCGTCCGTCCGTCCGTCCGTCCGTCCGTCCGTCCGTCCGTCCGTCCGTCCGTCCGTCCGTCCGTCCGTCCGTCCGTCTCTCTCTTTACGTCCTGTTTACGTACGTATAAAGCTCACCCCGATTGATTATGATCTCTCAGTTACTGGACAGCTCGGGTACTTTTTTCTCTTTTCAGAACACATAACGAACTGCAGTGAATACAACCACCTTCTTTCCTGCCTCCATCCTTCCTGTAAATGGTCAACATATCTGTAAAATAATTATTGCGTTGTCGGATTGAGTCAGACAACCAATAATTAGTATTAGTGCCTGTAAAAACGTCAAGTTTCATGCTATCAAGCAAATGGAGTGTTTCGGCTCTAGAGAAGACCGTATAGTGGCTGTCGCTTAGTTAGCAATGGTGGGACCGTGTCGCGGTCCAGAACTTTGCGGGTTGTGTGCCAAGGCCTGGTTAAAAAACAGAGTCCGGTATGAAGTGTATGAAGCGATCTTTTTTCAGAAGAACAACTCACAACTGCGAGCCTTGGTATCGCCAAAAGTAAACTATGAATTTTTAACACTCCCGTCTCCTCTGCATTCCGAACCATGCGGACGTGTCCGGACGTTCAAGGTTTTTTCCTGGGTTTTGAAATTGTTTGGCCACCTTTGTTAACGTTCTGTCTAATCATGTGACACAAAACAATAGTTGTGCCAGACAAACAACCATAACTTATCAGTAAAAAAACGTAAACTAGTAAATGTTCATTGACAAATGTATTATAAAAACAACTTTGTAAGTACAGTCGGTACCCATCGGTGACAGCTGAGCTAATTTAACTGGTAACAATGCCCGGCAACGTTCACCTTAATCACACTGTGCGAGTGCTGTCAGTGTGTCGGCGTTAAGGTTCTGATAACACGCGGTGCACGCACGCACCTTCCGCATAGCAGAAAAGAAACCTTTGCTGATTACGTCACATGGCGGATCCCTTGACAAAACACGCTCACGAGGAGTGTGGTCGGTCTCCGGTCATGTGATAACATGTTGCGTGATTTCAGCCATGCTAGCTGTTTGTGTTACATCCAATGTTTGGGATGTACTAGTAGAAGCAAATATTAAAAACACCGTTATTTCATCTGCTCGTGGGGTTTGACGGATGGATCTTTATACTGGAATTCCTAAAAAGCGTATCTTCAAAATGGGCGGGTATTTTCGCTTTTTTCACAGGTGAGGCAGTTGTGACTCTGGAAGTCAATAAACTAGTTCGACTGGGCTAACTTCCGTACTTCGCGTAGGGAAATCCCCTTGCAAGACAAACAGCCCTGCCTTGCAATGATGAGCATCATGCGTGAGTGAGGGGGGCCGGGCCCCGGGGGGGGGGGCCCGGGGGGGGGGGGATTTCAACTCACACATCGCTGTCACCGCCACCAATGTCCGCGAAATAGTGAGTCAAAATTAATATTAGGTGTTAATAAGGCGGAAACTATTTTCCACAATGAGGATTACAATAAGGTCATTCAAGAAACAAGATACTTATGGCAAGAACAATCAATCACTTTTACCTGATGACCAGCAAACTGTGAGATAGACATACAACATAAATCATGTTGTGACTTACTGGCTATACGCATGCTTTTACATGTGTATAGCCAGGATACACAGTCAATGCACTGCCTTTGGCTATTATCTCAAGCAATGAACAAACTTGAGCAAAATCACTTGTACTTTGTCCATTCATTGCTTTCGTGGCTGTCTTTGCCCAGCAAGGAGAGATACCAGCAATGAATTAACCCTAAAACTTGCACTTGGATGGTGCTCCTAGTAATAAATCACATTTCAGCAAATCATTATCCATGGATACACTGATCATTCAGCCTGGAATACTGATATGAATAGTATTGATGTTTTCCCATATCTTACATTGCATTAATAATGATTTTGGTAAACATTTTTGTGACCCCATCAAAATTAAATGATACTATATTTCTGATTGATAGGTATGCACTGTATAACAAGCAAATATTATAATGATTCTGCAAAACATTGCACAAGTTGAAATTATTCAGTAAGAAAACTACAATTTATTTCCGGAATTCTTTCAGTGGTTTTTTATTTCCTAACTTACTATAAGGCCAAATAAAATATAGTTGTGTTTCCGGTAACACTGATTTTTAAAATAGGGTAGGAAGGTTGGAATTTGTTTTATTTTGTTAAAACATTTTATTGCGGGAAAATATAGAGTAGGCAGACCTATTGTAATACTTTATTTTCATTGGTCTATATTAAATGTATACATTTCAATGAAAACGAAGTACGACTAGATGTATCTTAATGTGATAAAGCAAACACTATCATGTTAAAAATACATTTGTTTTATTTTAAATTGAACAATATAGTTTCAGTGTGAAACGTCTTTTGCCAGTGTTCCAAGGTCACATCCTGATCTACAGCAAGGGGGACGTGGTGGGTGTAATTTTGATTCCGTTGCTGCACAATGTTTTGAGTGTTAAGGTGGTCCTAATGCGCAAGCAGACAACTGGCAAGTTTATTGTATGATTTAACTTACTTTGGAGCATAAATTTGTCAACGAGTACAATGTTTCGACCTGTCAGCTGACAGGTTGAAACATTATACTAATCGACAAATTTATGCTTCAAAGTAAGTTAAATCATACAATAAATCATTCTTGGAGCCATATATTCAAATCAGGAAGTTGTTTCATGTTTTCCAGTCGTCAGTCATGGTGGACTACTCTTGATCACAGGTTTCATTAGAAGGCTGTATAGAATATTTCCCATGGCTCGGAAGCTCAAGTCTGAACATTTGGAGGCCCTTCATCTTCATCCCCTTGAGATCATATTATCCAGACTACTTCTCCAATTGCAGGGGACAGGAAGAACTCCCTTTTTCCATAGGCATTGAAAGCAATTGTGGTTCTGTTGACCCATTGTTGCATTGTCTTTGCATAATTTTGGTGTAAATGCACTGAAGAACACGTGTATTTCATGTCTTTTCCATGCCTATCCAGCTCCACAAACATGACCAAGTGGGGGTTCTCCGTGATGAAAAGGCCATTTGGCCTACTTTTGTCCAATACTCCATGCTCCAATTTTCCTGGTTGAGTAAAAATCCGTCTGGTGTTATCAATGTGTGCGTGTGTGTGTGCGCATGCGTGCGTTGCAATTGGTACCTGGTAGTTTACAGAAAAAGAAACAGCTGTATGTCAACTTTATGAAAACATTTATTTACATTTTATCAAAACCGCATTTTCATTTCCAGTCACAAAGCTGGTGTCAAACATTTCCTCATTCCCTGCACACGCACTCAACCAAAAATAAATAATATCTAGATTAGTAGAAAACGCCCCTGGTGGATGAAGCAGGCAAAACCCAACTCTACTTTAAATTAAAAAAATTCATGAAAAAACTATTTCACGCCCAACGAACTGTACATATGTATAAATGATTACATTCAAGCTGTAGCCATCAACTTGTAAAGTAGCCAACCATTCCTGAAAGAACAGAACATGCCTATCAAACCAGTCCTACCCTGAAGAATATCGAGTTTGCACACAGTTTTACACAGTACACAGAAGGCGAGGCATTAGTTAAGTTGGTATAGACAGGTTCCCATGGACCTCTCATACCAACAACAGAATTAGGTGTCTATCTTCATTACTCGTCAGATTCATCAAATATTCTACACCATATCCCCTACGCACATCACAGCTGCATTTCACACCAACAGCCACCCATTTGACATGAATAATCACACGGGTCACACCACTGGCGGAATGCTCATATTATACAACTTTATGGCTGTAAAAATGCAACATCTGACTGAGACTTTTTCATAGAAATGAATTTACTATGATCAGTCACGTTTTAAATTAGAGTAGCTGGAACTACCCTCAGGTACTACACATTTTGGTCTCGTATAACATTTATAGTACAACTGCAATTCAACAAATCTTTACAAACCTGTGGTTCACAGCATAAAGCTGTACACCATTTGTACAATTAAGTACACTAAAGTTGAGCATTCGTTAAAGTCAATGAACAAAAGCGAGCTGGAGTGCATAGTCCCGCATGTGTTAATACTCAAATGTTAACATGTTCAAGCATTGATTGCTAACAATAATACAGATCAGATCATTCCAGCTTGTAGCATAATAATGTGGTGTTCGACGTTTCTGCTGGGAAACTATATTCCACGCGTGATGTAATTAAAGTGAATAATCCAAATGTGACATTTCAAGAAGATTTACAATATGGCAAGTGACTGGCTGTAAATATAACTGTGACGTTGTGAGTATTGTAGATTTTGCAGTTAAATGGACTTTACACGTAGCTGATCAACGACAGTGAAGCCTTCGAAGTGACTACTTCTCAGTGCCAGATGCGTCCCGTCGAGCACGATATCCTTCATCGTGAACTGAATTGTAGCCTCATCCTCGATCTTCGTCGACGCCAAAACGGCACTGCACGATTTCATGCGTGCCACTTTTAAGGTGATATCGCCAGGCGGACTGGCATCAGTTATGGTGAATTGGAAGCACAGCGCGGCGCCGCGAATGACGGCATCCCGACTGACGTCGACACCCGGCACGCTGCGAGATCGCACATGCAACACACCATTGGCCCCGATGTAACAACAGATGCCCGAGATGGAGTCTGGGCGACTGGCCTGGGTCACTCGTAGACACACCTCCAGCCCAAGTCCCGGTTTCTCCGGCGTTGGCGGTTCCGTTGGAACTTCGAGGAACTCCACACGTCCCGAGATCTCCACCGACCGACCCAGCTCTGCCAGGAACTCGGCCTTCGACACAAGCATCCCATGCTGCATCATGACAGCCTCGTTGCCGAGGTAGACCTTCTCGCCTGTCTGATAGTGCACCACTTTCCACTTGTCCGCTTCGAAGACAAAGTCGTTTAGTTCCGATGTTATGTGTTTCCTTGCGGCGAATTCTGCATTCAGTTTGGGGCCGAGGTCGTAGAAGACCTTATGCTTCGGGAACTTCTGGCGGACGTAGAGTAGATCTGCCACGGGGACATCATCGGTGCTGGGAGAGAATAACGTCAGTGACGCGCCAGTCATCTCCATGAGCCATTTGAGAGCCGCGGCCGACTGCTTTGCAAACACGGCACGAATATTCAACGTGATCCCCATCTTGAGGCTGCGGTGTTCGATCAGATCGTGCATGGCCTTCACCATCGGCCAATCGTATTTGTCGTTGTCCTTTTCTGCGGCCCAGCCGTTCGTCCAGCCAAGCGCAATGGTGCTGCGGGGAAAGATCTCGTGACAGAGACGGAAGAAGCGCTGATGGTCAAGTGGCTTGTTGGGGGCCAGGTGCCAGTTGGGGCCCTCCAACATCTCCGCACTCAGGTGCACCGGCACATGCAGCTGAAACAGACAACAGTCGATCTGACCTAAGACACCAAGAGGGAAAGAGGAAAACAGATGGGGAGAGGGAGTGACGGAGACAAGGCATAAGAGGATAGACAAACTGAGAGGAGGGAGAAGAGGGACACTGATGTACAGTCCCTATTGGAAACACTGCAATCTTATGTTTTCTCATTTGAGTTTAAATCTAAATAGCACTTGCGTGGCCCAATTTATACAGTGGTGTATCTATATTTGCTTTTCAAAGACAATCACCTGTTAGAAAACAATATTTCAGCTTCTATAAATCAGAATGGCAACACAAAAATGTCTCCTGATTTAAGTTCATATTACGAATGAAATGGTGGGTTCATGTTGACTTGCTGAAAATGCCACAACCCAACTTAAGTGGTCCACCATTCTAATATGCTCTTTCAGTCAGCCATTAAAGGTTATTGTAATATTTATATAAGTTTCAATTACACAGCTCCGTTGAATTTTGATTCCACGACTTTCTGTAATACGAAACCTAGCTATTTTATTATCTCATTAAAAACTGCTATTTGTCAGTATCTAGATAAAAAGTATCATTTTTCAAATGATGTGTTGGATAATAATAACTATAAGGAATGAGTGTATCATGTTACAATTATTTTTAGCGAAACACAAATTATTCTTTAAAGCTGTTCTGTATTTTAATTGTTATGTACTGTCAGTAAGCAATCCCTTAGTTGACTTATACACACTACACCCGCACTCAGCAAGACTGAGCAAGTCTCTTGTGTACTATGGCGCCATCTGGTGGACTGATCACTGAATGATGTCAGGTATGATGCCTTATAGAAAAGGAGGGCTTATAAAAAACCTGCATGTAAATAACTCGTGTATATTACCCCATTTGAGTCGGGCCAAAGTTAATAATTTACCCACTGGCCGGGAGGTGCCCACTACCGTAGTCTTAATATGTTGTGAAAAATCACTAGGCTCTGTATTTTTATGGACATCGTCAAAATGTAGTCTTTTGAAGATGCGTAATTATTTTACTCAATTAATAGTTTATCAGATCTAGAGTGGGTGATAGCAAATGGTCATAATCATGCCCAGAAATATCTACAGGCATCATGTGAGGGGGCAAGCATTAAGTTCTGGTGGCTATGATTCTTCAAGGAAGCTAATTAATCTAGAAATGGGTGAGGGGAATTTGGCTCCGTGGAGGGAATACTCTTAAAAAAACTCCAAATGTAATGTATTAATGTACACTATAGCATGCATAAACATAGCATTAGTATATGAGAAGATTAAAACAAATATAAAACAGTTTCCATCAGAGATATTCTACCTTGTCTTTTGCTTCTCGTAGCTTCTGCAGCGACAATTCAACGGCTTCAATACTCTTGAAGTCCAACTTCAGGCCTCGGCCAGTCTTCAGTGCAAATTTGAGCCACTCGTTAAACGTGAGATCACTGGCGACATCTGGTGGATGAGCCATGATCGCCTCCAGATGCTGGTTGTCTGTGTTCTGACCACGCAGCAGGATATCGCCCTCGATCATCATGTAGTCACCTGATATAAAAGTTCAATTTTACAGAATCGTTCCTGAATTTCACATGCTGTTCATGGGTTCAAAGTTTGGTTAAGTTACAATTGTCAATAATAATAATAAACTTTATTTATTCACGATATATATATATATAATATTCACAACTGAACACACAGCCACAGTGGCACCCTATGGAGAGTGGATCACCATTCGTTTTATCTACAATTTCCGTCTAATTTTCAAACGTTTAAAAAAATGGGTTGGCCTCGTAAGAAAACAATTTAAAATAACTATTTTTGTTTAAATCAATTATTATTACTACAAATTGTATGGCTATTTAAAAAAGCAATTAAAATGGTCAACCAACAGTAGACAGTTGGAACCAGAGGCCATAGAGTCAGTGAATACACAAGTCTTGGAATATACAGGTAGGTGAATGCACAAGTCATGCTAAGCAGGACCAGGCAAATGTGAACATTTAGTTTTTGTGGGAGGTAAAACCTCAGTTTACCAAAGATGTCTGCAAAATTAAAGAAAAGGTTATTTCAGTTTTTGAAGAAAAAAATCACTCTCCTTAAAAATATGTTCTGCTAATGCAAATCTCTAAATCAAATAAACGTATAGCATCAAATATACACACTTCAGTAATCAGTATATAGGCTGACATTTTCATTAAAAAAATATGTATACCGGGACATTTATTTGGCATACAAGAATACCAAGCTCACATGTATCACACCAAATACAAGTTGAAGTAGCAGTGTTCTATGTGTAGCCTTTCTTTTACATTATACATGACCTGCCACACCCAAAAGAGAGTTAAGAGACACTTCTTAGTTCTTGCTGAACTTCATTACGCAAGAAAACGACCTTCCACTGTGAAACAATCCAGAATGAGAAGAGACTTATTGTTCTTGTGTCACTCATTGTTACCTCAATGTATTTATATTTATGCTTTGACAATGAGAAAGACTTAAAGTGAAAACTCAGGAGCAACTTGACAACAGGTAATTTCCCCCCCTCTGAATGCCCTTCGCTAGAATGTGCAATAAAAATGACATATCTTAAAAGCGTCTTGTTTTGACATAGTCAGATACATGTATAGTGCATCACATGGAAAAACCAACTGTAGTATCTCTTGTTATGCCTTCTGAAAACTAAGCTAAAATAAAAAATATTGACAATCATACACTAGCTGCTTCACTGTATGTTATGAATATTCTAATGGAAAGTGTTTTTTTTTGCTACCAGGAACATCTTACCTGTCATAACAGAAAAGAAATTATAGATTCCATGCTTCCTAGTCTAAACTCAACCCATAGTTTTAGCGTTTGACTTACAGGCGGACATCTGGTAGGACCTGAATTACATTATTTATGAGAGAACTGTCTGGACAAGATGGCTTTTATCACCTTACTAGCACATAATAGTGTTGATACTGTTACCTAAAGCCGCTACAAGCATAGCTTTATGCAGAGACCCGTCCACCCATCATTTGGACGGGTAAAACCAATGTGGACAGGTAGAATTAATACGGGTGGACGGGTAAGAAATGAAGGAGCAAAAAAGGTCTTCCAAAACCATACATATTGTTTGTTATGCCTTGAAAGTGAGTGTAAATGGTGTCACATGTGTGTTTGTAGTCCATTTCAGGTTATCATACACATTTTAAAGTTTTGTAAACTGGCTTAACATCCATGTATTCATCAACACATGTATGACTGGCAATACTTTGGTCCTGCATAAAGCCCTGGCTACAAGTACAACATCATGTTTAGCTTAGATGTTAAAGACATAACATGTTTGACACGGTACATTATGGAATTATTTCAAAGTAGTTAAATTTTTCAAATATGTAAACAGTGTATACTGCTGTTTCTGTCACCATGACATCAATCTCCAAGGCAAACCTTAACTTGAGAAGAGTTGAATCCGTGATGTATTGTAATTTAACGGCCAGAAATGTCACACTATATTTAAAGCGCAGTAAAAACAGAAGATCTATACTCAATAGTATCCGTCTTTACTCTGTTATATATCCTTTTGTTCACACATATTATGTGGATGCATAAAATTTGCTTGCCGGCAGTCTGCCGCTACCACTACCAGTCACTTATTTTGATTCAGATCTCGTTATCCAGTACATACGTGGCCTGCCGATATGTGTCATTTACTTATTGAAGACTGCACACAACACATCTCCTCCATGTTCACTGTTACTAGTAATCTTCAATCTTTGACACTCATAACTTGTTGAAAACCAACGGTAACCACATATAGTTTTCAAATTATATAATAGGTAGATACGGGGCTTTATGCAGGACCAAATTATTGCCAGTCACACATGTTTTGGTGGACACATGGATGTTCACTGTTAAGGCAGTTTACAAACTCTATAAATTGTGTCTGATGATCTGAAATGGACTACAAACACACATGTGACACCATCACTTTTGAGGCATAACTGACAATATCTATGGTTTTGGAAGACCCTTTTTTGCTCCTTCATTTTTTACCGGACTGTCCACCCACATTTCTACCCATCCACAGCAGGACGGGTGGACGGGTCGTAGCATAAAGCTATGGGTAGATATAGGTAGAGAAACAAAGTGAAACTGAAAGTAGCAGGACCGCGAGGACCAGCTGACATGTGCCCTACCTTTCAACACCTGTTGCATGGCCACGCGACTGTTGACCCCATGTAGCCATGTGATCTCACTGCCGTCATAGTTAGTCTGCTGAAAGTGGTCCAGCAGGTCAGCATCCGTGCCAGACAGTGGTCGCTGTGTCACCCCGGTAAAGAAACTCGGAATAAAACCTGTCGGACAAATGAGTTACCCATTCAGGTGACAGCCTCAACACTACATTCACACAAAGATAAGTTAGGTTAAATTGTGTTTATAATACATGTCTACCAAGACTATGCTTTGTACTTTTGTACATGAATACATTTTTGGTACATATGCATTTGTACATTTTCAAAACAACAAAAGTACTTGCACTTAAGTACAATACACAAGTACCCCTGGGGTACTTCAATTTCATGTACTTTTAAGAACTTTTGAATTATGATCTTGTAATATCAAATAAATGATTTAGTTGCCTCCCAGTCCCCAATGGCACCAAAGGGTGACTGGTTTCTGTACAACTTCATTGACAGTAATTACAGGCACTGAAACATTGACACTGGAGGTCATACATCTGTACGTTACTTTACTTGAAATATTACAGACTGAGACATCATGACATTTGACTCTTTTTAAAGCTAGTTTGGGCGTGCGGGGTAAAATCAAAACAGACAGGACATATGAATCCACTGAGTGTTTTTCAAAAGTTTGCAATTGTCAAATGTGCGACTATGTGGCGTCACATTAACATAACAAAGCAGCTGGAAGCTGTGGTTGCACTTTAGTCTTAGTGTTGAAGAAGAACCATGACACGGCGCGACTATCCATGACTTGGCATGATATTATGACAGCAACAGTGAATCAGTGAAATGCAGTTCCCTGAGTAAAAATAAACGAGGCAATTAACTGTCATGTGACACTTATTACCTTAAATCTTTTCCTGATATTTAATAAGTTTCTGACCATGATTATGAGCAGTTATTGATTAATCATTTCTTATTGTTCATTCAATACACCAGTCCTACATAATAAAAAATTCAGAATGTCATCCTAATTGATTTATTGGTCGGAAACGTAAAGTTGTCAAGCAAACATTGACAGAGTGGATTCCCAAATGAGAACAACACTATTAATGTATTCAGAGTAAAACAATTGTTATGTATTATCATGGTATTTAATCTCTATTTATACACAAGTATCCCAGTTCACTAGTGGTCACGATTAAATATACATTTAAGGTACTGATTCTAAAGTGTAGACTTATGGGTGCACATTTGGAAAAAAACATTCAGTTATACAGTATAACTGAATGTTTTTTTCCAAATGTGCACCCATAAGTGAAACATGAAAACTATTTTATACATTTTTAAAAGCTGATTTGGTTTTGAGTCAAGTTGGACATTTGATTATATATAACATTTATTCTACAATTCAGGCCAAAGGTGTGTTCGGAAATCTGCATATTTTGGAATATGTCTCAGATTATGGGATTCTTTCTTTAATCCCTTTACTTATTAAATATTGTATAGTCACCAAAAAATCATATGAACAAATTTTTTTTTTAGTTAATGTCTAGATGGTTATACATGGATAAATATTGTGACTATTGTTGCATGTTACTGAATAATGATTATATCAATCTACTAGTACTAGACATAATAATGACTTGATATATATTCAGACACATAAAATAACCCAACTCTCATATGAATAAAAAACAATGCACATAAATACTTATTTTAGTGTCTGGAAAAAAACAGTCCAAAATAAATAATTGGTTTCTGAAAACATGATAGTATATCAAATATTGGCTTTTGTAATTTTGTCATGTATCTGAAAACATACAATGTCTGAATACATCCTGTCGTTAGAATACAGGCCTTTGTACAATATATTGATATATGTCAACATTGTGTGAGGGTCCATAAACCTCTTTCAACGTCTACTTGCATTGTCCAAAATAATGGCCACTCACCTAGTAACTGATATAGCTTCAGCTAGATACCCGTGCACAAGTGGACAGGCAAAGAATTAGGAGCAACTTTTCATTCAGAAATCATAATTATATTGTCAGTTATGCTTTGATAATGTGTCTGAGACATGTATCTTGTTTATTCCAGGATATAATACACACATCAACTGACATGTTTCAGTTTGCATGCACGTGAGCTAACACGCTTGTGTCGACCATGACATAGATCTGTGGACTGGCAAACATTTTATCCTGTACACAAACCTGGACTGAGATAAGATATTGATTTGGGTTTGTAGCTGTTGGAAAGCTTGGAACCAGTGAATACTGAATAGTGAAACATTCACATCAAGAGGATAGCAATGTTATGTTACATTTGCTATATTTACTCAATTACAGTCGCCTTAATAGTAAATAACTGGCAACATATGAACTATATGGTCAGTAATTGTCAGTGGGATGCCCAAAATACTATATTATGACAACCGCTACCTTAGTTCTTTTGCACCAGAAACTGGTTAGGAAAGAGAATACATGTACCTTTCCGAATAACATTCAATTTAAACAACTGTGCTACCCTGGGTACATACAACAATATAATGGATGTAATGGTGTGCACAGATAAGCATACCATGATCCATCTACAAATTGAAAGAGTGGAGCACTTTTCCATTATAGGCAGGGAATTATCCGCTGCTCTGCAGACACAAATCCTGCTTTTGAAATATTGTACATTATAAATGAGAGCTCTACATTGTAGGTATAATCTGCAAACTACATACGCCAGCAGGAGACATTTAATATGTACCCAGTAGCCTCTGACCAGGGACTTGGGATAAGAGGATCACTGACCATGTAAGTACTCTGCCCTGCACATCACCACCACCAGTAGGTGGCTAGATAGCGAGTGGTTACTGGGTACATAGGATTACATAACCATCAGGACTAGTATTTATTGACCAGTGGGTCAAAGCATGTGTATCACTCAATTATCCATGTGTATCACTCAATTATCATCACCTAGAAATTAGGTCAAAGGTCATGACTTCTGGAAATAAATTAGTGTTGTTTTATAAATGACTACTTGTCGAGATCACTTGTGATGGAGATCATGTTTTGTTTATTTTGTTGTGTTATGTGATTTGGGCAGACAGTAGTAAGTGTATGATTAATTTATGTTAGCAAATAAGCTGTTTTGGGCCAGTGTGTGAAGCCATGATGTTAATCTGTTGTTGACTTGTTGTAACTCAACATTTGAGTAACAGTGAAATCCCATGACATATGCACGCTTCCCCAGACTTCTGTTAAAAAAAAATCTTTTTTATGGTATTGTGGGAACACTGGTAATCAAGGAATCATTCAACAGAAATCGAAAAACAATTCCATGTGTGTGCAGTTAAAACTATGCTTTTTACAGGTATTCTAAGCACATGCCTGTATGAAGCCTACTTTGGTGTTAGCTAAAACAAATGTTATTAAGCATGCGCCATATACTAAAGTACTGATAGAATTGTGGTGCACAAGGTGTCAACTGTGAAGTATCAGTCACATACGCCAATGGCCCATTGTATATTTTGCAACTCTCCGCCTACAACTGTGCTGAAGGTGTGACTGTCAAGTGTCAACTGTGCACAGTTAAATCAATTGGTTATCACTGCAGCACACAACATCTTGTATGAATTTATTAAGCACAAATTAAACACCCAGCTACTTTTGTGATGTTTGAAGAAGATAGCACACTGCTGCAAAATCAATGGGAAATGACTGATCAATGATGTTGGCCCAACTCAAAAAATTGCGGGCATTGCAGTAAAATACAAGTAGGATTGATTTATCACCAAAGCTTATGAACACATTTCAACACTGATTTACAGTTATTATCAAACACGATAGACAATAGTTATCCCATTTAAATTTTCTTGGCCTTTGAACAAATATTTAGCCAGTATGGCATGGTTATTAGATATTAAATGATACGATAATTGATACGTTTTGCTTACAGTGTTCGATACATATAGGACATAGATACATGCTAAACCATTATGCCAACCAAGTAACCAAGGTATGTGTTCAATCTAAGTGAAATTGGTGTAAGTTCAGTGTCACTGCAGTGTAGTGTTTACACTACAGTACAGTAGTAAACGAGTGTATTGAAGAAATGAAGACGCTATTTATTAGGCCATAGAACTCACCTCCATTGAACTTCACCCATACAAATAGAAATAGAGCCATTCCAGCCCATTGGAACAATAGCGCCTTCCGCAAAGGCCTCGGTATCTTCTGGCTTAGTGTCCATATCGTCCGACTGCGAAACGTCATGACGCTGCTTCCGTCATCCGTCGTGTTGGTGTCTTCGTTGCCGTCGGGGTTGTGTAATTTGCATGCAATTGCTTCCTTATCATCGACTTCGTGTTTCCAACATACCTATTGGATTTCGGGTAGATTTCGATCACATTGAGTAGTAGTGTTCTGTTCGTTACACATTCACTTCCGCTGTTATATGCTGCTTGTCAGCAAATATGCAAGACCTTCGCTATTAGTTGTGTTTGTCACCGTGACACGACACCGCTGGCGTTGCAAACAAAACTAGTGTCCAGGCATGCGATGTTTGCTAGACCGTTTTGACGAGATGTTCGAAACCGGTTATCCAAACGGAGCATACCGCTACCAATAAACAAAATTGAAATAAACACACCACACTGACGTCAACGCCCAAAGTCACTGATCCTCTACTACCTGTCACCTCGACGTTTCCTATTGATAAACGTCTGTATCGTACAGATCAAAGCATTTCACGGTTGAATGACTGCGAGACACCGACGCCCGAACCACCAACGCGTCCTCTCTGCAAAGCGCGCGCCGTTAGAAGTTGACCAAAGACGATTATTCGTTGGAAGCAGTGTCTTTCACGGCCTTTCGCTATCAATCACTAGCTCGCAATAATCCGTACTAATTAACTCTCTTTTGTTTCTTTCTTAATTTATGAAGCCACTCATTAAAACAAAATATTTGTACTGTTGTTTTGATACATAACCTGGGCGGATTCGAACTGCTAACTTGTCTAGCATCAAGCATTCAATACAAATTATAGGAATTAGAAATGTCCGTAGAAATGTCTAGATGTACTGAACAAAACATACAACTTATTTGAACAATGATATTGATCAAAAATATTTAATATTAATAACACATTCTTAACAACATTATATCAACTAAGTAAATTGTTTTTATTACAGGCACAATTTAGCAGCATACTATTGTCATGACAATACTTTACAAGTATATGCAAGAAAAAGACTGATTATATAGATGTAGTTCAATGAGACCTCATAAGATCATATCGTTGTAACCACAATATATATAGATTATTTAATCAGTTAGCAAAAACTTACCTAGTGCTGGAAATAACTAGAAAAACATCCAGTGTGGCCTATACTAAACAATATAATAACGAACTAAACGATATTGAAACAATATTTAAGATTTAATAACAGAAAAATTATAGTAATATTTTTTCAAGGAAAATGTTAGCAAAATTACATTTACCGATACATTTTAACACGGTGAGATTTGAAGGCGGATTCTCTTGTCAGTCCGACAAACGAGTAGGCAGTACAGGACGTGAGCTGGTATATATGTCCTCGTGTAGGAATGAAGACCGATAATGATAATTGGAGCATATATAAGATCGGCCGCAAACACTAATGGGGAGAAGATCCCGATGTGTTGCGCTTTGCTTCCTTCTTCTCCTTGTTCGTCGCCTTTCCCCACTACGTGGTGTCAGCTGGCCCGAATTTCTGCTTTCCAGAATATTCTGTCCTGGGCATCCTCCGGGGTGATCCGCAGTTCCTGCATGTCTCTTCGGACGCAATCCATCCATCTCCCTTTTGGTCTCCCTCTTGGTCTTTTTCCTGGCATCACCATATCAACATGCAACTGCACTCGTTTCGTTGTTTTCTTCCCATTCTCTGCATGTGTCCATGCCATTCACTCTCATCTCCTTTCTGGTGTCCGCACTCTTTACTTTCTCTCTTAGTGTTACACCTTTAATTCTTCTCAACATCCTCATCTCCGTTTTCTCGAGAATCTGTTCGTCCTTGTTTCTAACTGTTCGACATTCTGCTAATGACAGTCATATAGAGCTTGACCTTTAATTTCCTTGGCATTTTCTTGTCACTGATAACTCCGGATAGGTCTCTCCACTTTGCCCCACGCTGTACTGACTCTTGCTCTTACTGCTTCCTCTGATCCTCTTTCTTCACCTATGGCGACACCTAAATATTTTAATTTTTCACCTGTCTGAGGCTCGTGCATTGGCTCTCTTTGATGTTTGCTTTTGTTCCTCTCCTAATACTTACCATCACTTCTGTTTTCCCGGTGTTGACTTTTAATCCCTTGCTCTCCATCCCAATCTGCCAACCAAGCCAACTCCTCTGCATCTCCTCCTCTGTATCTGTTACTACTGCCATATCGTCAGAAAACAGCAGTTCACGTGGCAGTCCGCATCTGAACTCATTGCTCATGACATCTGGTACTACGATGAACAATAATGGGCTGAGCCCTGATCACTGTTGTAGGCCAACTTTGAAGGGGATCGAAGTAGTCACTTCTGCCATGCGTGATTCTCAGTACTGTTGATGCTCCATGGTATGTTGTTTCTACTAGCCTCACTAGCTTCTCTGGGACCCCTCTCCTCAGACACCAATACACCAGATCACTGGGCACCCTGTCATACGCTTTTTCCAAATCTGCGAAGGTAAGAACAAATCCTTGTGCACTTCTATGATTTTTTCAGTTGTTGTGTGATAAATATTGCATCTGTCGTACATTTCCCTGAACGAAATCCAAATTGCATGTTTTCTGAGTCTGCGGTCTAAGATCTTCTCAAATATCTTCTTTCTATATTCCAGCAGCTTAATGCCACTAAAGTTTGTGCATTTTAGTGGTCCCCTTTTGCTTGTATAATAGGGGGACGATCTCACTTTTCTCCGACTCTTCTGGCATATGTTCCTCTTCCCAAACTCTCTTCAGTATTTCATGCATCATGTCCGGTCCACTCTCCCCTAGGTGTTTGATAAGGTCTATCAGGAACCCTGAGCATCTAGTGGCTTTTCCCTTCTTCATACTCTATATGGCTTTCTTCACCTATTCCCTTGGTATTTCCTGGACTGGCCCTTCTACGGCTGGTATTTCTCCAAACTGTTCCCTTGCGTTTTCTACATTTAGTAAGTTGCTGAAATACTTTATTCACCTCTCTTTGATCTTTACATCATCTGTTAGCATCTCCCCTATTTGGTCTTTAATCACATTCACTTCCCCAATGTCTCTTCTTGATCTTGCCCTTTGTTTTGCCACCTTGTAGATCATCCGCTCACCTTCCTCTGTCCCCACACTCTTTGTAAGCTTCGTATTTAACTTTGGCTACAGCTTTTGCCTTTCTCTTCATACCCATATAGGCCTCCTTCATTTCGTTTCCACCCTGCATCTGCTATTTCTTGAATGCATCCTTTTTCCTTCTCAGGCTCTCCTGCACCTCTTCATTCCACCACCAGGTCTCCCCCTCCAGGTGTTTCCCTCCTTTGGTGGCTCCACATATCTCTTCTGCTGCTCATATGACGACGTTTTAAAATTATTTCCAACTTTCTTCTGCATATAGTGTCTGCCTCCAGCTGGTATTCCTCTTCCACTTTGTCTCTGTATTCCGTCACATTTTCTCCCTTCAGAGTCCAGATCTTAATCCTCTTTTTGCTGGCCCTTTTCCTATGTTTTTCTTCTTGTGTCCTCATGACTACACATAGCAGCCGATGCTGATAAACAACCTACTCTCCTGGTATTACCTTGCAGTATCGCATTTCCTTTAGATCAGCTCTCCGTGTCATCATGAAATCAATAGCGTTCCTTCCTCTGTTCCCTTAATTTTATCATGGACGCCTTGCTATATCGCTCTGCCCTCGAAGGTTTTTAACACGTACAGTTGCTTCCAGTGTCAGTGAATAATAACCCTGTCTTTAGCTGCGTCCTCTTAAAAAGTAATGTTCATGTTGCATGTGACTTCAGCTAAGTTGGCTTTCAATGTGTTTTTTTATCGTTTGCAAGGCTTGCCTTAATTGGTAACGCATGTATCCGTATTTGAGCTATACGCATAAAAAACAACTTTACTCGAAGTTGCTTGATAGCAGAGCTGTAACAAGTACATTTATTTTGTACTTGAGTAAAAGTAAAAGTAACCCTAGAAAAAGCTACTCAAGTAAAGGTAAAAGTACTTTTAAAATAATGTTCTTGAAGTACAAGTAAAAAGTAAAAATATGTACTTGAAGTAAACACAAAAGTACTTTTCTCCTGAAACTAGTTCTCACTGTTGTGAATAAAACAAAACATTCACAATTATAATTTTGTGTGCATAAAATATAATATTTAATACTATGAACTATAATGATACAAACAATACTGCGTAGGCCAACTAGGCCTACACGCTGTAAATACACCATGCTTTATTAATAATAGGCCCACAGCAACCATCGTATTCATAAGTTGAACTAGAAGTAATTCACGTTGTCATAGGGGTGTTACATCTTTCTCAAAACGTTCTTATCGTCGTGGGTTATTCGATGGACGTATGATGAATGTTATCCTGTGTTACTTGAAGGAGGCATTCGGTCTAGATGAATGCTTATAATAACGTGTCTTTTGAAATATGTTTTCATTTGTAATAATTACTAATTGTAACATTTATAAAATACTTTAGTTAAATTAAACAGTTACAAACACTAATCTATATTAAAAATAAATATAAATTATAAAGAGGTGGTTCCACAAGACTGGGAGGTTTGCGGTTGGCGATAACGGGGAGCCTTCGATATCTATAGCATGCATGTGCAGTCCACAGTGAACATCTAAAGCTAATAAACTGTGTCAACAATATGCAAGACACATAGTAAGGAGGCAAATAAGGCAGCTGTTTTTCATGTCTACCCAATGCAAGGCTTTAAATAACCTCAGGGCCAATGCCATTCATGGGCATTGTTGTCTTAGATGCCCAGTCAGGAAGTCTTGTAACACCCAGTTCAGGCTCAGCAGCACCAGTGCCAGACTCCAGATTGCAATTATCTCACTGGCTACATCAGGTGACAAAGCAAATCGTTTGTACAACTGATCTGGCCAGTCCAGGACACTTAACATATCTGTTGTAAGTTCCGGCTGATATTTGTAAATAAATCTATGCTAACTGCAGACATTACCTTGCTTCCGACAGGTGCTTTTAGGACATTTGCAAATTTAACAAAGAAATTATGAGTACTTCACTACATTTAGATAAAGTACACATATTTTGTACTTCGTTACAAGTAAAAGTACTTCCCAAAAAATGTACTTCGTTACTCAAGAAAAGTAAACTTTTATACTTAAGTAAAGTAACAAAGTAAAAGTACTTTGTTACATTACGGCTCTGCTTGATAGGGTAGGTATTCGAGTTTAAGTACTGTCTTAATTGTACATGATGTTGTTGATCTTGCACGTGTATTATAGCATCCTTCAGCAGGTCCCTGCAAAGCGGTCGATCAGTCGTGTATTGGAAGTCTTCATGGGAGTGGGCGGCCAGTGCACAATCAGCGTATACAAACACAAACACAGAGTAATATCTTACATTATGTGGAACCTATAGTCACTTGGCTAAAACTCTCTCGCAATAATACAATTAAAATACGTTTTCAGTAATTACTCTGTCAATTATACCACAACCAAAACAGTAGCCAATTTATATAAAAATAACTAAAATCATATGCATGCATCAACCAATCTATGTACAGTCGCGTTCGTTGATGTCCTTAAAGTTTTGATGCTTATCACTTGTTTACTTCCACAGAGTTTCCTTAATTTCTGGATGTGATATGTCTTAAATAGTAATTAACGTTTTAGGCACATCTCTCGTGTTAGCCATCGGCGTCATTTCTTCAATGAAGTTAATGCTGCTGTACCACTGATATGCGGTTGTTATTAAATAGCTGCAATCACCGTATTCATACTTATAACACTGCTGAATGTCTAATATCGCCCACTGCGCATTACGCCTGCTGGTTATGTCGGCGTGAGACCAGTGTTGCTCGTTTTGGTTAAAAAATCGAAAGTAATGCGTAATGCACATTTCTCGCATTATCTATATTTATAATTCATCGGCGGCTCTATTTCATCTGACGATTAGCTAAAAATGGAATTTAATGCTGAACATATTGAAAAGGTACAGCCATCTCTCTCACTGTCTCAGTCTCTGTCTCTCTGACTCTGTATGACTCTGACTCTCAGTCAAGTCAGCCTCAGAACCTTTGCACATAATTTTGCCTCAAAACAAAACTAATTTGTACTACCAGTCACTGTGATTTACACGATCAGGCTATTGGACTGTATCCGGCTATATATATAGCCACACACAAAAATGAATAGTAATAATCGAATTAAGGTTTTCAAATTTAATCCTGTAGGATTAACAGCAGGTTCTTACAATTGCATGGCCAGCAAGACTGACAAAATACTGATGAAATATTGATTAAACAAACTTCTGTACATTTGATTGGCAGTATCCCAAATCTAGGGGAGTGTCGTATTATCATTAACTCCTCTACCCCCAGAGGATGATACATATCATAGTTTATCATACAAATTAAAACAATGTTGCTTTTATAAGTCGTAATGATTTTATTAACAATTCTCAGAAATATCACCAAGAACTTACTAGAATCCTCTTTTGATGGAAAGCAATTAGATGAGTAAGTTTGTTGTCCTAATTTGTCAAATTTTCCTCAACAGTGGTAGATACTTGTAAGTGTATAACTTCACATCTACTCCCTATCAAATTTCAAAACATTTATTCATGGTTGTGTCCCATACCACGTGACTTATTATGTACTTGACTTATTTTTTGTTTGTTTTTCATGTGTGTTTTTAAATATTGATTTAAAAATGGATTTAAGTTAAATGTCATGCCTCTGAGGTTGCAGTCTCGATGATGTAGGCACTATAGTAGTTTTATTATTGTCATTATTATTATATATACTTGAATTTTTTCAGGCAGTGCACCAGTTTTACCAGGATGCGAGCTGTCAGGCAGAGATCAACCGGTGGTTGACAGCAGCACAAGTGTCACCACAAGCATGGCAGTTCTGCTGGGCACTCATGGCCAAAGACAAGGTAAAGTCTGAAACATATTTCTTAATCTCACTCCTTCCTCATTGAGTCTCGCTGAACTTAGTCCTTTTGTGCTGGGTTGCGCTATGGTTGTCACCAAAGCTCAGCGTCATAAACTTGTCTATAACATGTCTTATTCCAGATATTCTGCCAAGTCCATCCCAAGTCTTTCGTTCTGTTTTCCGCTGTCCTCCCGTGTGCCTCTATTTTGTCTGACCAGCAGGAATGCACCTGAGGGCAACTCTGGGTAGGACTGTATGGGACGTTGACATTTGGAGTACGTATCAACTCCTTCTCAACGTGCAATTCTGGATTTCTTGATGATGTGTCTGTCAGCTGCTTGTCTGTGTTCAATGTGGTGTTTTGCTAAAATATGTTGAACATTATTCATAGGCATCTATTCTAAAAACGTCTAGCTTATGATGATGATATTGGTAATCTTGTAGAGCGCAGTGGCTCAGGGGTAGAGCTTTGGACTCTCAACCGGGTTCGAATCCTGACTCCAGTGTTAAAACCTTGGGCAAGTTTTTTCACTCTACATTGCTCCAATTCACTCAGCTGAATAAATGAGTACCTGGCTATAGACAGTGGTGGATATGTGTACGAGCAGCCTTCGTGCATTAATTGTAGCATATGGCTGGATGCTTCCCAGAGAAGCCGAGATGGTGTCTAAGTGAACAGGTCTGCCAAGGAAGTAAAGTATAAAGCACTTTGAATGGTCCTGACGACTGGATACTGCGCTATATAAGAACTTGCATTTTTATCTTCCAGCGTTCAGCTTAAAACAAGTGGGTGCTCAAATTACATGATCTTATGAATAGGATGTACACATCAAGCTTGGAATGAGTATTGATCACAACTGCTGGCAGTGTGTGGCCTGCCTGGTGACAACCTTTAGTGTCAGTTCTTTCTGCAACTAGTGTTCATTGGGACAAAACTAGGTTGACTGTTTCATTGTTATCTCTTGTAGAACCCAGAGGTGCAGTTCTTTGGGGCCAGCTGTCTGCATGTAAAAATTGCACGCTACTGGTAAGTATAAAGCAACACTGCACAACTCACCCACAGTAGTTTACAGTAATCACCAAATTATTTACAGTAGTCACCAAATTGTTACCAAATTGTTTACAGTAGTCACCAATTTTTTTAATTGTTACAAAATTGTTCACAATAGTCACTACTTTTTTTACAATAGTCACCAAATGTTTACAGTAGTCAATTTGTTTTACAATAGTCACCAATTTTTGTACAGAGTCAATAAATTGTTTACAATAGCCACCATATTTTATTTATAATAGTCACATTTTTACAGTAGTCACAAAATTAGTCATCAAATGATTTACAGTAGTCACCAAATTGTTTACAATAGTCACCAAATTGTTTACAGTAGTCACCACATTGTTTACAGTAGTCACCACATTGTTTACAATAGTCACCAAATTGTTTACAATAGTCACCACATTGTTTACAGTAGTCACCACATTGTTTACAGTAGTCACCACATTGTTTACAATAGTCACCAAATTGTTTACAATAGTCACCACATTGTTTACAGTAGTCACCACATTGTTTACAGTAGTCACCAAATTGTTTACAATAGTCACCAAATTGTTTACAATAGTCACCACATTGTTTACAGTAGTCACCAAATTGTTTACAGTAGTCACCACATTGTTTACAGTAGTCACCAAATTGTTTACAGTAGTCACCACATTGTTTACAGTAGTCACCACATTGTTTACAGTAGTCACCAAATTGTTTACAATAGTCACCACATTGTTTACAGTAGTCACCAAATTGTTTACAGTAGTCACCACATTGTTTACAATAGTCACCAAATTGTTTACAATAGTCACCACATTGTTTACAGTAGTCACCACATTGTTTACAATAGTCACCAAATTGTTTACAATAGTCACCAAATTGTTTACAATAGTCACCAAATTGTTTACAATAGTCACCAACTTGTTAACACTTATTTATTTATGGTTATGGTTTTTATTATTTATTTATTCACGTTATTCTAAGTGGCCAACTGGAATACTCTGGAAACACAGGTTACGACTGGAATTTGATGCAGATTATAGCTTAATTAAGATATTTAAAGCATAAACATAGCAGTGTTTAAATTGAACCAGCTATAGTCTTTACAAAACACCCCTATATCAACGAACCATTCAAACATGACAACATGTCATGTGTCCTTAGATAGCTGAACATTTCTCAGGATACTTCTTTTCCAATCAATAATTTTCATATCCAAATTAAAGATCTTAAATTTATTTTTACGAAATTCTTTATTTGTCATTAGTACTGAAGAAGTCAACGTGAAACGTTCAGATGAAAGCCTCTACAGGTAAAAAAATTAAAGACCTTGAATTTGGATAGGAAAACCACTGATTGTCATGTGTCCTGTTTGCAAACTTCCACCAGTGGATGAGCAATTATAAAACTACTTTCCAATGATACAGATCACAGTTGGGCCTGTACTAATACTCCACAGCATACTTGTGTTGGTTATTATATCAGTTTTTATTTTAAAAAATGTTAATTTTATTTCCATGTTTGCAGGCATGAAGTTCCAGCAGAACATGTGTCAGTCCTCAGGGAGCAGCTATTAACTCAAGTTGCAAGTTTTGCTGAAGGTCCAAAGACGGTTCTTACACAATTATGTATTGCAGTAAGTTTGTGTATTTTATGTGATCATAATACAAGTACCTGGCAATTTATTAGCGTATTAGCACGCATTTGTCTAATCCTGTGTGTGTATGTGGTCAGAATATACCAGTTGAATCTGAGATGTAAGATTGATGCTAGAGTATTCCAGCTTTGTCGGCATAGAACATCAACCTGTACATTACATGTACTATATGATGTAGAGCACAGTGACTCTCGACTACGATAACTCAGGTTCGAATCCTGTGCTGTGGTGTTAAAACTTTGGGCAAGTTTTTGTTACTCTACATTGCTCCAGTTCACTCGGCTGTATAAATGAGTACCTGACTATAGACAATGGTGGATATGTGTACAAGCAGCCTTGGCACATTAATTGTAGCATATGGCTGGATGCTTCCCAGAGAAGCTGAGATGGTGTCTGGGTGAACAGGTCTGGCAGGGAAGTAAAGTGTAAAACGCTTTGAATGGTTTTGTGGAGTACGCAATATAAGAACTTGTCTTTACTTTACATCCAGTAGTGGAAAAATCTGGAATAAGTGATAATTTTACTTATTCCACAGTTAATTTACATGGTTTTGTGATGTTTTGATTGCTCTCAGCAATGTTCACCAGTATACAATAACCATTCAAAACAGAGATATCATTCTGGCCAAGGTTTGGGGGACCCTTAAGGAAATTGTGGAAGTCTCAGGTCTTTGTAGTCTTTACATTTTCATCCAGATTCCTTCTGGGCAGTCTCTAGTTCTTCAGTAGAGTTGGAGGGTCTTGGAACAAAACAGCTGGCATACTTATATTAAAGTGCAGTTAATCTAATTAATCATGCATAAGATTATCTAATGTTTCAATATGTAGTGTGTAAATTTGGAGCATGAAGTGGGGAAAAACGTGTTCTCTAAGGCAAAGCAATGATGAAGAACTTCAGCAAATAAACATTAAACAATGGTATTTATGATAATACAGTTACTATTCAAAGAAACTGTTTTAGTCATGTTGTTTTCTGAATTTTATTTTAATGTTCCTTGAGTTATAATTTTTTTTTAATGTTTCCTCTGTGTTGACTAAATTACAGAAATGTGATTCTCCTGTTCCACCAGCTTGCCTCCCTCGCACTCAACACACTGGGTGAGCTGTGGCCGGACGCAATCACAGACATCATCATGACGTTTCAACCAGAAAATCTCCCCCATCTTCAGGTTTGTTCTCCTTGAATATGTTCTCCAAAGTCATATGATAAATGTAGTACAACAAATTTGCAGATAACGTCATAATTAGAGAAACCATGTTTTCAGTGTTAGCTGTTTACACGTTTGCATTAGGCAACAAAAGAGAACCTTTTTATCTTGTTGAAATGTGTACACTGAGTGTGAATGCAATTTTTCTATTATATTGAATCTGTGTCTGCCTATTGGTGTAAAATTGATTGTCCCTAAGACACATCTGAAACATATTTGAAATGTAAAGTTGCCTATTATGGTATGCATACATGGCAGATACATTTCTGTATGTAACAAATGAGACACTTTAGCAGCATAATTGTCAATAGTTCCATCTACACCTTTGATTTTGTACAAAGAAACAATTTTTTAAATATTGTGCAAGACATAATATTGTGCAAGACACTAATGCTGTTTTTAGTGTTTTTGGTATTTGTACTTACCCCGGTATACATCATTGGAGATGATTTTAGTAATTTATATGTAATGGTCAAATATTGTTAATCCACACATGTGAACAAGATCCACTTAAAAAAAATTATGATTTATATTATATATTATATATATATATGTATATTTACATGTACACATATTTATTTACATATCATAACAATTGTTTAGACATTTTGTATAATTCAGATTTGTTTATTTCAACTGGTTCATATTTTAAGCTTATTTAGCTGTTTTATTTTACATTTTATAATTGTAATGCATATTTGTATGTGTCAGTCATCTTTATAAGGAATAAAACGGTTTGTGTGTGTGATGTTGGCAGGGCACACAGGTGTACCTGACACTGCTGCAGGTTCTCACTGTACTGCCAGAGGAGGTGAGTGTAGCAGGAGGACAAACTTGTGGTGTTTGTGGAAACAGATAACTTCTTACATAGTTGTAGAGCAAATTGGCTCAGGGGTAGAGCTTCAGACTCTCAACTACGAGAACTCGGGGTCGAATCCTGTGCTGCGGTGTTATGTGGGCAAGTTTTTTCTCTACATTGCACCAGTTCAGTCAGCTGTATAAATGAGTATCTGGCTATAGACAGTGGTGGATATGTGTACGACCAGCCTTCGGGCATTAGTTGTAGCAGAGAAGTTGAGATGGTGTCTAATTGAACAGGTCTGTCAGGGGAGTAAAGTGTAAAGCGCTTTGAACGGTCCTGAAGACTGGATACTGCGCTATATAAGAACTTATCTTTTTATAATGCAGCACCATTCACGCGCATACATGTCAGTCTGTGTAGACAAAAGCATGGCCATTGCATTTGCAATCAAGGGCTGCTCCAGTTGTGTGAAAGAGTACCTGACTGTAGACAGTGGTGAATATGTGTATGGAAATTTTTGCATATTAATTTGATCATGGCTGAATGCTTCCCATAAAAGTTGAGATGGTGTTCAGTAGAATGGGTTTGCCATTGGTAGAATGTAAAACATTGCTGTCCTGACGACTGGATACTGCTGTTGTATCACATAGTATAAGAATTTAGCAGTGTGACGTTTTGTGAAAATGTTGGATTTTGCACACATATTCTAGACAACAAGGTTTCTGATAGAGGTGATGTTTGTTGTTTTAGTTTGGCACGGTCCATCTAACCCCTCACAGAAAGGGCGTTGTGAGAAACGAACTGCACAAAGCATTAAAACAAGGTTAGTTTTATTCATTTGCCCTGCCATCATCTTGCTAACAATTATAACATGTCTTAGAGAACAAAAGTTATGATAAACATTGCTTTTAATTTATCTTGCAAATAAAAAATTATGTCAGGAGTTTAGTTAGAAATGCAATAGAATGTCCGATTGCATCACATTTGTGACAGCCATTTTAATAAGCTTGTTGAACCTGGTTGCTAGGTAACAAGTGACCTAATGGATCCCTTGATTGACATGTCGTCATGACGACTGTTTGTGTTGTCCAGTGCTGCCCCTGGTGCACAGTCTTCTCACCGACGGTCTGGCCCACCCGATCTACACCCAGAGCATTCACTGTTTCGCCCGCTGGATGGAATTTGGAGCGCCACTGCAGGATGTCGAACCCCTGGTGGCTTGTTGCTTCGATGCCATTCGTAATAGCGCCCTGTTTGATACAGCAGTTGATGCTCTCATTGCTGTGTTCTCGCAGCCTGAGAATCACAGGTAAACCGCTTGCTTTGTGCTGCCATAATAAAACTAATAATTATAAAACTGTTTTTCTATAGCTCTAGTTCCTGCATGACAGATCGTTGGGCTGTACAAGACATAATAAATGTATTAATAAATATAAATTATATAAATCAAATCAATTTTTTTTAAAGATGTACATTAGTAAACCTTTGTATGTAAATTATATAAATCATATAAATCAATTTAAAATTAATTAAACACTGTTTTAAAGATGTATAGTAGTAAACCTCTGTAAATTATATAAATTAATATAAAATTAAAACATTGACTAAATCTGTGTATGTAAATTATCTATACATTATTTAATCTAAAACATAAACACTGATTAAAACGTGTCTAACACTACAAAGAAATTCTAAAGCAATGTCCGTCATTTCACAACAATTTGAATTAAGTAAAATGTCTAATAAAAAGATCTGTCTTTAAACACTTTCTAAACACAGAGCCAAAGGCAATTACTTTTCTTAGAAAAATAATTTCATTGTGTATGTCCGACTACTTGACTTTTAATTATTTATAAATATTTAATAGTATATATTATATTCAGTTTGGCAACCTTTTGTATTTTAATCGAATCCAGTCACAATGGTAATTCCAATTGTTGCCTGGTGATTTAATTTGAATTTATTATTAAACAAATTCTACAGACAAGAGTGGATACTTGATAACATATTTTTATTTAATTTAGTCTGAATGTGACAAAGAAAAGTCAAGTAGAGATTTTTTAGTGTCTATGATAATGATTTGATGAGACAGATGATCACTATGTGTGGGTGTGTGTGTGTGTGTGCGGGCGTGCTTGCGCGCCTTTGGGCGTGGCTAGTGCGTGCTGCATGCGTGCGTGCGTGTGTTATATCAGTGGTTATTTTGGTAGGTTCCCGAAATATGTCCAGAAATTGTTGCCACGGATTGTCCAGTTGGACGACATGCTGCAGAAGGCCATGGAACACCGCGACACGGTACAACTAACTTACCCTTTCTTGTTGATCTCTTCGTTAAAGGGATTCTTCGAGAATTTTAAAACTATATAATATGCAACATGTTTAATTAATCCTGTCAACATATAATTCTGTGCCTTCATTTAATTACAAATGTGTCTTATTAATCACTTATAACCCTAACAACATATCGAAAAAATGCAGGGTTTCTAGTTTGGGTTTCATCTGTACTATGCATATAAGGCATGGTCATGAATATTTAGTTCAGTTAACCAGTTAAAGTCCATGGTAATTGTGTGGTTCACTGCACATGCATGAATATTCATCATACAATTTCTGCATAATTAACACCCACATGGCAGCAAGCTCTAAAAGTGATTTGTATTAACACAGTTACGTACTGGCTTGTTGTGGAAATAACACTCAAGTAATGCATAGGTTTGAATGAGTATGATGTGAATGATGATCTGATGGATCCCTGTTAAGTGGTGTGATTGAATGAGTATGATGTGAGTGATGATCTGATGGGTCCCTGTGAAGTGGTGTGATTCAATGAGTATGATGTGAGTGATGATCTGATGGATCCCTGTAAAGTGGTGTGATTCAATGAGTATGATGTGAGTAATGATCTGATGGATCGCTGTAAAGCGGTGTGGCTGAATGAGTATGGTGTGAGTGATGATCTGATGGATCCCTGTAAAGTGATGCGATGGAATGAGTACCATGTGAGTGATGATCTGATGGATCCCTGTAAAGTGGTGTAACTGAATGAGTATGATGTGAGTGATGATGTGTTGGATCCCTGTAAAATTGATGACTGAATGAGTGTGATGTGAGTGATGATCTGATGGATCCCTGTAAAGTGGTGTGGCTGAATGAGTATGATGTGAGTGTGATGATCTGGTGGATCTCTGTAAAGTGATGTGGTCGAATGAGTATGATGTGAGTGATGATCTAATGGATCCCTGTGAAGTGGTGTGGTCGATTGAGTATGACGTGAGTGATGATCTGATGGATCCCTGTGAAGTGGTGTGATTGAATGAGCATGATGTGAGTGATGATCCGATGGATCCGTGTAAAGTTGTGTGGCTGAATGAGCATGATGTGAGTGATGATCCGATGGATCCCTGTAAAGTGGTGTGGCTGATTGAGTATGATTGAGTGATGATCTGATGGATCCCTGTAAAGTGGTGTGATTGAATGAGTATGACGTGAGTGATGATCTGATGGATCCCTGTGAAGTGGTGTGATTGAATGAGTATGATGTGAGTGATGATCTGATGGATCCCTGTAAAGTGGTGTGACTGAATGAGTATGATGGGAGTGATGATCTGATGGATCCCTGTAAAGTGGTGTGGCTGAATGAGTATGATGTGAGTGATGATCTGATGGATCGCTGTAAAGCGGTGTGGCTGAATGAGTATGGTGTGAGTGATGATCTGATGGATCCCTGTAAAGTGATGCGATGGAATGAGTACCATGTGAGTGATGATCTGATGGATCCCTGTAAAGTGGTGTAACTGAATGAGTATGATGTGAGTGATGATGTGTTGGATCCCTGTAAAATTGATGACTGAATGAGTGTGATGTGAGTGATGATCTGATGGATCCCTGTAAAGTGGTGTGGCTGAATGAGTATGATGTGAGTGTGATGATCTGGTGGATCTCTGTAAAGTGATGTGGTCGAATGAGTATGATGTGAGTGATGATCTAATGGATCCCTGTGAAGTGGTGTGGTCGATTGAGTATGACGTGAGTGATGATCTGATGGATCCCTGTGAAGTGGTGTGATTGAATGAGCATGATGTGAGTGATGATCCGATGGATCCGTGTAAAGTTGTGTGGCTGAATGAGCATGATGTGAGTGATGATCCGATGGATCCCTGTAAAGTGGTGTGGCTGATTGAGTATGATTGAGTGATGATCTGATGGATCCCTGTAAAGTGGTGTGATTGAATGAGTATGACGTGAGTGATGATCTGATGGATCCCTGTGAAGTGGTGTGATTGAATGAGTATGATGTGAGTGATGATCTGATGGATCCCTGTAAAGTGGTGTGACTGAATGAGTATGATGGGTGTGATGATCTGATGGATCCCTGTAAAGTGGTGTGGCTGAATGAGTATGATGTGAGTGATGATCCGATGGATCCCTGTAAAGTGGTGTGGCTGAATGAGTATGATGTGAGTGATGATCCGATAGATCCCTGTAAAGTGGTGTGGCTGAATGAGTATGATGTGAGTGATGATCCGATGGATCCCTGTAAAGTGGTGTGGCTGAATGAGTATGATGTGAGTGATGATCTGATGGATCCCTGTAAAGCGGAGTGGCTGAATGAGTATGATGTGAGTGATGATCCGATGGATCCCTGTAAAGTGGTGTGATTCAATGAGTATGATGGGAGTGATGATCTGATGGATCCCTGTAAAGTGGTGTGGTTGAATGAGTATGATGTGAGTGATGATCTGATGGATCCCTGTAAAGTGGTGTGGCTGAATGAGTATGATGTGAATGATGATCTGATGGATCCCTGTGAAGTGGTGTGATTGAATGAGTATGACGTGAGTGATGATCTGGTGGATCACTGTAAAGTGGGTATGATGGGAGTGATGATCTGATGGATCCCCGTAAAGTGATGTGACTGAATGAGTATGACATGAGTGAGATGATCCGATGGATCAGCAATGGTTGTTGTTTCAGGACATGTGTCAAGGTTTGACCAAACTCATAGTGGCCGCGGCTGACCACAACACGAAGCTCCTGCTCGTAGGCACCCTGGAGAATGAGACCCAGAAACAAGTGTCCCTCGCCCTAGTTGCCCTGGTGCTGGTGAGTGCGGTCACACCCGGCCTGGAGGTCCAACGTTGTCCATCACGTCAGAACACTTACTCTAGTCAGTGTCATTATTGTCATTATATGCACAATCAAAAATGTCCATATTTCAGATGATGCTAGACCCTCACCAATGCAGAAGACCTTTCCACTGAATATTCATGAATGTTTTTTATGATTTAAAGTTTTTCATGGTAACGCAGAATGTTTCTGACTGAATGGTGCACCATAAAACCAAAAAATTATTAAGAACTCTTAGCCAAAAGGAATTTCAAACAACTAAAGGTATTACTTTTCTGAAAGGTTGTACTGCATATATTTTAATCCCTGATAGGTTGGCACCTGGCATGCAAACTGTCTGGAGGAAATTATGAACAAAGCCGCACCATAAACATACCTATATATATATATATGTCCGCTTGATTATAGTATAAATATATATATATACAGTGTATATATATATAATATACAGTACTGTATGTATATATATATATATATATATATATATACATTTAATATATACTTTTTTATTTAATATATATATATATACATATAGTAATATGTATATATATATATATATATAAACTTATTTTTGAACTTACATTTTTAACTTTGTAACATATATAGATAGATTTTTAACTTATACGTACATTTGATGTTTTATATATTTCGATGTTTAAGTCACTTCATATTTAATTCATATTTGTGGTTTGTCAAAATGTGACAGATAGTCCGACATGTATTTATTTTTTATTAGATAAATTATAACTTGTTTGTATGTGTTACTGACCTGAGGACCATATTGGAAATAAGTGTATGTTTGTGTGTTTTAATATGTTTATCATCGGTAATATAATACATATGTGCTTATTCTTTTATTTGCTTTTGCATCTAAACTATGTTTAATTGTCAAGTATATAATTTTACCAAATAAACTCAATCAATCAATCAATCAATCAATCAATCAATGAGACCTGCTGTGTGTGTTTTGCAGAAGTGCACTGCGATGCCTGGCTACTATCCTGTTGACGAATCCTGCAGTGATCTTCCATTCAGCTTCTGGTACAATTTCCAGGTACGTCACGTCATCACAAATCACACTGAATTGACGAATTGTGCAGTGGAATGTATCACGCAGTACTTCTGTAGAATTAACTGTGCATTTGTTTTCATTAGGACAATAACAAATTATATTAGCATACTTCTGTGACGGACAGGTTCCACCACTGGTGATAGAGCTACAAAGACGATGATTACAATTTGACCCTCTGTTTTTATATTACCAATGCTTTTTTTATATCCTTTGATTTTTAATTCCTTTAAATAAAATAATAAATAAAAATGGTTGTGCTTCTTTTCAATCTCATGATTGCAGTTAAAATAAATTAGTATTATATAACTTTTTAAAGTGATGTTGATATTTTGTATGGAACCAGTTTCTGTCACGCTGAACAGGCTGGCGTATATGACAGTTAGTGTCACTGATTGATATAGACATATATGACAGACTGACAGTCAGTGTCACTGAATGACAGTATCACGTGTGACAGTTACCGACTGAGGTTGATATGTGTGACTGAGATTGACGTGTGTCACGGTTAATTTCCACTGACTGAGATTGACCCTCATGACAGTTAGTGTCCACCGACAGAGGCAGGTAGAGATGAGTTAGTGTCCACCGACTGAGGTAGAGATGTGTTAGTGACCACCGACAGAGGCAGGTAGAGATGAGTTAGTGTCCACCGACTGAGGTAGAGATGTGTTAGTGTCCACCGACTGAGGTAGAGATGTGTTAGTGTCCACCGATTGAGGTAGAGATGTGTTACTGTCCACTGACCGACGTAGAGATGTGTTAGTGTCCACTGACTGAGGTAGAAATGTGTTAGTGTCCACTGACTGAGGTAGAGATGTGTTAGTGTCCATTGATGATTGAGGTGGAGATGTGTTAGTGTCCACTAACTGAACTAGAGATGTGTTAGTGTCCACTGACTGAGGTAGAGATGTGTTAGTATCCACCAACTGAGGTAGAGATATGTTAGTGTCCACTGACTGAGGTAGAGATGTGTTAGTGTCCACCGACTGAGGTAGAGATGTGTTAGTGTCCACTCACTGAGATAGAGATGTGTTAGTATCCACCGGCTGAGGTAGAGATGTGTTAGTGTCCACCGACCGAGGTAGAGATGTGTTAGTGTCCGCCGACCGAGGTAGAGATGTGTTAGTGACCACTGACTGTGATAGAGATGTGTTAGTGTCCACTGACTGAGGTAGAGAGACGTGTTAGTGTCCACTGACTGAGGTAGAGATGTGTTAGTGTCCATTGACGGTGATAGAGATGTGTTAGTGTACACTGACTGAGGTAGAGATGTGTTAGTGTCCACTGACTGAGGTAGAGATGTGTTAGTGTCCACTCATGAGGTAGAGATGTGTTAGTGTCCACTGACTGAGGTAGAGATGTGTTAGTGTCCACTGACTGAGGTAGAGATGTGTTAGTGTCCACTGACTGAGGTAGAGATGTGTTAGTGTCCACTGACTGAGGTAGAGATGTGTGAGTGTCCACTGACTGAGGTAGAGATGTGTGAGTGTCCACTGACTGAGGTAGAGATGTGTTAGTGTCCACTGACTGAGGTAGAGATGTGTTAGTGTCCACTCATGAGGTAGAGCTGTGTTAGTGTCCACTGACTGAGGTAGAGATGTGTTAGTGTCCACTGACTGAGGTAGAGATGTGTTAGTGTCCACTGACTGAGGTAGAGATGTGTTAGTGTCCACTGACTGAGGTAGAGATGTGTGAGTGTCCACTGACTGAGGTAGAGATGTGTTAGTGTCCACTGACTGAGGTAGAGATGTGTTAGTGTCCACTCATGAGGTAGAGATGTGTGAGTGTCCACTCATGAGGTAGAGATGTGTTAGTGTCCACTGACTGAGGTAGAGATGTGTTAGTGTCCACTGACTGAGGTAGAGATGTGTTAGTGTCCACTGACTGAGGTAGAGATGTGTTAGTGTCCACTGACTGAGGTAGAGATGTGTGAGTGTCCACTGACTGAGGTAGAGATGTGTTAGTGTCCACTGACTGAGGTAGAGATGTGTTAGTGTCCACTCATGAGGTAGATATGTGTTAGTGTCCACTGACTGAGGTAAAGATGTGTTAGTGTCCACTGACTGAGGTAGAGATGTGTTAGTGTCCACTGACTGAGGTAGAGATGTGTTAGTGTCCACTGACTGAGGTAGAGATGTGTTAGTGTCCACTGACTGAGGTAGAGATGTGTGAGTGTCCACTGACTGAGGTAGAGATGTGTTAGTGTCCACTGACTGAGGTAGAGATGTGTTAGTGTCCACTCATGAGGTAGAGATGTGTTAGTGTCCACTGACTGAGGTAGAGATGTGTTAGTGTCCACTGACTGAGGTAGAGATGTGTTAGTGTCCACTGACTGAGGTAGATATGTGTTAGTGTCCACTGACTGAGGTAGAGATGTGTGAGTGTCCACTGACTGAGGTAGAGATGTGTTAGTGTCCACTGACTGAGGTAGAGATGTGTTAGTGTCCACTCATGAGGTAGAGATGTGTGAGTGTCCACTCATGAGGTCCTGTGTGACAGGACGACCTCCTGGCGAGTCAACAGAGGGACTACCTGGCGCTGTCCCAGGTCTACGCCCCGGTCTACCTGTCCCTGGTCGAGGTGCTGCTGCACAAGGTGCGCTACCCCCCGGACACAGAGTACGACACCTGGGACTCAGGTAGGCAACTACACGGCTGCTTGTGTTGTCATTTCGGTCACACAGATGCAGGGTCCATACGGGGCCTTGAAAGTCTTGAAAAGCCTTGAATTTGATTGGACGAAATTCAAGGCCTTGAAATCCTTGAATTATACAAAGTAGTCTTGAAAAGTCTTGAATTTAATTGTGGTCAATAAAATATTTTTTGACTCAATTGTTGTGATAAATAACAGCCAGAAAAGGAAACGCCTATGCAAAAAAATGACTTGTTTGCACATTGGACAATCAGCATTTCATTGTGGTTGGCGCCATGGTTTTCTTAGTCGATTACATTTTTTAATGTTAACTTCATTTACTGCACTTATATCGTTAAAACAGTCTTGAATTTCTTTTTCAAGTAGCCTTGAAAGGTCTTGAATAGCCTTGAATTTCAAATGTCCAGGTGTGCACGGACCCTGCAGATGTGATAATTTTGTCATTCATTGTGGCCATGTGTTGTGTTGTATTTTGTTGCTGTGTGCCAGTGACGAGAGAGGTGCAGACAGTGTAGTGGTTAACATCCCAGTTCAATACCCAGTCAGGCATGGCATATTTTGTGTTAAAACCTAGCTGTCAACATTGGGGACTGTGTGAATTGGAAAATCACGTTAATGTCAGTCCCGTTTCAATTTGGAACATAAAAGAACCACTGAGGATGACAAGCACCCTGGCAGTGGCCACCCTCAGTGCCAGCATTGAAAGTTTGGCTTGATGTAAATGTTTGGAAAAAGACTGACTTGTTCAGTGAGACCTCATAAGATCATAACGTGGTAATCACAACGTGTACAGACTAGTAGTTAATGAACACTGCTAAGTGCTGAAAACAACTATAAGGAGTGTCATATATTACCTGTCATACAAGTATGTCTGGGTGTCATATGTCCTGGAAATGGTGTTGTCTGTCATGGCATGGAAGTATCATGTCATTTGTCATGTTTTATCTGTCATGGAAGTAATATGTGTCATGTTTTATCTGTCATGGAAGTAATATGTGTCATACGTCATGGAGGTATATTACATCTCATTTGTCACCCGTCATGGATGTGTGACATGTGTCACCCAGTGTAGAAATATGTCACCAGTCACTGAGGTATGTCACTGAGGTATGTCATAAGATTGTTGGTCATTTTGTTTCATTCCACACAGATGCAATCTATGATGACAAACAAACATGGCAAATCAGTAGTTTTATACATTGTCAAGAGTTATAAATTGGTTACAGTTTATCTCCTAGCTTTGCCAAAATAACAGATGATACTTTAAATGTTACCAAACCCCTTTGCTGGCTTCATTACAGATGACAAAGAGACACATCGCTGTTACCGGCAAGATATATCTGACACATTGGTAAGGATCTCAACTATTGGCATGGCCATTGACTTGTTGTTAACTAAATCAAATGCCTGAAGAATACTACTACTAAATAAGGTAGTAATTTTTTATTATACAAATTCTGCATCTTCATTGTAAATTTTGTAAACGTTGAGTGTTAATTATGCTCATAAAATGGCCAACTGTAATTTCTGTTGAGAAATATAGTACTGCCTTTGCATTATGTTGTAGAATTAATTACCTATTCATGTAAATTAAACTTGAAAATGAATAGACACTAAACAATCACCCATGTGTAAAAAATATTGAAACATCATGTTTCTTCGAGTGGAATTGGTGCCAAATCTGTCATGTTTTTGCGATGGTCCCCTACAGATGTATTCCTATGCAATGCTACGCACAACCTTGCTCAACTGGCTATGTGCAACGTTGTCATCCGCTCTTGAGAAGGTCTCCACGGAAGAAGTCACATGGCAGGTGAGTGGGACGAGACAATAAAAGGTTGTGTGTGTTTCAACCCTTTTGTTGGTTACAACGACAAGGTAAGTATCAAAAAAGTATTTTTCTAAGCAGTGTCACTGTTGTAGTTTGCCATTCTCTGAAGTTACTGTTTGGTGGTTGAATTTATAAATTACGGCAGTGTGAAACTGTTGTCCACAGTCGGTAGATATCTTACAAGAGAAGGTAAAATATTGGTGACAAATTGGACTCATGATAATTCAGTGGTTTCCTTGTCTGTTCTATTAATGCATTGCATTTACTCTCATATACCCTGGTAGTGGTTAACTGTACAATATAGTACAGTACAGTACAGTACAGTACAGTACAGTACAGTACAATTTCATTTATCCCTGTAAGGGCAGTTACATACTTCAGGTGCTGCAGATGCCAGCCATAAGAAATATATTCATTATATATGACCAGGTTGTTCCATATGTCAAACCTGATATCTTACTTATTAACTGTTGTTTATGAATGTCAACCACATATAGCAAATTTACCCATTGGTATGTGGACAATAAAAAGCATCCTATCTTATACTCCTGATAATTCTGTGGTTTCCTTGTCTGTTCTATTAATGCATTGCATTTACTCTCATATACCATATACCCTGGTAGTGGTTAACTGTACAATATAGTACAGTACAGTAATGTGTGTACGCGCCTATGAACGGGCTGGTCCCGGAGATATGGCGCTTTATAAATGCTTGTAATAATAATAATAATTATATGCATTAAGTTTCGTAGCTCATAACTGGTAATTTCAAAGCTGTTCTTTACATGTGTTTTTGTGTTCTTTGCAATATTTATTGCTTCTATTTTAAAATGGCATAAGGTGGATACGTAAAATATATGCAAGGTAAAATACGGAAGTTGTGCAAAACATTACTAGTAGTGTAAATATTGTTGACTTGTGCGGTCAGGAGTTGGAGGCGCTGCTGTTTGCACTGACCGCCATCTCTGAGAACATAGACCAGAAGGAGGACGTGTGTCTGCCCCAACTCTTCCAGATGCTCAGTCGGGTGCCGTGCACGTCCTTCAAGGTCATCTCTCAAGCACTCGACCTCATTGGTTCGTAGCTTCTGTATACGCATTGTAGTATATACGTCTGTAGTATGCAGGCGTAATATTTTTTTCTCAGTACCGGTAGTCATTATTCACTAATTGCATTAGGGATTTCAAACTATTTATAGATAAGTGTAATTAATGTAAATTACTTGTAGGGTATTTTATAATGAATTAATTTTAACTGTAATTATATATATATATATATATATATAAATAATTATATATATATATAATTTGTTTTTTTCTTATTTTCTTATTAAGTTATTGATATATTTTATTTATTATTTTGTTTTATCTATTTATTGCTGATAAGTTTAGTTTATGAACTAGGATTTTTAGAAGCTTTATTTAATTATCTATTTATTATCATTTAACATTTTCGTCTTTACGTGCAAGTTTTAACTAATTATGAATATTTTAAATATGTGCGGGCTACAATGTATTTTATGCGCGTCTGAGCGGAATTTGTTTTCCGGATATACGGTGCTTTACAAATAAAAAATTATTATTATTATGTGTGAAATGATTTAATAAATTATTACTATAGCGATTATAATTAGTCTTAGTAGGAGTCTCCTGTCCCTGATATGACATAATTCTTTATTTACATATCAGGCACTATAGACTATCCACTTTAATTTTTTGCGTATGTTGTGTCATTATACTGTATTGTATTTTGTATCAAAACAATTATTTTTGTTGTTGTATATGTTTGGCACAAATAAATATTTCCTGTACCTGGTCTGCAAGTAACAATAGATTAAACGCGTTGTGACATTCGATGTAGCGATGCAATGTTATCACATGTAAATTAACTTTCGATAGTTACTGGCAGTAGCATAGTGTACTGGCAGCAGTCACAGTAATTTGCCAAACACATAAGCATATTTTCTTGTGTCGTAGAAATAATTTTCACAGGCGTAATTTGTCTTTATTGTGTCCATCTTACCACCAGAAGCAGCTCAGTTAGTGAGACTGACGTGACTTTGGACACCAGTGAAAAAGTCTGTCCAATTTGGGTTTTTTAAAACCTGATGTTATTTTAGAAGAACCATTACACTAAACCAGTTTACATACAAAAAGTCAATTTAAATTAAAAAAATAATAAAAATATTTAAATATCAAATATAAGATTTAAAACTAAAATTGGATTTAAGGTAAAAAAAAATTAAGCAAATATTTAAGTAAACAACAGTAAAATCAAAATTGATTAAACAATTATTCATGTAAACAGTTATTCAAATCTTGAAACATGAAAAAAAATCAAACTTTCTGCCAGCCCTGATACTGAGTGGGTTGTTGTTCCTGACACTGAGTGGGTTGTTGTTCCTGACACTGAGTAGGTTGTTGTTCCTTGTACTGAGTGGGTTGTAGTTCCTGACACTGAGTGGGTTGTTGTTCTTGACACTGAGTGGGTTGTTGTTCCTGACACTGAGTGGGTTGTTGTTCCTGACACTGAGTGGGTTGTTGTTCCTGACACTGAGTGGGTTGTTGTTCCTGACACTGAGTGGGTTGTTGTTCCTGACACTGAGTGGTTGTTGTTCCTGACACTGAGTAGTTGTTGTTCCTTGTACTGAGTGGGTTGTTGTTCCTTGTACTGAGTGGGTTGTTGTTCCTGATACTGAGTGGGTTGTTGTTCCTTGTACTGAGTGGGTTGTTTTTCCTGACACTGAGTGGTTGTTGTTCCTGACACTGAGTGGGTTGTTGTTCCTTGTACTGAGTGGGTTGTTGTTCCTGATACTGAGTGGGTTGTTGTTCCTGACACTGACTGGGTTGTTGTTCCCGGCCAGGCTCCTATGCGGACTGGATCAGTTCCCACCCCGAGGTGCTGGGTCTGGTGCTGCCCCTCATGCTGCAGGGACTGAGGGAGCCGGAGCTGGCCCAGTCAGCCACCTTCTCCCTCAAGGAGGTGCTGCAGGAGGGACAGGCTCATCTACAGCCCTATGTGGGAGACATCCTCAACGCCAGCAAGGTAGGTACATTAATCCAAACAAATTTCATAATTACACAACTAGTAATGTTCTACTTACTTCTACGTTTCGACCACCATCGGCGGCCTTCTTCAGGAACTGAATGTTCAGTGGTCACTGCTCGCTAGATGGCGTGGCGAGCAGATTGTCAAAGGTAGTCGAAACGTAGAAGTCGGTAGAACATTGATAATTGTGTAATTATGAAATTATTTTGGAATAATATATTGCCAACTTGATGAACATTTTCACAAAGGTAGGGTACAGTGGTCGATGTAGAGGATGGGGTTACTTGTTGTAATATGGAGTGGGACTAGTGGTCGTTGTATGGGGTGGGGTAAGTGGTTGTAATATGGAGTGGGACTAGTGGTCGTTGTATGGGGTGGGGTTAGTGGTCGTAGTATGGAGTGGGACTAGTGGTCATTGTATGGGGTGGGGTTAGTGGTCGTAGTATGGAGTGGGACTAGTGGTCATAGTATGGGGTGGGGTTAGTGGTCGTTGTATGGGGTGTGGTTAGTGGTCGTTGTATGGGGTGGGGTTAGTTGTTGATGTATGGGGTGGGGCTAGTGGTCGTTGTATGGGGTGAGGTTAGTGGTCATTGTGTGGGGTGGGGGCTAGTGGTCGTTGTATGGGGTGGGGCTACTGGTCGTTGTATGGGGTGGGATTACTGGTCGTTGTATGGGGTGGGACTACTGGTCATTGTATGGGATGGGACTACTGGTCATTGTATGGGGTGGGACTACTGGTCGTTGTTTGGGGTGGGACTACTGGTCGTTTTATGGGGTGGGACTACTGGTCATGGTATATCAGTGTTGATATATAGGATGGGGACATGGGGTATGGCAGTAGTTGTATAGGTTGCGGCTGGTGGTCACATTGTATATGGCTAGAGGTCATTGGATAGGATTGTGGTGGTCATTGAATTAGGTGGCTGTAGTATTCAATAGGTGGGACTAGTACTTGTTCTACCAGGCTAACACAATGCTTGTTTCACGCTATGTGCTTTTTATGACAGACTTCTTTTTTGATTTCCATGCCTTGTAAATTTGACAATGGCAGGTAAATAGAATTGAAACAAACACATTGGGGGCGGGGGGCGGAAAAGAACTGTGAAGAAAGTGGTGAACAAGTTTATGAGTTAATAAAGATAGTATAAAGATGTTTAGCAATTATATTCACTGATGATTTATTTCCTTTTCTTGCAGGAAGCCATTGATAAAAACAATTTAAAGGTAAGTAACCAGTGCACTGATTTATTAAACATGTATGATTGTAATACTTGAAATTGAATAAAACTGGTGCTATACATAACTGCTAATACAGTATCACTCAGCTCTGTCCTAGCAATGGTTTTATATACGATTACTGCAAGACTTGACTGCAGTCTGTAAGGGACATGGACAATGGATTTTTTTGCAAAAATCAAAAAGCATATTGAACTTATGATGTATCTTTAATTTTACCTTTCTAAGATATTAGAACTTATTATACTTACATTAATACAGTGAATGTTATCAATCTGCATAGCTGCACTGCAGCAGGACTGAAAATGGATATTTCGTATTTTTGGTACAAAAAATATATAATATAATTTATGGCATTTTGAAAATAACAAACTCCTTTATGTGCCTCATTTAATGACGATTAGTCATGTTTTTGTAAAAGTGATAGAATCTTAGTTTGACATATTTTAAGGCAAACATTCTGTCCTTATTTTGGAAATTTTTGAATATAGAAAAAATACGTTTATTGTTTTATAAATCAGATCTGAGACTGTCTGTTGCAGGCAAGAGACACGTGGCGACTGATGTCGTGTCTCGGCTACACACTGTCTGTGGTTCCTGTGGACCAGACCATGGCCTACTTGAACGTCCTGCTTACTCCACACATACAGCAGCTCCAGGCCCTAACTACCTGTCAGGTAGGCTCACTCCACACACACAGCAGCTCCAGGCCCTAGCTACCTGTCAGGTAGGCTCACTCCACACATACAGCTACTCCAAGCCCTAGCTACCTGTCAGGTAGGCTCACTCCACACATACAGCAGCTCCAGGCCCTAGCTACCTGTCAGGTAGGCTCACTCCACACATACAGCTGCTCCAGGCCCTAGCTACCTGTCAGGTAGGCTTACTCCACACATACAGCTACTCCAGGCCCTAACTACCTGTCAGGTAGGCTCACTCCACACATACAGCAGCTCCAGGCCCTAGCTACCTGTCAGGTAGGCTCACTCCACACATACAGCAGCTCCAGGCCCTAGCTACCTGTCAGGTAGGCTCACTCCACACATACAGCAGCTCCAGGCCCTAGCTACCTGTCAGGTAGGCTCACTCCACACATACAGCTACTCCAGGCTCTAGCTACCTGTCAGGTAGGCTCACTCCACACATACAGCTACTCCAGGCCCTAGCTACCTGTCAGGTAGGCTCACTCCACACATACAGCTACTCCAGGCCCTAGCTACCTGTCAGGTAGGCTCACTCCACACATACAGCAGCTCCAGGCCCTAGCTACCTGTCAGGTAGGCTTACTCCACACATACAGCAGCTACAGGCCCTAGCTACCTGTATATACATGTATATATATATATATATATATATATATATATATATATATTACGGCAGTGTCCGTGAGGTGGCAGCATTGTATATATCACGCGGATACCAAACAAAAGCCGGTAAATGTGGCCAGACTGTCTTCTCGGCATAGTTCCACAGCCGACCGACAGTCGGTTAAGCGAGACTAGTAGGCTTGTTGATATGTAATTGGTCACATGATACATGAGACACCTGGAGTGTATTGTAGCATCCTACAAGTGATGAATATTTAATTAACTACGAGTCTCTATTACACTATCAGGAGATGTATTTTCCATTTCCCTGCTCTCCATGCAGTGTACTGTTCATGACTTTGAATAGATGGATGACTTTGACGTTTTAGTTAGACGCTTCTCTTGAGATCGTGTTCCAGAACGTATGTTCAGTCTTCAGGTGTTTCTGTCGTGTATCATGTACTTATATGGAGTCAGATATGATCTAGGCTAGCGCTGTTGATTGCCAATTGCACCAAAGGCGAAACGGTTTGCTATTTAGCGAAAATAAAATAAAACTCCGCCAAATTGGCTATTTATTTTGGGTAGTTCCAAAATTCTCAATTGTTGTTCAGCTTTCTTTTTTTATGGTTAAAAATGTCTTAAATGATATAGAGTGTTTGTTTTATATGCTTTTTATGCTAATTGTATTGTCGATGTTTAGGAAATAAAAATTATGTGTGCTGTAGTGAATAATGTATAGCATTCTATATAAAATTTCATTGTATTTTGACCTAAAAATGGCTAATAGAAACTTCATTTGGCTAAAGGATTTATGACCTTTAGCCAAATTGGCTAAACAAATTTTAGGCCCAGCACTAGCCTAGATCACCCAGATGCAGCCAGCCTCAGTGTGTCTGTCTGTTGCCAGCCGTCGTCGGACCTGAAGGCCGTGCTACAACTAAAGATCAACATGTTGTCGTGGCTCTTCAACTCACTCAGTGTTCACTATGATGATGACAACGCGACTACAACTGCACCTCAGTCAGACGAGCCTCGGCAACAGCCGGTGAGTGACTTGGGCTACATCAGCTCTACACACAGGACTGTCTCGTTGTGGAGGAGAGGACATATTGGAGTATAGTTATACTGTGATTAGACTGTCAGAACGTTCATGTCTAGATGACACTTATGTAATTGTAATTATATTTATGTCAGCCAATTTTGTTGAAGATTTGGTTAAATGTAGACTGCATTTGTGTTACATTAATTAGTCTTAACAAATCATTTACTTAAAAGTGTTAAGTGAATGGTTTGTTAAGACTAACTAACCGACTGTGCCTATATAGGTTATATGACCTATATCTTTTCAAATTACTTTATATTTGAAGAGTTACTGGTGGTTTTAACTTAAAACCACCAGTAACTCTTCAAATATAAAGTAATTTGAAAAGATATAAGTCATATGACCTGTGTAGGCTCAGTGGGTTAATCCTTGAAAGTTTGATGTTCAATGTTCAAACTAATTTAGAGAAAAACATTATAATATCTCCATCAATATGATAGTATCTGTGATGCCATGTCTGTGTAATGCTGTGTCTATGTAATGCTGTGTCTGTGTAATGCCGTGTCTGTATGATATTGTGTCTGTGATGCTGTGTCTGTATGATGCGGTGTGCGAGATGCTCGTACCTGATGCCGTGTGTGAGATGCCATATCTGTGATGCTGTGTCTGTGATGCCGTATCTGTGATGCCATGTCTGTGTGATGCCGTGTCTGTGATGCCATGTCTGTGATGCCGTGTGTGTGTGATGCTGTGTCTAATGCCATTTCTGTGATGTCATGTATCTGTGATGCCGTGTCTGTGATGCCGTGTCTGTGATGCAGGTTTTGCTGGTGATGCAGCAAGTGCTGCCAGTGATACGTCAGGTGCTCCACACATGGGTGGTTGACCCAGATGTTGTGGAGGTAAGCGGAGGTCACGACCTCAAACTGGCTCACCCAAATGTTTGTTTATTTGAGCAAATAACAGTTCTGAAGAGTAACAAACAGTTCAGTTCCATCTGTTCTCCTGTCAGCTTCATCAGTTGAGTCTGAGCTGTGGAATTTGTTTAAATAGGAAGGTGTGATGCAAAAGTAGAAATGAGCAGACTATTTCAAGCAAACCAGTCACACTCTGCTTATCAGTGCTTAGTAATTATTAGTGGAATATATCGCAACCTGTAAATACCTGTATAATACATTGCATTACTTTCAATTAACTAGCATGATAAAAGCGGCTCATGCAAAATAACAGATGAACCATTTGAACTTGTTGGTAATGGGAAGAAATTAATTAATAAGTAATAAGTTCTCTATGAGAGGACAGAGGTGTACATCCCATCCCTCCCAAGGCTAAACGCCACAGATGGAAGTTGGATCAGACCGAAGTATCCACTGAGAGTAGCCATGTGCTGACCCCTGGTCGCATAAGAGGGAGACCAAAGGAGACGTGGATAAGATCAGCAAAGGCACTTGGGTGGTGTGGAGGCCAAATAATGAAACTAACTGCCAGCATTGGTTTAACAAGGTTTAACAATTTGCCGTCCAGAACCAAGCTCCACACGGCATGTGAACAAGGAAGCCTATAGCTTATCAAGTCTTCACTAAATTACAAAACTAGAAGTGTACATAAGTTAGTATTATACTTAAAATTATAAATATACAATAATTATAAAATGCACTAAAATGCTACTAATTAAAATACGTTATCTCTAAAAATACATAAGTAAAATAAAAAGTATACGTTGTCTCTAAAAATATACAAGTAAAATAAATAAATACATAAATTGTCCTATAACACAATTTGTTAAAATAATAAATTAATTAAAATAAATATATGAATAAATACTTTTATCAGTATTAAAATAATTTCTAAAACATTTAAGTGTTCAACCTAGGTATAGCCCGCCCTTGGCTGTCTTTGATATTTGCGTTATGCAAAACATTACATGAAGAGGATTGAGAAGGTAATTAGTATCTCGTGCAACAAACTTGTGTTTACTGCACCAATAAATGTGTCTGTGTTCACAGAACGTCTGCGACATGATGAAGAAGGCAATGCGGACACTGATGGACAACTTCCGGCCTGTGGTCAAGGATGTTGCCCAGCTGACCACTGACATGTACAACTCTAGTCCACAGCCGCCAATGCTGGACCTGGCCAAGCAGGTCAGTGATGAGTCTGATTGGACAACATCAACAATGGAAAGTGTTCTTTGATGCTAGTGTATTGTTCCATCTTTACCTCTGTTTTGACTGTGACAGTGGCGTCCAGTTGGTTATCTGTTGAGTACAACTTTATTCACCCATTATTACATACTATATATTATATACTATGTAGGCACATCAACTTTATTTGATTTATCTCATGCAGTTTTTAAATATCCCAGGCAGTTATTGTCATCTGGCTAGCTGTCTGTCTGTCTGTCTGTCTGTCTGGCTGGCTGATTGTCTGTCTGTCTGGCTGGCTGATTGTCTGTCTGTCTGTCTGTCTGGCTGGCTGGCTGATTGTCTGTCTGTCTGTCTGTCTGTCTGGCGGGCGGGCGGGCGGGCTGGCTGTTTGTAAAGGAAAGCACAAATATATTCTTTCTGAATTATTTCAGTCAGACAGCAACCATATCCTTTGACCTAAAACACACTCAGTGTTACAGTCACAGTCATTCCACTGAGCACACAATGACTCAATGACGTCATGTGATCTGTTGTAGATCCTGGTGCTGTTTGTTTCGGATGAGTCAGTCAATGACGTGGCCACTGATCTCTTCCACAGTGTCTGTACCAAGACAATCTCCTTGTTCCAGTTGGGTATGTCATAGCAACCATACATGACTAGTATGTAATAACATCAGGTGGTTTTCTCCAAACAGCCCAAACTTGGGCTAACGCAGGAGTTGTCCTTCTCTAGAATTAGTGAGTCCACTACAGGTTACACATTTACCCCCTGTGTGGGATCTTTTACTTCCCCTGACATAGACACCAGATAGAAGGGACCACCAGCTTTTAGTGTCTCTTCCGAAAGACACAGGCAATGTGAGGTGAATGAAATTGCTAAGTTTCGAACGGCGGTAGGTGGGATTGACAGTCCGGTGCTCTATCACGTGACCACTGCTCCCCACAATAATATAACAGTGCATTGTTGTCAATTTGATTGAAGACACACATGTTTGCGCCGCCTTATATAGTGTGTCGCTGATTTCCATTCTTATATTGTTCAGATGTGCGTGAATACCCAGACATCGTCGAAGCATTCATGGCATTTCTGGCCCAGGTGAGTGTTAGTAATAATCTGCTACTACAGTTGGGATTGTGGAGACATGTTAACTGCAGTTGAGCAATGGTGACACAAGTGTCAGTGGACCTACATTGGTTATTAGTCAGATGTTTTCTTGTTTCTAGATCAGGAATTCTACGTTACTCTACACTAGCTGTACAGGAATTCTATATTGACATCGGTGTTTTAGGAATGGGTGTCAAATGTTAAAAATGGTGGTTTTACCAGGAGAACCACCCTCGCACGTCAGGGGTCACTGAGGTTGATTACATCACTACAAGCTCCCCTCTCCCATGCCACATCTCTTTCAAAAACTCCTTTTTAACATCAGCCAATGAAATCGCCTACAAGGGGTGTGGTGTTACGTGCAATGTTTTAGGACGTGAATATGGGTCATTACATTGGCATTCCCACCAGTCGTCTATCCATCTTCAAATTGGGGCGAGTATTTCTGCTGTTCCCACGGCTGACACAGTAGCGACTGGCAAAGTCAATTACTGTAATTACATAGTTTGACTCCACTCAATCCCTAACTTTGTGGAGACGACCGGCCAGGGGTATATTAGCATAGTGCAATGACTCATGGTTTGTGGGGATAAAGAGAACTTCTTTTGGCCAGTTAAAATTAGCATCTACATTATGTACTATAATGAGACTGGGATGGAAGCATCCTCCATATTTGTTATATAATTATATGACTAGACAACATTGCCATCCAGATAATTAATTCTAGAATGTAAGTGGAGACATTTGGCTTATGAAGTATTCCTGCTTTTTTATCTATCTTTTAAAATATTCTCGCAGTCAATGCTCATGTAATCAGCATATATTAGTTTGGAACACACCCTAAATCTCAGGTTGCTTGTGATTGTTATTTCAGATTGCAAAGAAATGTCCCAAGTTACTTGGTCATGAAAACTGCAACATTCTCGGACTGTTCCAAGCAGGTATGATACAAATATATTGTACGTTTTAAATATTTGTTGTTTGTGAGCGACTTGGTGGATATTTGAGTTTTCTGCTGATATTTCTCATTTCAGAAATAATACTTAAATCGGCTTCAAAGTGTATCATTTGTTGAAATTTGCTTTGATGGTTAAAGGAAACCTTTTTTAGAAATGCATACATAATAATACATGCTACATCGTCTGCTGCTGCAAGAATGAACTATTTACCTGATATGACACAAGTTGATAAATAACCTTTCACAGCTAATTGAGTTTAGAGGGTGATTCCACACGAGGTTACACGTTTACCCTTTGACCTGTCCCAAGCTGTTTGTCACTTTCTTGCAGGAATCATTGGCCTTGGCATGAGTGAAAGTCCCACAGTGAAGACGTCCTGTCAGTTTCTTGTAAGTCCAGCGTCACATTTTCTTCAATCCATCTCACAAGTGTCTCATCTTTGAAGTCAGAATACTATATAAAATGTTTGCGTTCGTGTTGGTAATTCAACCGAAATTTGTTTGACAAGATAGGGTTGGTCCTGTTTGTCTTTCAGTAGAGAAGGGCGAGTAGAAGGTTTGTACCAATAGGACTAAATCTGGAGCAAACACCTTGTTGATAATATAGTTGCATGGTAGGAGTTGTAAGTTACAAAAACAAAATTGTAGGAATTGACATGGCAGACAAGGATTTGAACATAGGGTTTCTACATATTCCACTTTCTGATGAGTTTTTAGTGTGTATATTTTATCATAATTGATTATATATTATTTATTTCATATTTTACATTTTAAGCTAATATATTTCTACTACATCGTATCAATAATTTATCGATGTTATAAAGAAAAAAAGGTTATTCGGACCTTTTTATGTGATTGTTCTTATTTATTTATTTAAAGTAGTAGTAAATTTTATCATCATCGTTTGGTGCATGTGAATGTATTGTCATGTGAATGTACTAGTATGACAACCAATATCATTACACATTGCAATGTTTTATTGTAACTACCATGTGAACATATGGCAATAAAGCTATCTTATCTTATCTTATCTTAGTGTGAGAGTCTGATGCACTATTAACTGAGTCACTGCACTCCACAAATAGACATGACATATCCTTCGGTGCACTATGAGAATGCTGGTTCTGGTTCTCCATGACAAGTGTGTGCTCAGGTCATATCTTGAAATGATCTGAATCCTGACTGATCTCTGCTTCACACAGAGCGAGTTGATCCACGGATATGACAATCTGCCAGCGGCGAAGGCAGTGATCACCACACACGGCCTGAGTCTGGTCGAGAGACTAATGAGGGTAAATAGAGTCTGTCTGAAAGCAAGTTACATTAAACTTCATAAATGATGGAGCTGATGTAATGTTTAATAGATTAAAAAAGAAAAAAGAAAATGTGGATAGCTATTCTTCATCCTTCTCTTATGTTAAGATCTTAACTTTGCTTTAAGCAACATTACATTGTGTGGTTTGAAAAGGACAACAGTCTATCCAGGATTTAAGTAAAACAACTGTCACAGTCAAACCCTTGCATTAGCCTGAATAGCAAATTGTTTTAATTTCATAGTTGTTTGTGTTTGAGCCTAAATCTCCAACCTAAGGTTTTGTGTGTGTAAATTTGGTTCTGTGAATTCAAGAGCATGGTAAGGCAACTTATACATCTGTATATGGAAATGTTAGCAAGTACATACATTCACATTATCAGAAGCCCACATGCACACACACACGCATACGCATACGCACATATGCATATACACACTTGCACACATACACACACAGTCACACACATACATGCACTCACACAAGTACACACATACATACGTGCACACACACACATGTACACATACACACTCACTCACTCACTCACTCACTCACTCACTCACTCACTCACTCACTCACTCACTCACACACACACACACACACACACACACACACACACACACACACACACACACTGACTCCACCGTGCACTGTCTGCCCCAGGCTATCGGGGGTGAGTCCCCCCGCGCTGTCATTGACTCGATGGCTGACGTGTTCTGGGCCCTCAACAAGTGGCACCTGGAGTCAATGGTCAAGTGGATGAATGCAGTGGTCATCCAGGACGGCTTCCCCTCGGCCAAGGCCACGCGGGCGCAGAAGGAACAGTTTGCCCGCAGAGTGCTCAAGTACGTGTCTCATGCCTGGTGTAAGGGTTGTGGTGTGTTAACACATGTTCATAAGTGTGTGTATTTTTATTGTTGGATGAATTGTGTGTAGGGACAGGCTGTTGTCCACTACATGTAGTGGTCAGTGTGTAGAAGTCCACTGATTGACCATCTCATGGTCAGTGATTGGCCACCTCATGGAGTGGAAGTCCATACAATGTCTAGCTTGTGTGGTCAGTGTTTGGAAGTCCACACATGGAGTGGTCAGTACTGCTATGTAGAAGTTAACAGACTGTTCACCTCAAGTAGTGGTCAGTGTGTGGGAGTCCACCCTGCCATGTAACAACACCCTCACACTGCCCCCCTCACACCACTGGTCACTGCCCCCTCACACCACTGGTCACTGCCCCCTCACACCACTGGTCACTGCCCCCCTCACACCACTGGTCACTGCCCCCTCACACCACTGGTCACTGCCCCCCTCACACCACTGGTCACTGCCCCCTCACACCACTGGTCACTGCCCCCTCACACCACTGGTCACTGCCCCCTCACACCACTGGTCACTGCCCCCTCACACCACTGGTCACTGCCCCCTCACACCACTGGTCACTGCCCCCTCACACCACTGGTCACTGCCCCCTCACACCACTGGTCACTGTCCCCTCACACTACCCATCACACCACCGGTCAATGCCCCCTCACACCACCGGTCACTGCCCCCTCACACCACTGGTCACTGCCCCCTCACACCACCGGTCACTGCCCCCTCACACCACTGGTCACTGCCCCCTCACACCACTGGTCACTGCCCCCTCACACCACTGGTCACTGCCCCCTCACACCACTGGTCACTGCCCGCTCACACCACTGGTCACTGCCCCCTCACACCACTGGTCACTGCCCCCTCACACCACTGGTCACTGTCCCCTCACACTACCCATCACACCACCGGTCAATGCCCCCTCACACCACCGGTCACTGCCCCCTCACACCACTGGTCACTGCCCCCTCACACCACCGGTCACTGCCCCCTCACACCACTGGTCACTGCCCCCTCACACCACCGGTCACTGCCCGCTCACACCACTGGTCACTGCCCCTCACACCACCGGTCACTGCCCCTCACACCACCGGTCACTGCCCCCTCACACCACTGGTCACTGCCCCCTCACACCACTGGTCACTGCCCCTCACACCACTGGTCACTGCCCCCTCACACCACTGGTCACTGCCCCCTCACACCACCGGTCACTGCCCCCTCACACCACCGGTCACTGCCCCCTCACACCACTGGTCACTGTCCCCTCACACTACCCATCACACCACCGGTCAATGCCCCCTCACACCACCGGTCACTGCCCCCTCACACCACTGGTCACTGCCCCCTCACACCACTGGTCACTGCCCCCCTCACACCACTGGTCACTGCCCCCTCACACCACTGGTCACTGCCCCCCTCACACCACTGGTCACTGCCCCCTCACACCACTGGTCACTGCCCCCTCACACCACTGGTCACTGCCCCCTCACACCACTGGTCACTGTCCCCTCACACTACCCATCACACCACCGGTCAATGCCCCCTCACACCACCGGTCACTGCCCCCTCACACCACTGGTCACTGCCCCCTCACACCACCGGTCACTGCCCCCTCACACCACTGGTCACTGCCCCCTCACACCACCGGTCACTGCCCGCTCACACCACTGGTCACTGCCCCTCACACCACCGGTCACTGCCCCTCACACCACCGGTCACTGCCCCCTCACACCACTGGTCACTGCCCCCTCACACCACTGGTCACTGCCCCTCACACCACTGGTCACTGCCCCCTCACACCACTGGTCACTGCCCCCTCACACCACCGGTCACTGCCCCCTCACACCACCGGTCACTGCCCCCTCACACCACTGGTCACTGTCCCCTCACACTACCCATCACACCACCGGTCAATGCCCCCTCACACCACCGGTCACTGCCCCCTCACACCACTGGTCACTGCCCCCTCACACCACTGGTCACTGCCCCCTCACACCACCGGTCACTGCCCCTCACACCACTGGTCACTGCCCCTTCTCACATCACTGGTCACTGCCCCCTCACACCACCGGTCACTCTTGTTCCAGGGAGAGGGTGAACAAGAGACGACTCAAGGAAACTGTGCAAGAGTTCACTCTCTTGTGGCGCGGACTCATGGGAACCGAATACGCAGTGCAAACAACGAGTATCATGGAGGACCCAGGTGCTGAGTGAGAACGACATATGCAGTGTGGATATTCGCTATTTCCCAGAACAAATACAATGGACAGTCACAAATGCTGCACAGCTGGCATCACAACTGCTGTTGTATTTTGTGTGGACTGAATCGACTTAGCAAGTGTTGCGATGCATTGACTTCACTTTACTTCTATGAAGTGTACAAGTGGTGGTCAAAGATATTGGATGTTAATTAAACCTGCACCGGTTATATAGTTACATATGCTGTAATGGTCGTATGTATTTGGACATCCACAAATAACATTTAAATTGTTTGCTGTTCAAAATCAAGAGTACAGAAGTCGGAGTGGACGTTTCCTTTTGCACTTTCAGTATGCCACTGAATCTCCCACATTTGAGCTGCTGGCTGAACACAAATAATATGGGCAAACAATTAGTTTTGCGCATTTTATCATGTCTTGAAACATACACTATTCAAGTACATACAATCTTCATGGTAACAACAATCAGAATATAGCATTATCTTGATGGTATTTTCATCATCTACCTTTATAAAGGAGAAATGTAAATCTATATAATAGATATCATCATAATTGTTATTACATAAAGATTTTGAATGCTTTATTCGATATAAAGTATGTAATAAAATATTACTGAGTTAATACTGTATACCAAAAATATGCTCATAGTTGTTCTTATTGGGGTCCCTCATCAATTTGCCATTAAACACAGGTTTAGTTGCCTATTTTTAGATAGGATATTCCCACTGTCATATCTTCTGTCATGTTTCGGGTGTATGATAAATGCTACAAGATTACCGTTACAATTTCTTTAATATGAAATACAACAAATTGTTGGTGTGGGTGTGTGTCAATTGGTGATGTGTCTGTTGGCGAAGTGTCTATCGGCGAAGTGTCTATTGGTGAAGTGTCTGTTAGTGTAGCATCTGTTAGTGAAGTGTCTGTTGGTGTAGTGTCTGTTGGTGTAGTGTATATTGGCGAAGCATCTGTTGGTGAAGTGTCTGTTGGTGTAGTGTCTGTTGGTGAAGTTTCTGTTGGTGTAGTGTCTGTTGGTGTAGTGTCTGTTGGTGTAGTGTCTGTTGGTGTAGTGTCTGTTGGTGTAGTGTCTGTTGGTGTAGTGTCTGTTGGTGTAGTGTCTGTTGGTGTAGTGTCTGTTGGTGTAGTGTCTATTGGTGTAGTGTCTATTGGTGAAGTATCTGTTGGTGAAGTGTCTGTTGGTGAAGTGTCTGTTGGTGAAGTGTCTGTTGGTTGGTGAAGTGTTTATTGTCCGCTTCTGCATCCTCTTCTGCTCCATCTTCTGCGTCCTCTTCTTGTTCTATGTCCGCTTCTGCATGCTCTTCTGCTCCATCTTCTGCGTCCGCTTCTGCATCCTCTTCAGGGTCCTCTTCTTTTTTATGTCCTCTTCTGCATGCTCTTCTGCTCCATCTTCTGCGTCCTCTTCTCGTTCTATGTACCCTTCTGCGTCCTCTTCTGCTCCATCTTCTGTGTGCGCTTCTGCATCCTCTTCAGGGTCCTCTTCTTGTTCTATATGCCCTTCTGCCTCCTCTTCTACTCCGTCTTCTGCGTCCCCTTCTGCGTGCTCTTCTGCTCCATCATTTGCGTCCGCTTCTGGGTCTTCTTCTTGTTCTATATCCCCTTCTGCGTCCTCTTCTGCTCCATCTTCTGCGTCCGCTTCTGCTTCCTCTTCTGAGTCCTCTTCTTGTTCTATGTCCCCTTCTGTGTCCTCTTCTGCTCCATCTTCTGCGTCCTCTTCTGGGTGCTCTTCTTGTTCTATATCCCCTTCTGCATCCTCTTCTACATCCGCTTCTGTGTCCTCATCTTGTTCTATGTCCCCTTCTGTGTCTTCTTCTGCTCCATCTTCTGCGTCCGCTTCTCCGTCCTCTTCTGGGTCCTATTCTTGTTTTATGCCCGTTCTGCGTCCTCTTCTGCATCCGCTTCTGTGTCTTCTTCTGGGTCCTCTTCTTGTACTATGTCCGCTTCTGTGTCCTGTTCTGCTCCATCTTCTGCATCCGCTTCTGCGTCCTCATCTGGGTCCTCTTCTTGTTCTATGCCCCCTTCTGAGTCCTCTTCTGCTCCATATTCTGCGTCCTCTTGTTCTATGTCCGTTTCTGCATCTTCTTCTGCGTCCGTTTCTGCATCCTCTTCAGGGTCCTCTTCTTGTTCCATGTCCGCTTCTGCGTCCCCTTCTGCGTCCTCTTCTGCTCTGTCTTGTGCGTCCGCTTCTGCATCCTCTTCTAGGTACTCTTCTTGTTCTAAGTCCCCTTCTGCGTCCTCTTATGCTTCATCTTCTGTGTCTGCTTCTGCGTCCTCTTCTGGGTGCTCTTCTTGTTCTATTTCCCCTTCTGATAGCCAATATAGAATATAACCGCCACGTTTAGTTGCCATCTTGAAAAAAGACCAATACGAATGTCCGACAGGATCAAAAGTAGCGTATTTAAAATAGCAGCATGTAACATTTTAATTATGAAGACAATGTTATCTGTCTATCTGGTTTATTTCTCAAGATGTGAAGAAATTTGGCTTCTAAAGCCGCCATCTTTAAAAATGGCTTATATTGATATTGGAGAAGGTCATACGTAACATATTTGAAATCGGTACTTTGAAAAACTTACATTTTGACACAAATGTAGCGGTTCTGACTGAAGCATTTGTAAACGTGTGGACAAAATTCGTTTTAGCGGTCGTTATTTTGATAAAATGGCGGATACGAAGGTCGACAAAGGTCAAATACAAATTATTTTTATAC
>OZ024863.1:19173971-19181471 GCA_964017155.1 Oasisia sp. SBJ-2009
TAGCCCGACACGGATAGCATACAAATTAAATAAGGAAACCTTATGATCAAATAATGCTGTATTATAAAAACTATTAAAAATTAAACTTATATTAACCCAAAATAAATAGAAATACAAATTTGCAGTTGTTTATAAAAAAAAATATTACGGCAGTGTCCGTGAGGTGGCAGCATTTTATAGATCACGCGGATACCAAACAAAAGCCGGCAAATGTCACCAGACTGTCTTCTCGGCGTAGTTCCGCAGCCGACCGACAGTCGGTTAAGCGAGACTATGTGGATACTGGAAACCAATGTTGACGTCATTTCCGCGCGAGCAGTCACGTGCGATATGTTACTGTCCTTTAAACGGCGAACGCGCAGACGATTTTCTGCATGCGTAAAATCAGGTCTAAACGACACGATCACCCCATACAATTATTACTTTATCGTGGCTTACTTACCAAAAAGTTTAAACAGTTTGTTACATGGTGGGTCATTGCATCTATAAGAATTAATTAAAAGTTACATGTGTACAGTAATAATAATAATAAATTTATTTTGAATAGCGCTACATCCATAATCGTTCGTGGCGATTCACAACATATTAACAAGGATTCTATAGCTTCACAAGAAGCTAAAAGATCCTTGATATTACTATTTAAAATACATAAAAAATATATATGTATACAATAAGACATACAAATGTTTAAAAAAAAGTAAAAACAATTTTAGGTATATAAGTAAATAAATACAATTAATGTTAATGAAATAGCGTAGCAGTAAATAAATAAATTACGTATTAGTCATAAAAATAAATAATAATTAGTCTATCTAGTGTATAATTACATTACAGTCAATGATACTTCCTCAGAGCTGCCATAGCCCGGTCCTCCCAACTGGATCGAACGCCTTACTGAATGCGATAAATACCATGTACAGTGGTTGATCCTGCTCAATGCACTGTTTTTGTGTCTGCCGGAAACAAAATATCACATCCACGGTGTTCCGGTTTCCTCTGAAGCCACATTGTGAAGCTATATCCTTGGTATAACTCTGAAAAACTGTATCCTCCCAATAAATTCACTCATACAGCCACAAATGGGCAATTAAAATATACATCAGCGGTAAGTAAGTCATGCAGTGTAAATTTCCTAGCACGACTTTACGATATTAACGATCGTCACCTGCCTTTAGCAAGATTGTCGTCAGAAACAACACCTCTCCATGATGTTTTATTTGTTATTCATTGATTGTCCACGCCATCCTTGTCATACCTATCAAATGTTACTTTCACGTTGCGTTTAACTTTCCATTGACACCAGTAAAAAGTTACTGGTTCGTCCAAACTTGTGTCTACGTTATATTTGTAGACTCTATAGTAACATTTAGTCTTTATTGATTGTATTCTGATATTCAGCCAATATATTTGACACATATCTATGAAATGCAGCTAACGATGACGTATGTATTATTATTATTTTAGTTTCGAACACTTGTGGCAGCCGTTCGTATCAAAACGGAGCAAAATGTGGTAATGGGTTGAATCGTTACAATTGTAAATGAAATGAGATTAATAAACACATACATATTTGTCTTCCTGTGTGTGTGTGTGTGTGTGTGTGTGTGTGTGTGCGTGTGCGTGTGCGTGTGCGTGTGCGTGTGCGTGTGCTTGTGCTTGTGTTTTTGTTTAGTTGTTCATGGTGAACTGCCATGGCTTCCACACTCCTCCTGTGCGTTTCAATAGCTGAGCTTAAGTTCAGACTTTTGCAACGGGATTAGGCGGGGTATGCTGCCTGGTACTGCTTAGGCAACGGTTACGTTATTAATGATTCAAACAGTCCAGGCAAAGCGCTACGTAACAGAATTGCAGAAGGCCGACATATATATGTTTATTTATTTAAATGCGCTGGGTTCGCGAACCCAATCTGCTATGACCGCCTAGTGTCACACCGCATTGGCATCACACTATCTGAACCAAACATAATATTCGTCTCTGTTTTCCCTCTGATGCAAATACTTTTGTTGTGAAGCGAATTATACGACATAATGGTCCGCGTTTTCGTTTCTTGCCTGTAACGCTGTAATTTGCAGACTTGTAGTTTCCAAAGCCATTTAGTTGAGCTTCTTTGACCTTATAGGAGTGGAACCCTCTGTAGTTCCACCCCCAACACGTCATCCAGAATAAACGCCGAAACTGGGAAGGGTATAGTTTAGCTAGTGGAGATATGTAAATGATACAAGCACTGGGTATCGATTCAGTAACTGTAAGATATCACTAGAGAGTACTATATGAAATAGCTTATAAAAATATATTTTATATAATTATATACGGAAACGATGTAGTTTTATAACAAAATGCCTTAAAGGAAACACATTCTGTAGAATTCTATGGAAACCTGATAGAATCCGTATTCTGTAAATACTACATAGAATCGCGCATCAGTCCAACGTTATATTTCCGGCAGGATTCTTCAGGCGAGTTTGTTTTTCAAAGTGGTGTTACAATACAGTGGTAATAATTGTTAGGTGAATCTACTCACTCTAAGATACAGAGAGGGTGCCGCAGTGGCTAAATCAGCCATGTTGAATCAACTGGTTGAGAACTAAGTCGATGTGTTGTAATTGCCCCAGGCGATGTGTGTTACTTGATACTGGCAACTAAACCACGTGGTCGAGCACCCGATGTGGACCAGCATTGCAGCGGGACAACCAGCGCCAGTGTTGCAACATCAGAAGCGCGCGAGCTCGCTTGTCGCTTGAGAGTCAACGCTAGTGAACAGCAACTACAGGTGAGACTTGTGACGGTATTGTAGCAGTGAATCTACGACAATTGAGCAACGCGGTGGAAAGAGTATAACACGGTGTAGATTTAAAGCGGGACTGAAGCGGTTGGGCATTGCTCAAAGAAAAGATTATACCACTTAGAGGACATGGAATCATGATTTGATGAACACGGAGCCTGGTCATGTTGTAAATAATTTGTCAAAATTAGACATCATTGATCGCCGTATTACGTCAAGCTGTATTTGGTTTGAGTAGCACTTATCTACTCGATGTAAATTTTCCATTTTCCCCATTTACTGCATTAATATACATTTCTCAGCGAAAACAGAGCTATGATGACATGTAATATATCAGAGGAATTATATTAACTTTTAGTACTACTATTACTATTACTACTACTACTACTACTACTACTACTACTACTAGTAGTAGTAGTAGTAGTAGTAGTAGTAGTAGTAGTAGTAGTAGTAGTAGTAGTAGTAGTAGTAGTAGTAGTAGTAGTAGTAGTAGTAGTAGTAGTGTAAATTACACCGTATTGAGCGAGTTGTGTTCATCTGGCGATGTGGTGAATTAACTTCATAGTTATTTTAGTGTCGTTGTGTTCATACATTAAACACAACATGTTTTACGAGTATTGGACCGTGACGTTGTGTCGTGCTGTAATAGTACGATACTTCTGCGGATCAATATTGCATAGGTTCCTCGTATTCCGGCTCAGACAGACCCGCTGTGAACGGTCGTGTCGGCTGAAAGACCACGAAACCGAAGATTGTTGGAAAACGCGCTACGGAACGCTAATTTGCATACACTGTCAGCGAGAATGAGTTCAGAGTCGTCCCGTGTGACTTATGTTCTCCTCGTGATAGTCCTGTGCTCTTCAGTTGTTTCAACAAATGCCGAAGGTGAATGTAACACTGGCCACATACTGCGCTCTCCTCTCTCTCTCCCTCTCTCCCTCTCTCTGTCTGTCTCGCTCTTTCTCTCTCTCTGCGTCTCTCTCTCTCTCTCTCTCTCTCTCTCTCTGTCTTTTTGGCTCTGTGTCTCACTCTGTCTCTGTCTGACTATCTATGTATGTGTGTCTGTTTCTCTCTCACTATCGCTCTCAGTCTCTCTGTGTGTCTGTTTTTCTCGGTATGCCTATCTCTGTCTGTCTCTCATTATGTCTCTGTCTCGCACTGTCTGTCTGTCTGTCTGTCTCTCTTATTGTCTAGATGTCTCTCTCAGTCTCTGTATCTGTCTGTCTAAAATTGTTACTACCTGTTGACCGCGCATGCGTAGTGTATGATTGTCAGCCTATCATTTATCATGTTATTGAAATACTTCGAAATGTTGAGTCGGACAAAATACTAACTGTGTAGTGCGTCTTACAAATCACGATAAAATATTTGTCATTGAACATGACGTGTTTCCAGATGCAGATTTTCAATGTGATATAATATATGCGACGACGCAACAGATTATGAGACATCCCGTTGACCCAGCGTCGTCCCCTCCTCTGTTTGGACAACCACGACCCGTCCCTGGAGGCAAGCGGTGTAGAATATTGATAATTATCACAAACTAACATATTCACCAAAATGATGCGTGTATCATAATTCACGGCATCCACACTCTCGGCATCCACACTCTCGGCCTCCACACTCACGGCATCCACACTCACGGCATCCAGACTCACGGCATCCAGACTCACAGCATCCAGACTCACAACATCCACACCTACAGCATCCACACTCACAACATCCACACCTACAGCATCCACAGTCACAACATCCACACCTACAGCATCCACACTCACAGCATCCACACCCACAGCATCCACGCTCACAGCATCCACACTCACAGCATCCACACCCACAGCATCCACACTCACAGCATCCACACTCACGGCATCCATACTCACGGCATCCACACTCACAGCATCCACACTCACAGCATCCACACTCACGGCATCAACACTCACCGCATCCACACTCACAGCATCCACACTCACGGCATCAACACTCACAACATCCACACACACAACATACACACTCACAGCATCCACACCCACAGCATCCACACTCACAACATCCACACCCACAGCATCCACACTCCCAGCATCCACACCCACAGCATCAACACTCATAGCAGCACTTTACAGTTCTCTCCCTAACTGAGCAATCAAACACCATTCCGGCTTATTTCGGAAGCATTCAGCCACGTTGCACATAAAGAATATTGTGAGTGTGCCTGTACAGAGTCTGTGCAGACCTTGATGCCTTGGTTCTTGTGTCCAGTTGTAAAAACCGGCAGATCCGTCACAGTGGACACGTTACATGGACGTATTTTCTGGGTCGACATGGACTCCGGCACTCTCTATCGCGCCAATCTGGATGGTTCCAACCAGATGTCGATCGCCCAGGTCTCAGGTCTGTCAACACATACTCGCTCGTCGACGCCATATTTGATTGTTTTAGGTTGCGTTTAAGCCTCTAAACGTTTGGCCCCGAGTGTGTTATAATTATCTATCTATCTATAATATATATATATATATTATATATATATATACAAACACACACACAAACACATCCACTAATAAACACACACACACACACACACACACACACACACACACACACACACACACACACACACACACACAAACAAACAAACAAACAAACATGCATACATAATATATATATATATATAACATATATATTATATACATATATAATATATATTTTATATATAATATTATATATATCATATTATATACAGTGTACACATATCGTTGGGAGAAGGTTCTTGAATAATACCCTTTAATTCGTGACGGAAAACATATTTTAAATTAACTGCTAGTTGTCACTTCATAATATAATTCTGGTGAAGTTTACTCGCGTGATGAGCTCAAACATAGTGTTTTTGTATTGTTTCGTACAGGTGATTCCGTTGGTATTGCGATGCATTCCGAGGAAGACAAAATTTACTTTACAACCTTCAAAGGACGCAGTGTGGAGGTTGTCAACGCAGACGGCTCCGGGAGAACTGTACTGATTGCTAACGTAGCAAACTATGCACTTGGCATAACCGTTGAAACAAGGCAGAGGTAACGTGTTGCTTTTCGTATTATGCCACTTTTACATAACAAGGCTTATAATAAATTATTAGTTACTCGGTATACCCAGCGGGTGGCCATGACGCACAGTCTAGTGCATCTGTGTGCATATTGTATGAATAGCTATGTGCGTGGTTTTATTAAATCATGCGTGTAACGGCGTGTTTTAAATCAATCATTCGTTGCCATCAGCAGGGATCTAGATGGTGGACAAAACAGTGGATATAGGTCACACATATACTGATTAACGCAATGATTACGGTAATAATAATAATGTGTGCGTGTGTGCGTGTGTGTGTGTGTGTGTGTGTGTGTGTGTGTGTGTGTGTATGTGTGTGTGTGTGTGTATGTGTAGGTGGTAGGTCACATGAAATAAACAAAATTGGGAACAAATGAGTATAATATTCGACAGATAACACAATATTGTTTTCATTGTAAACGTTTGGTGAGTTTTACGTTCAATAAACCAGTTGCAATGCAGTGATGTGTAATATGTTGTACCCATTCTCTTCAAACAAAAGGTTTGGGACCCTATCTGTAGAATGTACTTCCTGTAAATATTGTTAGAAACTCCGTCATTAAGGTTTGGGACCCTATCTGTAGAATGTACTTCCTGTAAATATTGTTAGAAACTCCGTCATTTGAAAACATAAGATATATGAAGATAGTCACATTTTGAATATTGCTAAATACGCCAGTAAATATATATACACACACACACACACACACACACACACACACACACACACACACACACACACACACACACACACACACACACACACACACACACACACACACACACACACACACACATTATCCGTACTTGTTTTAATGCTGTGGGACAATAAGTGTATCCTTATCACTGTATATGCCTTTCCAATTTGTTTGTATTAGGAGTGGGCAGTACGCGAATTATTGAACTGTGAAGTTAACACAATAATTAACTCAGCACAGAGGCTCAGAAGTAGATCATCGGATTCTTAACTAAGATGATCTAATCCTGTGCTGCCGTGTAAAACATTGGCCAGGTTTTTTCACTCTACACTGCTCCAGTTCACTCAGCTGTATGAATGAGTACTTGGCTATAGACAGTGGTGAATATTTGTGTACGACTAATATTCGCGCATTAATTACAGTGTGGCTGAATGCTTCCCAGAGAAGCCCTTGTGGTGTTCAATTGAACAGGTCTTCCAGGAAACGGAGAAAGCGCTTTGAGCAATCCTGAGGACTGGATGTGCGCTATGCTTTTTGATGGCGTCACTGACTTTTTGATAGGCAGTATTTCAATTACATCTGCGAAAGCGTAGCCTTGTGATATCATTGTATTTCTCAAACCATTTTCTCGTGTTATGTTCACAGATTGGCCTCGTATAACGGCGGGTGGATACACAGTGTAACAGTGGACTACAAGGAAAATCGAGTCTGCTGGGCCCGTACGGGTGAGAGGGTTTAACTGCTACGTCCAGTTGACCTATCCATCGCGTGACCTGTTGCCTAAAATGTCTTTGGCCAGTTTAATGAATCATATATAGTATAAAAAGTCACTTAATGTTAACTTATCGGCTTCGTGAAACCAGCCCAAAGCAACCAAAATATTTATGTTGAACAAACATGTGATGCATATCCGTTATATCCTGT